>JAWRVF010000450.1:0-286871 GCA_036785485.1 Physcomitrellopsis africana | reverse complement strand
GGTTCCTCTCTTTTTACTCAACTTGCCCGTTGTTTTACAATTCCTTTGTCTTTTGGTCCTGAAAAACTAAAAACCTTAGTCTTATTAGATTTAGGAGCATCTGCTTGTTTTTTAGACCAAGAATTTGCTAAGCGTCACAAAATTCCCCTAGTACAAAAATTCAAACTTGTTCACGTAGAAGTAATAGATGGACGACCTTTATTATCTGGTAGTGTCACCTATGAATCAGAACCTATAGAAGTGACGTTTAAAGACCACAGTAGTTATATTATTTTCAACATTATTAGCACCTCGTCAAATCCTATTATTCTTGGTCTTTCTTGGTTGAAAAAATATAATCCATCTATAGATTGGAGGTTGTGGAGGATAACATTTTCTATAGAACAACCTGAGGACAAGCTTGGAAGAAGACCCCAAACCAAAAAATCCTTGTTCATTAGAATAAGAACGTTTATAAGATCGTGCAAAGAAGACACACCATTGGTCATTTATGCGGCTCCAACTGATAAAGAGCAGATTTCAAGAGCAGGAATATCGGAACAATACAAGGATTTTCAAGACGTGTTCCAAAAGAAGAATGCTGACATGCTACCAGAACATCAACCATATGATTGTGCCATAGAATTGCAAGAAGGAGCACAACCACCTTTTAGCCCAATCTACAATCTATTGCACACGGAGTTGGCTGAGTTGCGGAAATATATTGACGAGAACCTAACCAAGAACTTCATTTGTCATTCAAAATCACCAACTGGGGCACCAATCTTATTTGTAAAGAAGAAGGATGGCTCACTACAGATGTGCGTGGACTATTGAGGTCTCAATAAGGTGAAAAAGAAGAATCGCTATCCATTACCTTTGATGTCTAGTCTTCTAGAACAACTTGGACATGCAAAGATTTTTACAAAGATTGATGTAAGGGGAGCTTACAACCTTGTGCGAATCAAAGAAAGAGATGAATGGAAGACAGCTTTTTGTACAAGGTATGGTCATTTTGAATATAATGTCATGCAATTTGGTCTTACCAATGCTCCGGCGGTTTTTCAACACATGATGAACGATATTTTTTGAGAATATCTAAACGATTTTGTTGTCATTTATCTGGATGATATCTTGATATTTTTTGAGAATGAAGAAAAGCATAAGAAGCACGTTTGTTTGGTACTCAAAAAACTACGCGAGCGAGGACTCTACGCCAAGTTGGAGAAGTGCTTATTTCACCAAACTGAGATGGAGTTTTTAGGATTTGTTGCGACTACGGAAGGCTTGAAGATGGATCCCAAGAAGGTGGAAGCAATTGTGTCCTGGGAAGTTCCAAAGACAGTTAGAGACGTACAATGTTTTCTCGGCTTTGCTAACTTCTATCGGATCTTCATCAAGAATTATTCTCAAGTTGCTGCTCCACTCACTCGATTAACATGTAAAGATAAGCTGGAATGGGGACCTCTAGCAGAAAAAGCATTTCAAAATCTTAAAACGGCATTTACTACGGCTCCAATCTTGGTACATCCAAACTTTACAAAGGCTTTTTATTTGGAAACTGATGCTTTGGATTTTCTTTTAGGAGCCGTACTTTCACAGATGGGCATCAATAATAAGCTTCATCCGGTTGTATTCTATTCACAAAAGTTTTTTGCGGCTGAGATCAACTACGAGATTTATGATAAGGAACTCCTTGCTATAGTGGATTCTTTTCAAGAGTGGCGTCATTTCCTCGAAGGAGCTGCACATCCGGTGACCATATATACGGATCACAAGAATCTGGAATATTTCATGTCTGCTCGGGTTCTAAACCGTTGTCGTGTAGTAATACGACCACTAGGTGAAAGAGGGAAGGAGTGATTATATTATAGAAGAGCTCAAATGAAATTATTAGAGAAAATTATTTTAGAAAAATAGATAATAAACAAGGAGGTAGTAAAAAATTAAAAGGTGCTAATGCTGCCTTTTATAAAAAGGAATTCTACTTACTTTGTATAGCCATAAATATAGTAAAGCAAGGTAGATTTGAAAGATAATTGATATAGGCATGTTAAGGAAGGAGTTAAGAGTAGGTTTTAGAGAAATTTACCTCAAAATTACAAGAGTTGATACTCGGAGAGGGCCGGTTAAGAACCTGGGTCGAAACCAGACCCCAGGGCACAAAACCGCGTGCCTACGGCGGATCCGGGGTCTTTTTGAAAATCGGAGAGTGGGGTTAGAAGACAAACTTAAAGAAGTCTGTATGTGTTTTGGTTTTGAATGATTTGGATAAAATTTGAGTTTGGAAGAGATTTGCAAAGTCAGAGTTGTTTTGGGAGACTTTAGAGTTTGTGAAGTATATTGGGGTTTATATTTTTGAGGATTTTGTCAGATTGGTTATAGATCGTCAAGTGAAATTTTGTGGGTTTGTGCATACAGTTGTGCTTGTAAGGTGCTGTGAATTTGAAATTGATCTAACGGTTCGATCAAAGATTATTGAAGTTTATGTGGGTTGGGGTCTCTGGAATTGGGTTTTAAAGGTCAGTTAGGGTTTTGCAGATTTTGAGCAATCTATCAGTTGGATTGGGGTGAAATTTATGTGTGTGTGTAGAAGACTTAATTTCCTACATGCATGTGAAATTTGGAAGCAATTGAACGGTGCAAATAGGAGGTTTAGGCACTGGAATATTGGCATGAAGATTGGAGAAGGAGGCCGGCTGATACCCGAGCAAATTCGTAAGTTTTTCTTCTTCTTGGTAAGTTGGATCTTCTTCAAACTTGGTGTGTGTGTTGTTAACTTAATTGTTAAGGTGTATGAAAAATTTCAATCAAGATCAACGGTTTGTTTGGTAGTTATTGTGGTTCTAAAATTGCCTTAGAAATTACTTAGGGTTTGACTTAGGGTTTGATTAGGGTTTGACTAGGGATTGACTTAGGGTTTCATTAGGGTTAGGATTTCATTAGGGTTTGACTTAGGGTTTGATTAGGGTTTGACTAAGATTTGACCAAGATTTGAGTTAGGGTTTCATTAGGGTTAGGGTTTGATTAGGGTTTGACTTAGGGTTTGATTAGGATTTGACTAGGATTTGACTTAGGATTTGATTAGGGTTTGACTAAGATTTGACCAGGATTTGAGTTAGGGTTTCATTAGGATTAGGGTTTGATTAGGGTTTGACTAGGGTTTGACCAGGGTTTGACTTAGGGTTTGACTAGGGTTTGATCAAGGTTTGACTTAGGATTTGACTAGGGTTTGAAAAAGATATGATTTAAGATTTTAAGATTCTATTTTTAGTATTTTCTAAATTTAGTATTTTATATATTATTTTCTATTATGATTATTGTATGACTCATTTATTCTTCTTTTATAATTTCTTTAAGATTGAATCAAGCTGAAAAATATTGTTAAGGTTTAATAGAAGTTATTTAAGATTCTATTAGAATTGTTAGGATTTTGTTGTGGCGTATTTCCTTTTTATCTTCCACAGCCAAGTGCCCGGAGCATTCTCAAGCAAGACTTCACGTATTACGACACCGTCGTCAAGCTTGATGGAATATGTTGCTATTTAGATTTGACTTCGTTATTACTTATCGGCTTGGAAAGCAGCAAGGATTATCCGATGCCTTATCAAGAAGATCATATCTTGCGCCGAAGATTGGAGAAGCAACGCTTAATCAATAGTGTACGATATTATTAAAGCCAGAGCAATTCAGGATTTGTGCTGCTATGGTGCCAATTAATGCTGACTTCCTTAACCAGGTACGTGTTGCGACTATTGAAGATTCAATAGTCCTTGATATTAAGCAGCGTATCAATAATGACAAGTTCAAGGTTGAAGGAGATCTCTTATACTTTGAGGAGCGGCTATATATCCTAAAAGGGCCAGCATGACTTTGAGTCCTTCAATCTCGTTATGACTTTCCAGCTGCAGGACATTTCGGATTCAACAAAACCTTGGAACTCATTTTCCAAGATTTTTGGTGGCCCCAAATGTGGAAGGATGTAAAGGATTTCATCCTCTCTTGTGACATTTATTCAAGATCCAAGAACCCTCGACATCGCCCTTATGGACTTCTACAGCCATTGCCCATTCCGTGTTGTCCATGGTCTTCAGTTTCCATGGACTTTATTACAGATTTGCTACCATCAAATTTATTTGACAACATCTTTGTTGTTGTGGATTGACTTACAAAGATGACATATTTTATCCCTTGCAAGAAGACATTGTCAAGCAAAGATACAGCAAGGCTCTTCTTTGATAATGTGTATCGATATCATGGTCTACTAGATGATATCGTGTCAGATCGAGAAATCCAATTTGTATCAAAGTTCTGGAGATCTTTTTTTAAGATATTGAAGGTAGACATCAAGCTTTCTTCGGCATTCCATCCTCAAACTGACGGCCAAACGGAACGGGTGAATCAAGTTTTGGAACAGTATTTACGATGCAGCATCAACTATCAGCAAGATGATTGGACTGCATATTTACTGCTAGTCGAGTTTGCATATAACAACACCCTTCATGGATCGACTCAAAAAACACCATTCTTTTTCAATGATGGATACCATCTGAAGCTTGATCTATTGAGTCTGTCAGCGAATAACAACCCAACAGCTGAAGGATTGGTGCAGTAGCTATCGGAGCTTCAAACCACATTGAAGCTTCAATTGCAAATTGCCCAAGAGTCTTACAAAGCATCCGCGGATAAATTTTGGAATCAGGCACCTAATTTCAAGATTGGAGATAAAATATGGCTGCTTCGACGGAATATCAAGACCAAGCGGCCATGTGATAAGTTGGACTATCGGAGATTGGGACCATTTGTTATCCAGAAGCAAATCAATCCTGGGACGTACCGCTTAGAGTTACCAACTGCTATGAAGGTACACACTGTCTTTCATGTTTCTCTGTTAGAGCCTTATCGAGAATTGTCTTTTCTTGGAAGAGTGCAATGTCCACCACCTAGTATAGAAATTGAAAACAACGAAGAATATGAAGTGGAAAGGATTCTAGATTCACGGCGAAGATGGAATAAATTAGAGTACTTTGTGCATTGGAGCGGCTACGATATTAATGAAAGAACATGGGAACCGGCCGAAAATCTTGCCAATGCATCTCAAAAGGTACGGGAATTCCATCAACGATATCCTAATAAATCAAAAGCTGGTCATTAACAAAGCGTGAAGATGAAGCCTTCTCTGGAAAAATCAATAGAAAAGGGATCCAAGTCTCATCAAAACATAACTTATTGTATTTCATAATATCAAGATATCTAATATCAAGGTATATTTAGATATGGCTAGTGAGAATGTAGATACTGTACTAGTGGTACCATCTCAACCGAGTAGCTCACGACGTCGACCTCGAGACGAAGAATTAGAAGAGCTAAGAAGACGTCGAAGAATACCAAGCAGCAAGTCACTTGTAATTGTCTTTGAAGTTGAACCAGCTCATGCAAGTAGTGGCGAAGCGATATTTTCAGGTCGTTTCTACAATGAAGATACAGAAGTTCAAGCATGGTCTCAAGTAGAAGGTATTGGTCATTATCGGTGGCTACAAGGACCCATGAATCATCTGCCTCGTGAACGACAGCTGGAGTATATTACAGAGACTATGCGACAAATTTTTGATTTCCTACGTTTGTGAGTATACATCTCAAATGGCTTCTCGGAGACCTCGAAGCTAGAGGAGGAGGTGATGTCAAGGACATACTTGTTAGAACCTTCTAGAACATTTTAGAAGTTTTCTAGAACTCTCTAGAACCTTCCAGAGCCTTCTAATATCTTCCTAGTGTCAAGGACATACTTGTTAGAACCTTCTAGAATATTCTAGAAGTTTCCTAGAACTCTCTAGAACCTTCCAGAGCCTTCTAATATCTTCCTAGTTAATAGAAGTTGCTTGAGAAGCTCCCTAGTTGGAAGAAGCTGCTTGAGAAGCTTCCTAGGTAGGAGTATATATTGGAGTCGAGGCTGAAGAGTTCTTCAGTCTCGACAACACATCTCTTGGAGCTCTAGCTCACCTCTCTGGTGTTGTTTTTGTACTCATCTGATTAATCGAGTTTCTGCCAGTTCTTCTTGCACTTCTTGTTTAGACTTTAAGTCTATATTCTATGTCCGTGATATTAATCTACTTCCTGCCAATTCTTCTTGAACTTCTTGTTTAGACTTTAAGTCTATAATTTGTGTCTGAGACACATACTTGATTGAATTTACTTGAAAAAAGTTGAATCAACAATCAATGTTGATTTTATTCCTTAAAGATGAAACTGCTCTGGTTTCAAGAAAACCATTCTTTGTTGCTCAAAAGTTGCATCTCCTTTTTTTGGTGCAAAATAAGAACGTCTAGAAAAGACATCAAACAAACCTTGTTATTTTCTTGGCCGATAAATAATATTAAACTCAAATCTTGACAAAGACATATTCCAACAAGCTTGACGACGATTCAACATGCGTGTTGACATGAAATACTCGAGGTTCTTGTGATCCGTATATACGATGACTGGACTCAAAGCGCCTTCTAAATAATGACGCCATTCTTGAAAAGAATCCATGATTGCAAGAAGTTCTTTATTGTGGATCTCATAATTGATCTCGACTGCTGAGAATTTTCTTGAATGAAAAGCTATTGGATGAAGTTTGTCATTTGTTCCCATTTGTGAAAAAACGCACCGAAGGCAAAGTCTGTTGCGTCTGTTTTTGTAAAAAATACCTTGGAAAAATCTACACGATACAAGATTGGTGCAGAAATAAACAATGTCTTCAAAGCTTCAAATGCCGCTTCCGCTTCTTGATTCCATTAGAGTTTATCTTTACAAGTCAAACATGTAAGTGGAGTCGCAACTCGAGAAAAATCTTTGATGAAGATCTGATAATAATTTACAAATCTCAAAAAGCATTGGACATCTCTTACCGTCTTTGAAATCTTCCAATTCATGATTGTCTGGACTTTCTTAGAATCCATGATGAGACCATTATTTGAAATGATGTATCCTAAGAAATCAACTTCAGTAGTGTAAAATATACACTTTTTTATCTTGGCGTATAATCCCGCATCTCTAAGTTTTTGTAATACTTGACAACCATGTACTTCATATTCTTCTATGTTCTTAGAATAGATCAAAATATCGTCTAGGTAGTAGACAACAAAATTGTCTAGGAACTCACAAAAAATATCATTCATGAGATGTTGAAAAACAGCTGGTGCATTCGTAAGTCCAAAAGGCATGATATTATATTCAAAATGTCCGTATCTGATTCGAAATGCAGTTTTCCATTCATCTCCTTCTTTGATGCGTACTAGATTGTATGCTCCTCTTAGATCTATTTTTGTATAGATCCTAGCTTGATTCAACTAGTCAAGGAGTCTTGATATCAGAGATAATGGATATTTGTTTTTGATCGTGATCTTGTTGAGTCCTCAATAGTCAACACACATCTGTAATGATCCACCTTTTTTCTTCATAAATAGAATTAGACCTCCTGTTGGAGATTTAGAATGGCATATGAAATTCTCGTCAATATACGCCTTGAATTCACCCAATTCATCTTATAATAAACTATAGATTGGTCCAAATGGTGGCTAAGTTCTTTCTTTAAGGTCGATTGAACAATCATATGGACAATGCTCCAGAAGAATATCTGCATTCTTTTTCTCAAAAACGTCTTGATAATCTTGATACTAACTTGGAATACTACTTGAAGTCTTTCCATCATTAGAAATAGGTGTAGCATAAATGACAAAAGGTGATCCTTCTTTTACAGCATGCAAGAAAGCTCTTGTATCTACAAACGCACGTTTAATTCTATTAGACTTATGATTTCTTACTTGATTAACTATATTGTTAGCTATACTTTTAGAAAAGTTCAAAGTACAAGAAATCCAATCTATTCAAGGGTTGTGTTTTTCTAACCATGATAGACCTGAAATAACTAGAACAGAGAGAGATCTAATTATGTTGAAAATTACGCAACTATTATGGCCATTTACTATTACATCTAAAGGAAGTATTTCATGAGTAATATCTCCAGAAGATAAAAGATGACCATCTATGACTTCTACGTGTACGGGTTTAGATTTTTATATTATCTATATTGTATGGCTTTTAGCAAATTCTTCATCTAAAAAGCAAGCCGAGGCTCCCGAATCTATTAAGGCAGAGGCTTTGTATTTATTAGGTTCTAAATACACATCTATTATAAAACAAGGAGATGGTTGTAAAGAGAGGATAGGACCTTCATTAGAAATTGTACAAGATCCCAACCGCACGGTCTTTATTGTGGCTGGACAAACTTGTTTTCCGATATATTGTCTTCTTTGACAGTCGTACTTCTCATCTTGTAATTGCGTTGTTTCTTTGGACAATTTTGAGTAGTATGTTTAGGTTCTCCACAATACAAGCATAATCCTTCTTGACGACATCGAATCTTTTCTTGTTCAGTAAGCGGCTTGAAACGTATAGCATCAATTTGCATGTCCTCAACTTCTGAAGGTACATATTAAGAAGACATTGGTGCTGCTACTGAATTATAATATCATTGAGGTTCTCTTGTACGACTTTCAGATCAAAATTCAAAAAGCCGATTATCACACTTCACTGCAAAGTCTATTGCTTGATTTAATGTTTGAGGATCGGGTAAGTTCAACATCAATTTCTTCATTTCATATTGTAATCCATAGAGAAACTCACTGATGAGTGCAACAACATCCCACTTTATATCGAATGCTAATTGTCAAAATTCTGAAGCATATAATGTCATTGATCGATTGTCTTGTCATAGGATATGAAGCTTATTGGTTGCAACACGAGTTGCATCATGTTCTCCATACATAGATTGAAATTCTACTAAGAAAGCTTCTAAATTATCCAATATTGGATCACATCATTCCAGAAAAGATGAAAACCAAGATAAGGTAGAACCTGAAAATAGTGTATCAATAAATCTGACTTCTGATCTTGGAGTTGGAATACTTTGCGGTTGCAATTCAATCACCACTTAGACTTGGTTGATGAATCCTCAAAACTTGGATCTTATGCCATCGAACTTCTAAGGTAGACCAATTTTTGATTTTCTGATGTTTGGACGATGTTCCAATAGAGGAGGAATTATATGGCTTGGTGTAGATGTTGAAGCAACTCCAACCATATCTATATCTTCATTATTTGGTAACTTTGTTGTTCCTTATGGGAGTACAGTGAGTTGATGCATTGCAAGCATCAATTCTCTCATTTGCTCTTGCATTTGTGCCATCGTACTCTTCATTTTTGCAAGCTCTACCATGATAACACTTTAAAAAAATATCTAACACCACTCAAGATAAGTAGAAGGGAGAACAAAGAAAATACTAGGAATAATATCAGTTTAGAAGACGATAATCCGCAACTTCTAATATGCTCGTGTCTTAACAAGAGAAAGGAGTAATCCACTCTTAATCAAGATAAGACAAAGCTATGATATTATAAGTATACTCTTGTCAATCTATCAAGGACATGAACTAGAAAAAAATATATAATCTAATAAAAATTGTATCAAAGTAAAAGTCACAAAATATGAATAAGAAAGTATGTATATTCAAAGAAAACTGGAATGGCTATTGCCAAAGACTAGAAATATGAAGACTCTTGAAACTAGACTAGAACCAAGAAAGGAGTTGACAAGAGTAAAGAGGGCTTCACTCTTGCCTCTATAAATACTATTTAACTAAGAGCTATGTGGCGGTATTCTATAAGACCTCATACACGTGTCTAATTTGTAAAACACGTGTCAAACTTGTACGACATGTTTTCCACATGTATGCCAGGTACTTGGCTTGTTCTACAAGCTACCAACATGTGTGACACATGGCTAGCTTGTTCCACAAGCTACCAACATGTACGCCATGTGGCTAGCTTGTTGACCAAGTTTTTAACCTATCAATCACCTATAGATATGTATAAAGGTGATTCCACGTCTATGAAGCTTTTAGGAAGCTTCTCTATCAGATATTGTCAAATCAATTTATTTTACCTACTTCTACTAGTCTATATTACTTACATCATTTACTGAAGTAAATTTTATGTCTGTGACAATGTAGCTCTAACAATCAATTTGCCAAATCTTTTTCCACATGATTATTAGCTTTTGAAAAGTAAAAAATATCAAATCGTGGATGATAACCTTAATTTACAAAGAATGGAATTCGTTGAGTAGAAAAATATATCAAATTATTATAAACAAAATTTGCCAATAGTAAGAAAATTAGTCAATCATATTAATGATAGTTGATAGTACATCTCAAATATTGCTCTAAAATTTTATTTTCTAGTTTTATTTGTCCATTAATTTGAGAGTAGAAAGTAGAAGATAGTTTTATGTCTACTTTCAATATTTTGAAAATGGTTCTCAAAAATCTTGATACAAATTGAATTCCTTTATCTAAGATAATATCTCTTGATAATTTATGATAACAATAGATATTATCAAGAAAAAGTTTAGCTATCTTTTCACTTATAATATAATTTGTAAATAGTACAAAATGTGCCATCATGGTGAAACAATCTATAATCAAGAATATAAAATCATATGAATTTAAATTTGGAAGATCCATGATAAAATCCATAGAAATAAAAGATTAAGATTGTTTTGATATAGATAATAGTTGGAGAAGTCTGCAAGATCAATGATGAGGAGTTTTTAATCTTAAACAAATATTGCATGACTGTATAAATTCTTTAATAGCCTTCTATATTTGAGGTCATTAAAAATCTCTTGATAATAGTTTTAAAATCTTATTATATCCAAAATATCATGCTGTAGGAAAGTTGTGATAAGGTTCAAGAGTATGTAGTTGTACTTCACTTTTTAGAACATGTAGGCATCTTTCAAAATAAAGTAGATTGTTCTTGAACCCAAACTTAGAAATATCATGAGACTTAGATGAATTATTATTAATTTTATAAATAAGAAGGTCTCAAGACATACTTGATTAGACTTACTTGAAAAAAGTTGAATTAATAGTCAATGTTGATTTGATTACTTGAAGATGAAATTGCTTTGGCTTTAAAAAAAAAAATTCTTTGTTGATCAAAAATTAAATTTCCTTCTTTTAGTACAAGATAAAGCCATCTAGAAAGAACATCAAATAGACCTTATTATGTTTTTAGCCAATAAATGATAATAAACTCAAATCTTAATAAAAACATGTTCCAACAAGCTTAACCACAATTCAACATGCATGTTGATATGAAATATTTAAGGTTCTTGTGATCTGTATATATGGTGACCGGATTAAAAGCATCTTTTAGATAATGATGCCATTTTTGAAAAGAATCTATAATTATAAGAAGTTCTTTATTATGGATTTTATAATTAATCTATGTTGTTGAAAATTTTTTAGAATAAAAAGCTATTAGATAGAATTTATCATCTGCTCCTATTTATGACAATACTATGCTCAAAACAAAGTCTAATGTGCTTGTTTTTATAAAAAATGCCTTGAAAAAGTTGATGTGATACAAGATTGATGTAGAAAAAAAAGCTATCTTTAAAGCTTCAAACGATGCTTTTGCTTCTTTATTCCACTCGAATTTGTCTTTACAAATGAAATGTGTAAGTAGAGTTGTAATTTTTAAAAAAATCTTGATAAATATTTGATTGTAATTGACAAATTTCAAAAAGCATTGTACATTCTTTATTATTTTTGAAATCTTCCAATTTATAATTCTTTGGACTTTCTTAAGATCTATCTTGAGACCATCTTGAAACCATCTTTTGAAATAATGTATCCTAAGAAGTTAATTTGAATAGTGTGAAATATACACTTTTCTATCTTGGCATATAATCCTGCATCTCTAAGTTTTTATAATACGCGACAAACATAAAATTCATATTTTTTTATATATTTAAAGTAGATCAAAATATCGTTTAAAGAACAGACAATAAAATCATCAAAAAACTTATAAAAAATATCATTTATAAGATATTGAAAAACAACTAATGCATTTGTAAATCCAATAGGCATGACATTATATTCAAAATGTCCATATCTTGTTTAAAATGTAGTCTTCTATTCATCTCCTTTTTTGATGCATATTACGTTGTATGCTCCTCGTAGATCTATTTTTGTATAGATCTTAGCTTGATTCAATTAATCAAAAAGTCCAAATATCAAAAATAGAGGATATTTATTGTTGATGGTAATCTTGCTGAACTCTCAATAATTTACACACATTTGTATTGGTCCATTTTTTTTTCTTTACAAACAAGATAGGAGTTCCTATTGGGGATTTTGAATGGCGTATGAAATTCTTAGTCAAATTCTCATCAATGTATTTTTTGAGTTTAGCCAACTCATTTTATAATAAACTATAGATTGGTCCAAATAGAGATTGAATTCCTCTTTGAGATTGATTGAACAATCATATGGATGATGCTCCAAAAAAATATCTACATTCTTCTTTTCAAAAACATCTTGATAATCTTAGTATTGGCTTAGAATGCCACTTGAAGTCTTTCCACCATTAAAAATGGATACATCATAAATTGTAAAAGATGATTTTTCTTTATTTCATCCATAAAAGATTTTGTGCTTATAAGTATGGGTTTTACTATACTAGACTTTTGGCTTTTCACTTGGTTAATAGGACTCTTATTAATATTTTGAAAAAAATCAAGTCTGTAAGAAATCCAATCTATTTGAGGATTATATTTTTTTATCCATAATAAATCTAAAATAATTGGATTAGAAGGAGATTTAATTATATTAAAGATTATGTAATTATTATGACCATCTATTATTATTTTTATAGGAAGAATTTTATGAATAACATCTCCAAAAAATAACGGATGATAATCTATGACTTCTTCATATACAGATTTAATTTTTTGTACTGAAGATATTCTATAATTTTTAACAAAATCTTTATCTAAAAAACATGTTGAGGCTCTTGAATCTAATAAGACAAAGGCTTTGTGATTTTTATGTCCTAAACAAACATCTATTATAAAACAAAGAGAGGGTTCTGAGAAGAAAATAGAACATTTACTAGGAATTGTATAAGATTTCAACTGCACAATTTCTATTGTAATTGAACAAACTCATTTTCCAACATATTTTTTTTTTTAATAGCTGTACTTTTCATTTTGTAGTTACATCATTTTTTTGGATAATATTAAGTAGTGTTCTTAGGTTCTCCACAATACAAGTACAATCCTTCTTAACGACAACAAGTATTTCTTTGTTCAGTAAGAGGTTTAAAACATATCATGTCAATTTGCATGTCTTTTACTTCTAAATGTACATATTGAGAAGACATTGGTGCTGCCATTGTATTATTATAACATTGGGGCTCTCTTTTGCGACTCTCAGATTGAAACTCAAAAAATCAATTGTTATACTTCATAGTAAAATCAATTGCTTGATTCAATGTTTGAGGATCGGATAAGTTGAATATCAATTTCTTTATCTCATATTATAATCCATAGAGAAATTGGTTGATGAGTGCAATATCATCCCACTTGGTATAAGTCACTAGTTATTGAAATTGTGAAGCATATAATGCCATTGATCAATTGTCTTGTTGTAAGATATGGATCTTGTTGGTTGCAACACAAATTCTCCATACATAGATCAAAACTCTATAGGAAGTATATATATTCAAAACTCTATAGGAAGTATATATATTCAAGAAAAAACTAAAATAGCTATTGCTAATGACTAGAATATATTTTATATTAGTGGAGAGCATAACATGTGCATAATCTTCTAATAATTCTTGTTTCTTATTTTAAAAATAACAATGATAAGTTTACTTGTTAAAGCTTTTGAAAGAATTATTTTTAAGACTAATTTATTTAGTATAGCACAACTACTGCTAATATTTAATTTGCTTCTATTATGACTTCTTAGACTTAGAATTTTGGTTCTTATTTATAAATTTATATCATTCAATAGAATTTATTATGCTTCTAATCTTAGTTTTTAATGTGTACAACATTCACATTGTGTTTCTATGGTGATTGATTTATTCTTTTTATAATATTTATTTTTATTTTTATAATAGACATATACTCGCTTTTATCTTAAATTTTGATTTAGATAGCCTTAGATTTTTAATTTCATAGTTTGATTGTTTGTTGATTAAAATAAAGATGCATAAATTTGGTCCATTTGATATTTGAAAAGATTAAAAATATTAATTCTTTAAATTTTTAGTATGAAATAGTATTTTATTGGATTTTTTATAAATGATGTCATAAAAGTGCATATATTTAGATATATCAATATTTTTGTTTTTATTTTTTTATTTTATTTTTGTATTAATTCTTATATGTCATTATTTGATCTTTTCAAAAAAATTAATTTAAATATTATTAGTATTAAAATATATTGTATCAAATTAAAATTTCTTAAGATTCTATTTTTGAGAAGCTCAATTTAATCTAAGTTAAATTCTTTATTGTTTTATATTGAGTCCTTCTAAATTTAATAGCTAATGTATAACTATTGAGCTTAGTGTCTTTTTTAGTGTTCTTTTATTTTGTAGTTGAATGAACTTTGATTTCTTATTTACTTCTAGAACTTGATTGTTAAATTCTATGACTAGTATTAAATTAATACATATATCTAATAGGTAGAATGTTGAAATTTATAAAAATATTTTTTTATTACTATTATTTATATAATTGATAACTCAAAATGATGGCTTCTATTATTGTCATAAATTTATAAAAATATAAAATTTAAGATCTATAAATTTAAAATTATAAATATATTTTTTAAATAATTATTTTATCTTATTTTCCAAAATTTGGCCAAATTTTTTAAATTCTTATAATATTATAAATAAATAAATCTAAGTTTAAAATTTTAATTTAAAGTTATATTAATGCCGAATAAAATTTTAAAAATTAAAATCAAGAAGTTATTCTTTAATGGTGCATATTACAATCTATGATTTATATAAATTAAGTAATTGTAACTTGATGATATTTTGGCAAATTAGTTTCATCATTTAAATACTTTAAAGGTGTATGGTGAAAATGTCTTTGTAATTTAATATTGCAATAGGTCAAACTATAGCTCAAATGCAATGTTCGGGGGCTTGCCTTTCACAAAACTATCCATTATAGTAATTTTTTAATGCAATATTTTATGTTTTGTTTTCATCTTGTCAACAACACACTTGATTAAAATTTTAAATTAACAAACCTCCAACATTACATGAAAAACATTTAATAGCTTTTTGCCAAGTATCTCCTTAAAAGAATCTATCCCACCCAAGCTCCATTGTGCTGTGAGCAAATACTCAACGACCTCCTAGGGATTGAAGAAGGCCAATTTGCTTCTGGTTGACTGGGTACCATCTTGTTGTTTGACAGTAAGTATTACCCAAATACGTATCTCCAAGGGATGTCATGTATGAGTCCCGTTTGCAATACTCCAGTGGATTTCCTCAACCGGAGATGTTATTCAACCCTAATCTGCGTTTAGATCTTGCGGACTCAGATCGAGAACGACTTCATCTACTCGCTACGACGCACAATTGCACTCTGCTTGTTAGACACAGAAACGAAGGGGGTTGAAATTGGATGGTCAGCGCATAATTCAAGCCTGCAATTCTGGAATCTCTTATCAACGTCATTTTGGAAAGCTCTTATCCTGCATCGAGGAAAGACTTCATAAACGATGGACCAAGCCACATGAAGTAGAGCAGGTTCAATTCTTTCTGAAAATCAGGACTCAGCCTGCTGTAATGCTATGAAACACAGCAGATTGTCCTTATTCTTAAGCCTTACTCTGCAAACGCCTCCTTTCTTCTTAACTGTGCTCTCTGCCGCGCTTAGTTTATGTGGTTGAATGTATGTGAGCCTATAGCTCAAAGATCTACAATGTCCATTGTCTGCTTTGCAAATTGTGTTGGAGCCGACAGTCCCGTGCTTGCTTGGCTTGTGTGACGCAACCAATTAGGTCCAGTCACTGAGGAGCTTCTTTTCTTTATTGAAGTTTTCCATTCAGATTTGGACTCAGAAAGAATAGAATATGACTCATCGGGTATCTCAACACTCTAGTTATTCTGACTGGACATGGTCACTAACAGATCACCGGTGCAGTATATAAGTGCTTGCAGACGAGCACTGGGTTATTGCTTAACGAAATCGCGAATTCTGGACGACGCTGATCAATCCAGAACGGAGCTCAATTGGAATAAAGAGCACTCGCTCAGGAGTGACGAAGTCCAACCTCGAAAAAACATTCCTGTACTGTCCTTGTGACAAGTCATTGTTCCTCTAACGAAGTGGTGAATGGAACTACTCGGGATTGAAGCAGCGCACCAGAATCTTGTAGAACTGAGGCGGTCGATGATGACCTGACGGTTTGGAGAATTCTCCCCTAGAACCGTACCATCCATACAATGAAATAATGTTTTCATCCATCCACATGATAATTCGGATGCTGCCCAGCCCGCTGCCCGCCCTCTGCCCTTGGGCAGCGGGCGGGCAGCGGGCTGGGCAGCATCCGA
This sequence comes from Physcomitrellopsis africana, assembly GCA_036785485.1. Lineage (NCBI taxonomy): Eukaryota > Viridiplantae > Streptophyta > Bryopsida > Funariales > Funariaceae > Physcomitrellopsis > Physcomitrellopsis africana. The sequence continues at coordinate 270,413 of JAWRVF010000450.1, read as the reverse complement.
ACTATTTTAAATATGTGAGATTTTGGGAGAACATGTCTGGGAATGCTGGTACGATGGTTGAGGAATCCGTCTACGCTCTGGGTGTTGAGTTCGTTCTCGGCTGCCTGCGCCACACTCAGAGTTCACTTTTTGGCCCCTCTTCTCAATACTTGGTCGTATCTCTCCATCTCTCCCCCTTATGCCTATGCTCCCCTCGGCTCGATTTTCGCGGGAGGGCGTGGGCGAGCAAGGGCAGATGTTTAAAATTTTGTTAGTTTTGCCCGACATCCAGTCATGGATGAGGAAGAAAAGCACCATCTAGGGGAAAATTGTCCCCAGCCGATGACCTGATCGGTGCTCTATTTCGTCAATCCAGCAATGCCATTGATTCTAATAAGTGTCGTCGATCACAGCGATTATGTCATTGATCCCGAAGAGCTTGATCCTGCTGTTGATCTCAGCTGCTTCGAAGGTGCCTCTTCGGAGCTGGAAAGGCCGGCATGAGCACAGACAAAGCCCAGGCTCAACTTGAATGAAACGGGAGCGCGTCGCGGAGTTGAGTCGACCCTCGACAATTTGAACCACCGACCTGGAAATTGTGCGGCATCGGGAACCGCAACATCAGCCTCAAACGCAGCAGAATAAGCATCCAATCACTCTTGTTCTCAGACTACAGTCGCTCTTCACCATATCGCTCGAAATACCTTTTTAATACCTGGAAAGGAAAAGGTGGGGAGCCTTTTGCCAACTCATCGAATTGGGCGCCATGTCATCCACCAGGCACAAGATAGAACCTGTGAATGAGCCAGTTGTGAGCAAGATTCCCATGTAGCTTATTTGAGGTGGCAGGTGACAGGCGGACACGTGATTGGTTCTTTAAGGTGCCGGAGGGGTGGGGGTCTCGGATGCTCTGTGCGGATGTACGATGAGAAAGGAAAAGCTCCGTATAAACAACCACGTCAAGGAATGATCAACTACCATTCAAGCATCTTTGCAGAGGAGTTTTTCATTCTTTTTGAAATGTTGAACACTATCTGAAATAGTTTTGTAAATTCCAGTTAATATCTCTTCTTGAAACCATTTCAATACATACATACATACGTATATATACATGTATGTATGAAAATGTATTGGGAACTGTTAAGTCGACACTCCTTTGTTATTGTCTGGATGTTCCTATGTTGTGGGTTGCTACTGTTTTTTACCTTTTAGCATCATTAGTGTTAAAAAAACTTTTAACAATAGTGTATTGTTGGTGTGGCATGGGGGATTATCCACCTAGCGATTTCCAATGTATTTTAGATACACCTGTGGGACTTTTACTAAATATTTTATTTCTTAATTAATTATTTTTTTTATTTTTTTTGTGAACTGCACTTAATATTTTCTCCCTTTGGAAATATATAGCTGTATTAACAAAAATTAAATAAAATTGAATAAAACAAATTCTAAATAATGACTTTACTTTATATTTATGTATATGTGTATGCACTCTTAGTCACTAACAAATACATAAAAAAAAACATGTAAAAATATATTTCATTTATGTTATTGAAAATTGACTCATGTACATTTTTTCTAAGTTTTTAATAATTTAAAAAGTAATCAAGAATATGAATTAAAAATCAATGAGTTAAAGATATTTTTTTATAATCATGAGTTTTATTTAACTGCTGCAAATCACATAAATGCATTTATGTGATTTATGTAAATAACGAGAATTGATTGGCGAATTGCAATTGGACGGGAAAGGGGCAACAGCTAGTGGGCCGGGAAGGAAAAAGGAACGGGAGCGGCGCTTCGGGAGCGGGGAAGCGCGCACGGCGCTGAGAGAGGAGTATAGAGCCACATGCAGCGGCATTCGTGGAACGCCGCAGGTCCACCGTGATTCTGAAGGTCAATTGGAAGAGCATTGCTGGAATTTTTCATGGCTATGGCGCACATCGCGGTTACTTGGCGCAGTGCCTGAGCGGATTTTATGGGTTTCTCGGTTTTTTAGGGTGGGGTCTCTTATCTACTCCTAGAAGAAACTGTGCTACTGTGGTTTTACCGTGTTGGAGGCTCAAGCAGTCCGCCGCGTTCTCGTCTTCCCTTACATTTTGGCTTCTCCCTCCTCCCTGAGCCGGCTAGCCGGCTAGCCGGCCTGCGGTGCTGCGCGGATAATGAACAGGGCTCCGGGCACGCCATTTCTGACGGTCGACATTGCAGGAGAAGAATCATGTGTGCATGACCAGTTGAGGCGTGGACACGGACGGAGAGAATCTGTGTTGAAGAATTTTGGTGGCGGAGCGTTTCTGGTGAAGGCGTATGTAGGTGTTTATTTCTCGGATGTAGAGTTGGTCGGGTTTTGAGTGGAAGTGTGTTACAGCTGGGCGGAACCATGCCGAATTGGTGTAGCAATCAGGCCACCGCCGCTTGTGTGGTGCTGCTGTGATTGTGGACGCCATAGTGCTGGTAACGCGCTGGCTGACAGAGAGTTTTCAGACGCGCTAGTTTTGGAGGTTGAATTGGAGTAGTGGATGCAGCGCTGAGAGCGAGTTCGTGACTCAAAGGAGTGTATTTTTGTTCGCTGCTCGTCTGCAAGCGAACATTGTTAAGGAGTGTATTGGCGTTGTTGAGGAAATCATTTGGCTGGTGCAAATTGTATTGTGCATTGGCTCTTTAGAGATTGAAAACGCCTCGCAATTCTCGCTTTCTCTTTAGATCTCTCTGTTCATTTTATTAATCTTTTCCATCGCAACTATCGTAGACCTTATTTATGTTGGGAGAAGGCATGCGCTTGTGAGAGGCAGTCTTGAAGCTAGAGATCAGAATTACAAGTAGTTGGCTGAGCAAATTAGAGTATCTGTGGGAAATTTTTTCAGTTCTATGAGATTCAGTTTCAACGAAGAGAGTGGCCACAGCAGTGGACCTCTCTGTTCTCTGACATTTGCGTATCTTTGCATTGTCTGCGGACGACAATTATCGGGCTGAGAATTATTGGATCACGGTAGGAAGTGCTGTGCACTCGTCGAACTCGCATTGCTCCAGAAAGTGTGAACTATGTATGGATTACATGGTGAGACCGCCTGTGGATGCAAAGCTGGGGCGATCTTGTGGATCGAAGCATGGTTTGGAGATTGCGTTTATTCTTACTGGGAGTTGACTTCCTTTTACCTCGGCCTGTTGTCACTATTGTTGTGGTTAGTCGCTCAAGCGCCGCAGCTTATTAGGAACTGGCGTCTGCAGAGTGCGGAGGCTCTTTCTCCATGGTTCCTCTTTCAATGGCTGGCGGTGCGCATCCTTTTCCTGTATCGCTTCTGGTATATGTGGACTTTTTATTTAAATACTTGGTTTGTAAAATTTTAATAGGTATTGTATATTATTACAAATTTTTATGTCAAATACGGAAGGCTATTGATGTTAATTACCCATTTTTCTGATTGTTATAGTGGACCTACTTCAGGGCAATATTTTAGTTGCTTCTGCCTAGGGATAAAGCTTAAAGAGGTTTGTTCACCTAGGGGATCGAAGGACATAGTAACTTGCCGGTTGTTATTGTGTAACTTGTGGTCATCAGAGACGTGTCACTGTCGAAAGGCAGCGGATTTCATCTATTGTGCAATTGTCATTTGCAGGGAGATTCTTTCAACTTCCTTGGATGTCTTCTTACTGGCAATCAACTCGCAACTCAAAATTTGTCAGCCAGCTACTTCATGCTTTCCGACTTTGTGGTTATTAGTCAGGTGAGCACTTCTTTAGCTGTTACTGTTCAGATAATGGTGGTGTATTATAATCGTCTAGATAATAACAGTGTGCTTATTTTACAGTGTTACACTTCTTAAAAAATTATCTGTAGTTGGTCATTGGTGGGATTTTATTGTTGAGTTATTGCACGTCAATGACTTGAGCAAAGTTGTTCTGTGCCAGTATATGTATTACCAGAAACCACGACATCAGGAAAATGAATTACTGCATTCTAATGATGAGGATGGAAAGAAGTCGGTCGCTGGAAGCTCAGAGGTGGTGTGCACTCCAGCAGTTTCGTCTTCCGGTCCGTCAGGTTAGAATCTGACATATGATGTTACATGTACAACATTTCTAAGCATTTCTTGACTAAGCCATGTTTAGCAACTTCTTTTGCGTTGACACGCATTTATCAAAGCACAATCTCTGTTGCTTCAGGTGTAATATGTTCTGCTATCAAGCTACCTTAATTTGCAATGATATCATTTATGTTGCTTGATGAGATTGAGATAGCTAACCAAGACGAAGAAACATGTATGGGGTGTAGAAACATGTAATTTCAAAGATATTGAGAATGCGGGAGAGCAACGACTGAAAGGCTTGCAAAGACATTTAGCACAATGTCAGTGTGGAGAGGCAGTACCTCTGTTGCTAAACCAAGCACATGATCTTAAGAGTCCCAAGCGTGAAAATTTCAAAGCTTTTGCTTCACATCATCCCTCATCCCCTTCTACCAACAAGCAGCTACGACGGGTCGTCATGCAGTATGGATTGGAGTATGGTCCTCCTACTGGATCACTTCTCAGGATGCACCATGGTCCTCTTAGGAAACATGGTAAATACGTTCGGCGAGCTGCTGCTGTTGTGGTCAATCTTGTTGGCCTTGTTTGTCTAGGAGCTGCCGCTTTTGGTTCAGGGTCGAGGAATCAACCTGCAATCAAGTCAGAGGGATGGGCGGTTGGAAGGAAGTTGCTGGTCATCTGTAACCATCCAAGAACACCGTGGATGAGAAATAGTGGAACGTTGATTGGGTGTGCTTTTTGCTCATAATCCTTGCTGTTGCCTCTTATCTGTACAAGCTTGTCTGCATTTATCATGTCCACGTGCTCTCATTGAGGATCGGATGAAATTCCACCAGTGAGGAGGCAGTCCTCTGTGTCGATTTAGGAGAATAGTAGTGCTTTGATGATTTTAATTCCTTGCCATTTAGTGGTGCTACTTTATATGGTACATAAGCGGTGAATTCGTGTAAAGCTGAGTTTTCTTTTGGATGAGATGGAATGTGAAACAACTAATCATTTGGCTATTATTTGTGCAGATGGGCATCTGCATCTTTATACCTTGGATCTCGAATATCTCAAGTAATAAAGAATGCTGATCGTGGATCTGCTGAGGGCTTATCACTTGGTATGGTTTCGTGTGCAATTTCGGCAAATCTCGCTTACGGTGTCTCCGTTTTTATGCGGCTTTCCTCTTGGTATGTATGCCACTACCCAGGGTCCTTTAGTGACGTTGAGTGTTACCTTATAAATTGCTGAGTGAAGAGTAGAATAATACATATACACACACACACATACATACATACATATATACAAAGCATGAAACGATTTGATGTGCTTTCATATTCTGCATGATAATCTTTGTGCTCATGCTTCTCTTTTGGTTGCAAAGGCAAGAGTTCGTTGCGAAGGCACCATGGATAGTGGGGAGCTTAGGAACCGTTTCTCTCGACATCATCCTTCTCCTGCAGGTTTGTATTTTCTGACTATATCCTGCTGAAGTTATTTAGTTCGGGCTAGATTATTAGAGTAGTCTCTGGTTTTCAACTATGCACTGCAGTGGGTACTCAGAGGGAATATTGACTTCATTTAACATTGTATGTTTTACAGTTGCGTTATCTAGCTTGCTACGCTCAATCGAGGAAAGACAAGCTGAGTGAGCATACACCATTACTGGTCTGACCAAATAGACTTTCGATTTTTACATTCAATGCAGCTCCAATTAACATGTACATAACTTTACTTGTACTCACAAATATACTATGACACGCCCAACATTGGGATTTCAACCTAGTAGAGCAGGTGGAGTCCTCCACTGATCTGCTTAAACTGGAATTAGGTAGCATCAACCAGATGTTGCTTGTATGGTGGCTTTCCATGTCGGCAAGATAATATGGAAAATGATCAAGCGTTTCGAGGATCTCGAAATGCAAAGCATTCCACTTAATTTTATATTTGCAAATCGTAGTCGTTTCAGCAGAATGCAGAACCGTTGCAAGGTTTTGAGTGGAACCAAGGTTTGATGTGTAATATTTCAATTCTAAAATGGATATGTCTTCATGATGCTTATTCACTCATTCTACTGCTGCTGAAGCTCCCGGGACGTTACTGGAACAAGGTCCAATCTCTAGCCGAGCTTCAGGATAATTAGACTTAGTCTACGACTTAGAGCTACAATATCTGGAGAAGCTACTTCTGGATTTCTGTGCTGTCTTGTCCTGCGATTGTGTTTAAAGGGCTTTTAACGTAGTTTTATTGCAATATTGGGGGACTTTTTTGTCTTGCTATTTTAGAGGATGATGCTTCCTCCACATGCATGCTTGGTAGAGTTTTGGCTGGAGATCTAAAGCAGCAATCTGTTCTTCATAAGTGTGAAATGTACAGCAAGAAACTTGAAAGAAAATAAGATGTAATTGTATAATATTTTATTGCTAATATGACCTATTTTACAACCAAAGGCTAGTGGTGATTTGGTTTTAGTTCAAATCAATTTTGCCATGTCATCAAACAAAGTGTTAATTTCATTATCTCGTAATAAAATTGTTTATTTATTTTTATTTATTTATTTTGTTTAATTTTGAATTTATTTATTTATTTTTGGATTTATTTATTTATTTTTGATATATAAATGAGATATATCCAATGCATTGATAGAGTGAAAGAAGATACAAAAGTGACATCTTAATTCCTAATACTTATAAAGATGGAGGTAAGAATACTCAATGAAGTAACTATTATTGCTTTCTAATCATTTCCACTTTTATATATTATCAAGCCACATTGTGGAACTCTAAAGTCCCATTTAATTAACTTATGTAATCTAGCACCAATTAGTTGTTTTGCCATATAAGATTTGTCCCATCTTTTGAATAGAAGGATCTTATATTCTCAATGTTTTTTTAATTTCTTCTTTATGGTTTTCCAACTTATTTGAGCATAGTAATTAATTCCTTTTAGACCATATTTCTAATATGGAGGCCACTTTATATTTCCTTTTCAAAGACATATTTGTTTCTTTGAATCTAAATGGTCCATAAGCAAAGTCCTATTAACAATGACCAAATCTTATTAAAGTTTTTAAACCAAAGGAAGGAGGGAGGGAAGATGAGAAGAAGGGAAGGGAGGGATGGGGGCAAAGATTGCTTATTTCCATGTGAAAGCTTTCCAAAGCCTCCATTTCTAGGAATTAGATGTTAATTTGTATAAAAACAAGGTGGTCCAGTTCCAAATTTTCTGCGCTTGAAGACACTTCTAAAATGTGTGTATTATGATTTCCGGCTTTTGGAGGGAACAAAGAATGCAATGAATATCAATATGTAGACTAAATTGCCCTCTCCATATATTAACAACCACATCTTTATGCCATAGTAACCATATGAATATTGCTTCCTTCCAAAAGCGTGGTTTGGACCATATGTCATTCCACTTAAATAAAAAGTCATGTTCTAATAGGATATTCTATTTATTTGCTACTAGATTAGAAATAAAGGCATTCTTTTCAATTAACTTCTACCTAAGCTTAGCTGGGTTTGTCATGAGTTCTCCTTCTATTGTTTAAGAACATAATTTAGGATCAAAGGTAAGTTCACTTATCAAACCATGGAACATATTGATCTATTTTGTTCTTTTATGTTTAGAATAGTATCTTGCACAAATACATTGTGCAAATACTACATTGTATAGTGAGATGAGAATTGATAATATGAAGACTAATAAAAACAATTACTTTATATGTGCTATATATATTATTATACTACTTGTATAGTTGACAACAATTAACAATGGACATATATATTCTACAATAAATAAGTTGTAGTGATTACAACACTATCATTACATCTACATAGCTTATGACAATAAGCTACAACCACACTAAGTGGCTTGAGTAGCATATCCCAATCATATACATTCACAATATATAGTTGGAATATAATCCACAATTACAATATCAATACAACTAAATATATAAGACACCATCATCACATTAATTTATAAACAAAAAAGATGTATTAAAAAAAAAGAAAGATCTAAGATTTCAATTATAGACAAATTATAGTAAGCAAATTAGAAATACCTCTTTTACTTTCTTCTTTTGTCTATATTGAAGCTCCTTTTATATTAACAAACCTTTAAATATCCAATTCATAAGGTTAAAGGATAATCTAAGTGAAAAATATCACAAGTGTTTTGAATGCCTACCATTCTTGACACACTTTGGATATGACAAATCTCCAACTGGAATTGTTTCTAATGGCAGATTCAAATAATCCACATAGCACCCCATGGAACAAACATCACACAAAATCATTATAGTAGGGCCTTGAATACTTCCACATAATATACATTTTAATCCAATTGAAATGTATGATAACTTGGAGTCAATTCTACCATCAATATATGGTAAATGACATGGTGTATAATTGCGTGTATGATCCTTCTAAGTCCTTCCATCACAACCTTGTAGAAGCAACACTCTTGATTTGAGAACCTTCTATACATATAAAATTATATGTTTTGTTGTTATATCTAAAGTAGTTGGTACAGTTTGCTGTAAGTAGATATAATTTCATAGAGAATTCAGTGTTCTTGTGGCCTATAGTACCCTCCTTGAATAGTAGTATATCTCAAAGTATTTTTATGTTATATAACATTTAAGTTTTCTATAGCTATTGGTAGTACTTATTTGTATAAGTTTGCTTATTGCCTACAAATCCATTGTTATGTGGTGTGATTTTTAATTTGAGAATACACTAGGTACTTAGCCGTAGAAATTTATTTGTAATTTATTGGTAAGATTCTAATAAGTGATTTGTCTTTAATAAGAAGGATAAATAAATATAATAATATTATTAAAAAATATTATATTATTAAAAATCTCTTATATTTAAATAGATTTATATATAAAGTTTTTTTATAATATGTAAAAAATTCTTAATATCCTATTATATATAAAATCACAACTAATCAATTGTTGGTAAATTAAACTTTCAATAACTTCTAAGAAAATCCATAATCTCCTTTTAAAACCTCATTTTTATATCAAAATTTTATTATAGTTTCATATATTTATTTTTTTCACCTCTATAGAATCTTGGCTTTCAAAAAAAATTCTTTTTGTTTGCACAAAATGCTCAAATTATAACAAAATCCTTCAATACCTCATTCACATATAAAAAATTGATTTCTTCTTGAATTTTAGAATCCAATAACTCTTGATCTAGCTATTTAGTTTTTATCAAATTTCTCCAAAGTGTAGTTTATATCTTTAAGCTTCACTATATGAAAATTAAATTGTAGATTTATTTTTAATCGTCTGAAATTTCAAAAATCCTAGCATGTGCTTAAAACCTTAGTTTATAGATATCCAAGCACTATTTTCTTCATATCTCAAAAATCCAAAATCTTAATGCTACAAAATTTTTATATATAATTTTATAATATGAAAATACACACTCTTGTAAAATTTTGAGCCAAAACCAACCACTAATTAAGCGGGTCACTTATTATTCTTAGATTGCAAGTACTGATTTCAACTCTTAATATCTCCTTCATCCTAGCTTAGAATTTATTGAGCCATATACTTAAAATTTAGTCAAGAAAGTTTTCTCTCCAATTCTAATTGCCAATTCTTTATTACTTTTTATACGTGCCAATTATATCCCAAAGAATAATAGTAGATACAAATTTGACACCTTAATTTTGAGCGTCTATATTTCTTTCATAAAAACTCCAAATCACTTAATTTTTGCACCAAAATCATAGCCAATAATCTAAACTTGCTAATCCTAATCTTTGATGTATGAATGCCTTTGAAAACAATATCCTAATTCCTAATAAGGCCTCAAGCAGCCTCCTTGAAGACCATTGGATATGACTTTTGACCATTAGGAATAGAAATTTTTATCATCCATCTCCATTCATTGACATGAATAGCCTAACTACTCTTTTTGATACTAAAAACTCCTTTATAATCTTTTTTTTAAAAATAAGATTTACATAATATGTATTCTAAACACCAAATAAAAGAAATAAACAAGATCTCAAGGGTCACTAATATCTAATAAAGGTGATTAAAAATATATAAAATTAATTATTAATATAAAATCAATCTCAAAAGTCCCTATAAAAAAAAAAATCTCAATAATAATCTTTTAAATAAATTTATTTCAAAATAATAATCTAATTATGTCTTGTAATTAACTAAAATTCATTAATATGGCTCTAATTTAGCTATAAAGTAAATTATATATATATATATATATATATATATATATATATATTATTTTTACATAATAGTCAAATCATAACATAACACCATACTCACACTTTTGGATTATCCATATTAATTATAAGGGTCTCTATGTTCTTTTTGATAGCTATAGATAATATTAGATTTCTACCATATAATAAGAAATAAGATAAAAATAAAGCTAATGAGGCTTATTTACTAAACCTATAGTCTATTGCCAATCAATTATAAGTTCCAATCTTTATGATGCTCTTTTTATAAACTATATTTTTAAAGCTTTCTTTTGATACTTTGCACTATGCATTCTATTAAATCATATGGTTCCTTGAGATTGTTCTATGATCAATCATTGCTTGCTCACATAAGGTTTGAAATTCTCCAATAAATTTTCTTCTTTAGTCTGTTAAAATCTCTACTAGATCTCTAAATCAACTCAACACTTTATTCAAGAAAGCATATACAATTCTTTTACTAAACTTATAAAGCAAAGGCACCACTTCTAACTACTTGGAAAAATGTTGAATCATTACCAACACATATTTGTTTTATTAAGATTATAATAAGTTGTACGTCCTTCAAACTCTAAAATAATTTGATTCTTTATGGACATACTTGATCAAGTAATCTATAAATGGTTTAAATTTTAATCTATAGTGAGGCTCTCTTAGCACCTTTTTGTTGCCATCTGGCCATATTCAAAATAAATGAGTTTTATTTTATACAAACATTTTGGCTTATTATAAGATCTAGTCTTTTCTTTGGCAGTTAAGATACTAATCAATTCTCCTCTCTTTAAGTATTTTAATATCATATTATTTTTAAAAATATCTTTAATATCTCCAATTTCTTTATGAATTTTTTTTATTTATTATTACTTTAATAATTGATTCTTGAATAATTTTTCTAATTATTGTGAAGATATTAAGATATGCAAAATAAAACAAAGTTTCTTCATCTATTTATATATACCATCTAATCCTTGTAGAGTCTTTTTGACCTAAATATAGATTAAAATTTAAACCATTTATATTCATATTAACTAAATCAATTCTATATACCATCTTGAAATCATATATTTGTAATATCAAGGTCCACCTTATAAGCTTTTCAATGAACTTGTTTGATTCTATAAGCAGCAATAAGGTTTGTGGCTAATAAGAATTTATTACCATATAAATAATATCAAAAGTAAATAATTGCCAATATTGTAGCTAAATATTCTCTTTAATAAAAATTATATTATGCTTCAACTTTATTATTTGACCTACTGATATAAATAATTACAAATACTTTATTATCATCATTTATTTGAGTTAATATTGCTTCAACTTCCAAACTACTCCAATCAATGGATAATTGATAAGATCATATTAAAATGGATCTTTGTAAATTCTATTGGTAAATATAAATTTTGATATTGTTGCTAACCACTCCTTCAATTCTATAAATGCAACTTCTTGTTCTTCCTCTCATATATAAAATTGGTCATTCTTTATTAACATGATTAAAACTTTTATAATTGTATTAAATATCTTTACAAACTTTTTATAATAGTTATAAGTTCCAAAAATATATGCAAGTGATTTATATCATGTGGTCATAATATAGATATTATAACTTCTACTTTTCTAATTATTATAAAAGTTTATATCATGTGCCTAAGATTATCATGTGCCTAAGATATTCTACTTTATTTTAATAGAACTTATAATTTTTAGGATATAACTTCAATTTATGTTCTTTAAGTGACTTAAAAACTTCTTATAAGTATTTCTGATATTCCTTGTAATACTTGCCAAATACAATAATATCATCTATATAACATTTAGCAAAGTCCAAACTAGTAAGAATTTTATCTATTACATATTGAAACTCTATAATAGTATTTTTTAGATCTAAAAAATGGAAAAAAATTCTATTGATAAATATAATCTTTTTTATATTCATTTATGTTCCAAAATGTGGTCTTTTGCTTACTTCACTCTTGTAATAGAAGTTAGTGATACCTTGATTAAAGATCTAAAGAATTAAATATTTTAATTTAATCAATGGCTTCAATAATCTTTTCAAGGATGGATATGGCATATCTATCTAATTTAATATGCCTATTTATCTTTCTATAGTTTCTACACATTTGTTTCTTGATTTAATTACCATAAATATCCTTTTTCAGATAAGATAATTATATCAAATATATACTCACAATCAATTTGTATAAATTCTACTAATTTTTTTCCAAATAATTTATATGTACAATCTTAAATCATCTTTTTTTCCATTTTGGTATATTTATAAGGTTTGCAATAGATAAGAGGATCATTTATTAAATCAATTTTCACTGTTTGACCTTTAAGTTTATGCAAATCATATAAATCAAATGCAAAATAATTTTTATATCCTTAGAAATTTTTTAATTCATTTAAATTCTAATAAAATTTTAATGAAATCTTAACCAAATCCTAACTAAATCTTGAAAAAATTCTAATCAAATCTTAATCAAATCTTAATAAAAGCCTGATTAAATCCTAATAAAATTCTAACTAATTTCTAATCAAACCTAAAAAATTACTATTCAAAATCTAACCATATCTTAACTAATTTCTAACCAAATTTAAAAAACCACTATTTAAATTCTAAAAAAATCCTAACCAAATCCTAATAAATTTTAAGTAAAATCAATAGCAGATTAAAATCTATATAACTTCTTAATTAATCATTGATTTTACTTAAAATTTTATATAATCTTTAAATTCCTAATTGACAAAATATACAAGAAATTTGAAAAGAATTATACTTAATAACTGAAAGAAAAGTAAAATATTCTACTTGGATGTTGGATGGCCTCCTATTCTAATCTTGGTGCTAAGTTCTCATTCCTAAGATCTCCTTGTTGAATCATCAATTTGCTTCTAAATGTTTTGTAGATATTGATATTCATATCAACTACTAGTCTACAAATTTTTATCTCAATTCAATTAATAGATTATTGCAAAGCTTAAAAATCCTTAAAAGCTCTTAAATCTCTAATTTCTAATACCTTAGTCTACTTGAGTTCCAATAACTTTTAATCTAACTACCTAATTGAGCCCAAATTTACAAAAAACATCTAGTATAATTATATTTACAAACTTAGAACATTTCACTCATAGATTTACTATAAAATTCACAAAATTCTTTAAAATATGAATTCTATTTTATTTTTTAAAAATAGAATCATTCAAATCCAATCATGACTTTGTATAACTCTTATAAAGTCATTACAAATTAAAACTACTCAAATTTAATCTTCATAGAATTTGCTTCAGGTTTGCTTTCTAATTTCATTTTTTGATTAGACCAAGAATCTCGCATTTGCTATAGGCAAGTGGTTTTGTACCTTGAAATTTGGTTTTGATCCTATTTTACAATTGATCCTCATTGGATATCAATTTAAGATTTTATTAGATAATTTTTACTACAAACTATTCTTTGCTTTCACCTAAAGAGGCCTATAATATTATTTTTGCTTATTTATCTTATTTTGCTTTATTTATGGTCCTATAAAGCTGATAGAAGTCTTTTTAATAAAAATGTAGCATTAATATTCAAATTTCTTTTATCTTTGTATCTTTTATATATGATTTTTAAAATATTTTTTTTATTAAATCTTTAATTAAGTTCTTATATATATATTTATCTAATAATTATATTAAAATATGATATTGGTATTAATATATTTTGCACGTATTCTAAAGCTTGTACTACAATACTAATACCTACCTAAAATTTTAATACTATAGTAGCACAATAATACCAAAAGCTATCATATTACATGAAGTCTTGCTTGAAAATGCACCAGGCACCTACTTGTGGAAGATAAAAAGGAAATTGTAACAAGTCCTAACACCTCTAATAGGATTATATATGAATTATAATTAAAGATTAATAAGTATGCTCAAGTATTAAAAAAAATTAATTAGATTTTTAATTAATTATAAAAGAAATATAAAAAAATCCTGAAGAATTTTTAAAGAAGTCATAAAAAAATAATAAAGATTTTTTTAAGATATATTAATATAAAAATATAAAATATAAAAACATAAATTCTTTTAAAATATTAAAAATAGAAATTATAGTCAAATTTTAATCAAATCTTAGTCAAATCCTAATCAAATCCTAATCCTATTCTAAATCCTAAATAAATCTTAAAATTTAAATAAATTTTAATAAAATCCTAATCAAACTTTAAATCCTAAATAAATTCTAATAAAATCCTAATCAAATCCTTAATCCTAAATCCTAAATCCTAAATCCTAAACAAACTTTAATGAAATCCAAATCAAATTTTATTGAAATCCTAATCAAATCTTAAATGAATCCTAGTCAAATCCTAAATTAATCCTAACAAATTCTAATTGAGTCTTAATCAAATTCTAATAAACTTTAATCAAATCCTAATCAAATTCTAATAAATTCTATAGCAGATTGAAATCTCAATAGCTAGTGATCAAACTATTGATTTTGACTCAAAATTTGTATATCTTTCAAAAATTAAATTGGCAACATACACAAATTTTTTGAAAAAGATTCAATTCACCAAATAAAAGATAAATCCAAAACTCTGCTTGGGTGTAGGTTAGTCTTCTTTTCCAACCTTGATGCCAATCTCCCAATGCCAATATCTTCTTTTTGTACTATTCAATTGCTTTCAAAATTTACAAATAGGTAGAAAATTAAATCTTTTATCTATACAAATAATTTTCATGTCAATCTTAGAAACCCTCATTGACCTTCAAAACCCAATTTCTAAAACCCTGACCCACTTAAACGTCAATAACTTTCAATTGAACTATTAGATCAAACTCAAACTTATAGCATGTACTTAATACAATTACAATCATAAATTCAAAAAAATTGACTTGTAGATCTATAACCAAATTCACAAAATACTCAAAAATGTAAACCTCTTTTTATTTCACAAAACCTAGAGTCATTCAAATCAACCTTAATTTTGTAAAGCTCTTACAAAGTCAATATCTATCTAAATCACTCAAAACTAAAGCTCAAAGAAATACTTTGAAGTTTGCTCTCAAATCTCTATCTTTGATTTGCCAAAGATCTCTCTATTTGCCATAGGCATGCAGTTTTGTGCCTTAGGGTCTGATTTCGATTTAGGTTCACAACTAATCCTCTCCAAATATCAATTCTTGGAATTTTGAGATAAATTTTGCTAAAATCTATTCTTAACTCTTTTTAAAAGATGCCTATGTTATTTATTTTTCTAATCTATATTATTTTTCCTTATTTATGATTATACAAAGTATCATTTTTATTATTTTATTTATATTCATGTTTAAAGTAGGATCTTTTTCAAATAACAATTGAAGTAGAAATGCACTCTTGTAAGTATCAACCCGCTTTAAAACATTACAAGTTTAGTCAAAACTAATACCACCTTTGAAGAAAGAATATATGCTACAATAAAGCTAGAAGTATTATAATACTAACAACTTTATGTTGAGAGATTCAACTTAAGAAAGATAATTCTTAATACTCAAAAGGATATTGAAGCACAAACAAGATACCAACTTGAGGTGTTAAAAGACACAACCATGTCTAAGACCACCCTAATCATTGGTACCTCATTAAAACATCTAATCTTCTCCTAATAAATACTTGGCAACCTATTTGGCAACACTAACATATTCTTCCAACTACTATTTGAGCTTAATAGTGGTCTAAGAAGCCGCTCTTATAATTTTTTATAAACTAACTATTTAAATTTTATTATTGCTAGCTTGTATGTTGGCTTAATTCAAAAAAAAGATATCATTGTAATATGAAATTTTGGATTAAATACCTATTCAAAAAATTTAATTTTTATAGATTGTAATAAATAAAATTATTTTTTTCCTTCAATATCTTTTTATTCAGTGAAAAATTAGAATACAACCTTTGATAGTTGGTCCTTTTTTAAGGTACACAAATCAATCTACTTTTGGAATACAGAGCAACTTTTATCTTGTTAGAAGGTAGATTTCTATATTTTAGAAAAATATTAGTATAAAAAAGACCACATATAGCCAATATTAATAGTAAGTAGATACCTAAATCAAACTTTTTCAGTAGTAAGCAGTTGTATTAGGTCTTTAAAAATATTTTTGACTTATTGGAGACCATTTGAGTGTAGAGTTGTGGCTTATTGGGAATTTAGGTAAAAATATATGAATAAGAATTCAATATTCTACTATACAAATTTATTTCAAATCTTAAAAAAAAATACCAAGAGATTGAGCCAAAAAATACATACATTTCAGATCAAGCTTTTCAAATTTTATTCCAAATTTTGGAAATTAGATTCTATTTGTATTTTGGAATTGGTGACCAAATATAATTAAATAATCATATGCCTTGAGCAAATGATTTGGAATTCATCATTATGTATTAAAAAATTATTAAATATTAGCATATCTATGTTGTAAGATCTTTATAACCTATTTGATCAAGGTTGCTTTGATAGCTTCTTTAAAATAAATTGTACTAAGACCACCTTTTGCTTAAGACATACAACAAATTAATCAAGAAACTTTAAAGTGAATTTGAGAAGATGTATTATTTTTTTAAAAAAAATTAACCATGGATTTTATTTTTAAAATTTCTTTCAAAGAGTCTATTGAAATAACTAAAAAAAAATAGTAATGAGAGTAGAATATTATTTATTATTATTACCATAGTAGCTATTGATTTTAATTGAATACCAATAATTAAGCTTATAAGACATTCTTTTAATAAAAAATTAATTGATGTCTTGTATAAGTAAGAATAAGTCAAAATAGATGCCTATGCATTTGTTAATATTGATAGAAGATGTCCAAGTCTATCCAAAATTATTAGTATAGGTAAATTTGTGGATTATTTTAAATTTCTAGTAAGCAACAAATTTTGACTAATTAATGTTTAAACTTAAGGTTGAACTAAATTGTTTAAGAATCTTAATTAAAAAATATATTTTTTTTCTTTTTCTTCAATAATAATGGAAGAATTATCTATATATTGATATATAATTTGTTGGTTTGAATTCTAAGGAATATTAATATTATAAAGCTTGTGGTCTTTAAATACATCTTAAATGGCTATATTAAGAATTTTACCAATAAAGATAAATAAATATAAAGCCAAAGGACAATCTTATCTTTTATCTCTTTTAACTAGAAATTATTTTATAAACACTCTATTTAAGCTAATTACTATGTTTGGCCTTTAAAAAATAATTTTAATTATGTGATGAAATTAGATATTAAATCCAAAATTTTTAAATATTTAAAATAAAATGTGTTAATGATTGATTTGAAGAATTAATTTAACTAATGGTTTGTTGAATAAACAAAGATCATCATATACAATAGATCAAGTGCTATAACCAATTTCAAATATATAATAAAAAATCAAATAGAAATGCATAATAAGTACACCTTCAAATCTTCCTTTTAGTAGATAAGAAGTTCTTCCAATCAGCTAGGAATAAATACATATGTAGTTGGATATGACGCTTAGATAATGTTGTTGAAACAATTATACATATTCAAGTCAATGTTATGCTACATAAATGGGTCAACCAAGTTGGTGAAAAAACAAATTCTTCTAATATTGTAAATTTTTGTAGCTCCACTATTCTTTGGTCATTACTCTCTAACCTCAAAGTATACAAATGGTCATGTCAATATTATTGCATAGCAATGCAAATGCCAAAAATCCATACTAAAGTGTTGAAGTCTTTGACTTGGCTCAGAAGAAACCAACACTGACCTTTAATAAGGTCATTAGCAGTTGTAGTGCTTGTTGGAAAATCCATGGCATGTTCTTCCTCATTTACAATAGCCTCTTTATAGATCTTGAAATTAATATCTCAAACCATGCCAAAACTACTTACTCAAAATGCAAAAGACCTTGGATATATAATGAATATAGGCAATATACGTCTTGGTACTTCCATCTTGCTGATCAAAGCTAATAAAGGCTCATCATCTTTAGTAACAACTAAAGCATAGTGATGGACATCCAAAATGTCATCTATCTTTTATCCAATAGGGCATTAGATTAAAAAAAAAATGCTTCTATAAGGACTTGAGATGGAACCAAATTAGTCCAAATTTAATAAGATCAATGAGTATAAGAGCCTAAGGCTGCTACATCAACAAAGATTAAGGAATCAAGGAGTTGGTATATATACTATCCATCCTCAAGAATCTTTGTGCTTATATCACCTAATAGAAGAATACTTTCAAAAATATATCTTAATGGTGTAGATTGGTGAATATACTACCATTGCATAAGCCTCATCAAGTTTGCAAATATATTAGACTAGGGATCATCCACATTCTTTTTAATTCCAACACAAGAATAGCCTTAACAAGGCCATCTAGTAATGAGAAAATCTACGTAGCCTAACATCTTTAAATTATTATTTTTAATAAAAATAATATCACAAGAAAGCTTGCCAAAATAATTATAAATTATAGTAAGAAAAAATTGTTCAAAATATACATCTAACAACTTTGATGGGTTGCTTGATTAGGTACAAATTTATTGTCTATGTAAATGTACCATCTAACTTTGAGTCTAGCCTTGAAAATTGCCGCCAATCCTATACCAATATTCACAAATAACTCCAGAAGGGTGATACCTTCATTTCATAGAGGCTAATAAATGAAATATATAAAGATACATAAAGATGAGATAGATTTGACTTCCTAGAATACTTATGAAATTACAATCTCTTTATATTGTTAAGTCAAATTGGCTTGTGAATGCCATGAAAAAAAAATATCCTTGAAATTTTTGATAGGTACTTCCAAACACGATGTACCATATTGCTCTTGTAAACTAAATATAAATGCAAGGATCTCTTCTAATAAAATTAAACCACAAGGCAAATTTGATGCCAATGCCATGCAATCAAATATTGTTTCAATTGACATAGTCATAGTTGTTGCAACAAAAGCCACAAGAATGAATTCTTTTCTTTTATTATCAAAAGACCAACCTGATTTGATTCAAGCCTCTTTGATCTAATTGTCTAAATCAAAATTAAGAAGATGTAGTGCATGTTGATCAACTAATATATTATAATTAATTACATTAATCACAATACATTGAAGTGTTATATAGAATAAATTGGATTAGAGCCAATATAAAAAATCAACTAATATGGCTATTTAATATAGTCTATAACATGCTCTGTGCTTCTTATTGAAGTGACAATGGTGAATAGACAAGGCTCTAAGTTTGTAGAGGTGAGATTCAAGTCTTGGATAAGTTGCTTATCAATTATAATTAGTTGTGCACTAAAATCTATTATAACTTATACAAGTGAAGTATGAGTAGAATTTTTACCAATGCAATGAATAAATATGTTGTTATTATTAATCAATCTCACCACTCTTGACCATATGCATTGGCTCTCTTAAGTAGGCCTAACTACTATATTAAATAGATAAGCTAAGCTTGTTGCAAAAGATGCATCAAATGCTAGCTAAAACTTCAATCTTTTGAATGCATCTTCATCAAATACTACAATAGCTTCTTCAACAAGTTTAGCTTACAAATTAGCCAATTCTTCCTTGGGAGAAGAATAAATGATTGTTTGAATTTTATCTAAAGATGGAAATAATACCTTACCTTTCAACATCCTCTTTACTAAATAAAAAATTCCAGATAGCTTAAAATTTAGATGTATAATTTCAATACTAGAAAAAAAAGGCATGCATAATAATTTGTGAGCTAAATTATATGCCATAGCTTTAGTAGCCACACTTCTATCTTGTCTTGAGATTAGAATAGAGGGCCCAACAAAAGATTTAATATCTACTAATCTAAAAGATAATAGTAACCATGATTGACTAATTTGATAATCTATTATATTAGATATGTCATGTGTCTTATGGTGTATTGGTAAGTGGTATTGATACCTTGGCAAATGTTATAGACCATGTAATTACTACCGCTACTACCTCTCTAACAACACCAAATAAATATATGTCTAAATTATCAAATCTAGAGCCTTAAAAAGATAGCTTTGACTTTGATACCTAATCCAATGAAGTTACAACATTGAGGTATTTTTTAAGCTCAATAGTCATGGCTTCTAAGGTTTTTTTTTTTTTTTTTTTTTTTTTTTTTTCATAGAAGCAATTATTTTGGATGTAAAATGAAGTAGTGGTTAATATCATGGTTAAGCTTATTATAATAAAAACACTTCAATTATTTCTTCTTAGATTTTTTTACAATCTTAGCCACTTTTATTTTTGGCTTAGATTTCTCCATGTCTTAGTTCTTATTATTTTAATAACACTTTGGATCTTTTTTTGTGTGGCCAAATCAGAAGATTGTATAAACTCTATTATTCTTGTAGCAAGTTCAAAAGTCTCCATATAGGTGTCACACACATTTGCTATAAACTTGTACATTCATGTTAGGATCTCTTTCATCAATGATGCTTTAGAACTCTTTGCAGTCCACTTCTTGATATCAAAGAAGTAGAAGATTTGTCTATCAAAGATAGAAGGTAGACTAATGAGCTTTCTTTATAGCCTTGTATCGATGTATTTAAAGTCAAATATGAATATATTATATTCTATTACAACATTTGGATTTATCTTCTTAGTGAGCAAGAAGTACGCTTCTATCAGCTCCTTCTTGTTTGTAAATGCTGTTGTTTTTGTGTCATCAAGCTCTATCTTGCACTTTTCAATGTATAAAAGGTATTTCTTAGATGTTTCAAGCATGAGATATCTCTGTGCCACTATAGAGATCATAAAGATCTTATCTTTTTCACACAGGGATCTGACATAGCACTGTTGTTAGAAGAGTATACCTCTATGTCCATACACATGATTAATAGTCTTGGCACATCTCTATTATCTAGGGATTATATCGACTTCCAACTACATATATATTCAAAGTCTATAGAACATAGTTTTATGCTATTGTTAACAGATGTGCATAATGCTTTTATCCATCTTGAATAGCTTATGTCTGTAGCAATAATAAACATTTTTGCGGTCTTTATATCATCTTCATATGTTCTTATACTCATCCTTTTCATCAGGTTCAAGAAGTGCTCCAAAATGGTTCTCTTGTAGAAGTAATACTTGATAAAACTCCTGTCACCTTCAAGATATGATCTAAGTAGTCTCTTAATGCAGAACACTGTCTTGGCGATGTTTCTGTGACCGATATATTTACATATTTTGTTCATTCTCTCTTGCACTTTATTTTTCATGTCAGATACAAGCACATAGCCATGAACAAGAAAGTCATGTGTCTTAATCGTAATAGACTCTCATGTTATAAGATTCCCAAATCCATACATTGTAACTCTCTCATCACAAGCTCCAGCTCTCTAGTCATATATCATACAAGAGACCTCCATAGTGCACATAATTGTTGTGAGGAGATAGTCATATGGCAGGTCTTGAGGCAATAAATTCCTAGAAATCAATTAAGAACATCGATTCTTGCATCCTCATCTTCCAAGCAATGAGTAATTCTTATCATATTATTTTTCATTCTAATAAATTTCTTTTACAATTACTATTAATGGAAATATTATTGAGTTGTTACAACATCTCTTTAATCTTTCGTATGTTCCCAGTGTGACTTGTAAGGTGCCATTGCCAAATAAAACAGGGTATTTAGACGAATAATAATATATAAATTCCTCTCTACTAGAGAACTCCTCCCGCATTACTTTAGGGACAAATACTATACTTGTGTTAACAAGCTTGATACTAATAGCACTCCACCTCTTGCAAATAAGATATAAATCATGTATGAAGTAGGCTCTAAGTCTTTGCTCATATATTAGCTCAGAATATGAGACCTCGTTCATGGCTACCCTTTCTACATTTAGTGGTCTCCAAAAGCATTCTTTCCACCCGTTTCTAGTTAATATAGACACACATTTTTTGTCTACATTTATCTTTTGTTTTGTGAATCTATTAGGCTGGATTGCATTACTGTAAAAAGTCAGCTGCTCTTTAAATTGTCTTACCGCATCACTCCATTGGCCAGTCACTAGCTCATATTGGGGGTATGGAAGTACGTGTCGATAACAAAGGATAATGACAGATTCATCATATTTGTGCTTCCAGATGTATGGCCCTTTGGTACATGGTATAGACATTCTTATACTAATATCATCGTGCACATCAAACACATATATGTTTGTTGAAAACACATACTCTAGTGCTCTATAGTAAAGTATTGGATCCAAGAATATCTCACTATCTCTAGCATTAAGCAATATCTCCTCTTCCGTTAAGTACCACAGTTCTTGAAGACATATCTAAGGAAGAAAGACCAATTACTCCCTAGAAATAAGAGATGACAAACAAGAGAGCAATGATGATTTGCTTCTTTTAACACCCATTCATATCAGGTTTGTAGAGCATATGAATTCTTGGAGTTTCTTAGGAGCCCTATCAACAATACCCTCTCTCAAGGGATATAGTGGCTTAAATCGCATTATCTTTTTACCACCTCCATTGCTGTCAAGTATATTATGAACGTACTTATAATACTTGGACTTTAGTTGTTTCACATGATGTGTGGTATAACAACACGGGAGAAATTCAAATACATCTTTATTAGATAATCTGTTCCTTCTGAGTCCAAGAAAGAGTCCTACATCACAGGTGTATACTCTTGAATAAGAACCATCTTTAGGATATTGTATAGTAGACCTTCCTTCTAACCTATATCTTTCTTCTTCTAATTCTACAATTATTATTGGCTTAATAGAATACTCTCTTACATATCCTGCTATAAAGAGTTTTGGTACCTCTTCTTTGAGAGCAAACGTTCGTGTATGATACTTAGAGGCCTTTTCATCGTTAGCTATAACACTGTACAGCTTAATAAACTCATCTTTTACTTCTTTGTAGACACTAAGTAATAATAAGACCTGATCTATAACAGCATTTACATACTCTTTTCTTTTGATGTTGCATATTGTGATATCTCTACTTTCTCCTCTTTTAAATAATATTGTTACAAGGTCAAAAAACTTTTTTTATATCAATATTTTACACTACTATCCTATAGTATATCCCATCACAGGGTAGCTCTTCTCTGTTCCTATTGCACTGTTTTTCCGAAACTCATACCACTTACACATGCGATCACTAGAACATATTCTTAGCATAGAGAAAAAAAAATCTTTTGTCTATCTTCCTCTCAGACTCTGCTAATACCGCTGCTGTAGCAATAAGAAGCGCTACGTTCATATCACATGCCTCGATGCCTAGTAGTATTATTTCAAGTTCTCTTTTTATTCTTGGTTTAATATCAAAGTGCTTTATGAAAAACGATAATATGTCTGTAGATGTTCTAACATCTTCTTTGTTTGACAATGAGCTAGTCATAGGTTCCAATCTATTGGAGGATCAAGGATAGTATTTATAATTTTGAAGTGGTTGCATTTGAAGAATCCTTTGTTTGTGCTAAACAGAGATAGATGCGCAGCTCCAAGAATCATATTTCTCGATGTATCTATTTCCTTATTAAAGCTTGATGCTATCTTTTCACATAGCATAAGTATTATTTGTCCCTTTGAAGAACACAATCTTATACACATCTCTGTGAAGTGGTGCCACACAGCATTGTGGCTCCTATTGGAAATACTCTTAGTCGTCAATGCAGCATTTAATAACAGTACTCCCTGCTTGTACTATTTCGTAAGATTACCATGGGAAGGAGTGGTGAACCCTTCCATCTCTTCAAAGATCTCTTTGAATATGTTTATCAATGATGGAGGAGCATGATATCCTTTATTAATAGAGAATGGCAATCCATAGCCCTATTAACACCTTTATAGGATTCTTGTCCAAGCACTACAACTCTTACGCTATTTAATGGTGTCTCATAGAAGGCTCTTAATACATTGTTTAGTGTCGGGAACATAATAACTTCTTTGTCAATCTCTCTGTAATATAAATACTATCTCATGTAGTTCATTATCCATAGAAACCATAAATTCTTCCCATGCATAGGGCAATGATACAGTCATGATGAGATAGTATAAATTCAACGTTGAGTGTATGGCTATGAAGGGTATCAAGTTGCCAAAAATATCTGAAGATACCAATAATAAGTCCTTCCTTGAGCAGAAGAGACAAAAAATAACATTGCTATAGAAGAGAGTACAAAAGCTTGTTTTGTATGTAGGAGCAAAAAGCTTAAAGATGGTCAAAGAGTCAAGAAGTCCATGTTTAGTAATAGCCTAATAATAAAAGATAAAGATACTCCATATGATGGTGAAGAAGAAAAGTACGATTCTGACTATTCTAAGGCTCCGTTGTCGGAGATTACATTCCAAGATTCATTGAGTGTCTTACACCTAGATCCAAAAAGTATGAAGTGTGGAATGATAGGTATTATGGTTGATCTTAATAGAGAGTAGTATCAGCTAGTCTGATCATACAAGTATTCAAGATAGTATCAAGGTCAGGATGTGTTACAGCTTTGAGGTACAACATGCATTGTCTCAACCATCTAGCGTCATACTTTAGAGACTATGACAAGGGAGCTCTAAATTCAAATGTTATAACAACATAAGATATGACTAGAACTTTTTAGAGCTGATAGTATATGCATATGAAGAGCTATATATTGTATACTAGAACAACTTCATCATAAAGTGTAATTTGAATTATTCTTCAAGAGTACAATGTAAAGATTGCAGATGCAATAGAATGTTCAAAAAAGATTCTATAATCCTTAGACCAAAACTTAAGAAAAAAAAATAACGGAGCATATTAGAACCACTTCTATACAGATGGGAATGACTAATTTTTTTTTTACACTACATATCTACTATGCGGAGAAGCTCAGCTAACAGTGTGTGCTCTTTTTCAGCTTGAAATAGGATTCATCAGATTGTTCTTGGGCTATACTATTCTTAGCCTTCTTTCTCATCGCATCCGTTATAAGATGTGTACACTTGATCTTGAGAGAATATATCTCATTATCGCCGTTAGGAGTGTCCTTAGACTTTACAAGGTCCACAAATTGGTGATTTTTTGTATATATGTATGCGCTATGAACACTAAAAGGCTTGGACTTGAGGCCATTGTATGCTATTGCCAATTGTAGCTGACAATAATATCTATCTTCACATGGACATCCAAGATGGTCGGGACCTTCAGGATAGGATTTTGATTCTTTTTCTTCAATAACTAGTACTTTGGGGCTGACATAACAGGCATTCTAAACCTGGTATTCTTTGTTGTTTTGAATCTCCAAGCAGTTAGTGACAAAGTTTGTACATACCTGCCTTAGCTTCACTGCAGTAGTTGCAAGCTTGGAATCGCGTATAAATGCTTGTAATACTTCTATAACATCTTCACTGGTAAGATGGAGCTTAGGACCCTTGCATACATGATCATGAATTAGTCTTTTGATTCCCCACTGCGTCAGAATTGCATTTGCAATATTCATCATCTGCTCTAGAGGGATTAGGACTATAATGTTTGGGATGTTATGACCAGCCATTTTTGTGTCTTACTAGAAAGGTAATCTTTTCCTTAAAGGATACAGTAAATAATACGTATATGATTGCGACAACCATAGATATTATTATGTCTTCTACATCAATAAAAAAACAGACCATTGTACTGATAGCATATGTATATTTTTGGTTTGCTATTGTAGACTATAAGTGCGTGTTGTATGCATGTGCTTATGGATTTTTTAGTGCTCATATCAAAGACAAGCCCTAGATCTGGTCTATAGGATCTATAGTGTACAAATTTTTGATCAAGTACTGTCATAAGGATGATACATCTTTTACTTTTGTTGTTGGAAACATATCCTTTGACCAGAACTTGTAAGTATCATATAGTTCCTTCACAGAAACTATGTCTCTATTACTCCTCTCAATGTTAGCATTTAGGAACTGTCCAAAGATATCATTAGATACACGAATTATTTCAGTATAATCTTTGACCTCATCGGGCTCCTAAGGGCCATGAGTCAGGTATTGTTTGTAATCCTTCTATAGCTAATCTCATGAATACTAGAGCAAGAAGACGAATCTTGTTAGAGAAGTTGGTGTCCTTTACATGTGTTGTAAGGGGATCGTGAGACGGCTCCACTTTATCGACAAATATTGATACAAGTGGTACAACTCTTACTCTGTCCCATACAATTTTATTGAACGTACTCATTTGTGAAATCCTGTTGATAATAAGTACAAACTTTGCCGTCTGGGGTATTATGGTTCCTTCTTCATATAAGCCTCTTATGTATAGACTATCGTTTCTTGTGAGCTCTTCCATCACACCAAGATTAAGCTTATCGCCTTTGTCTAGTTCTTGTACTATGGCAGTAAGTCTTCTTTTGAGCATTGCTAGTTCAAGAGTGACTCTTGATGACTGTACTCTCTTGCCCATGAGTAATGAAGTCAACATCTTTACTACGTAGTCACCAAATGCCCGTTTGATCAGAGAGACCATAACTATCTTTCCGTTGTCTCTAAATCCTGACCATATAGAGAATATCTTGTTTGCATTCTTTTCCTCTAGATATGATGAAACGAATCTTATGAAGTACTTTTGTATGCCTTTATTAGGAAAAACTTTTTTCAGTAGGTCAAGCACTTCACTAGCGGCTTTTGTACTATCGTCAAGCTGTACAAACGGGATCCTAGTTGATAGAGTGGTATAGTCTTTTGATTCTATTAGTCTGAACTTGTCCCCTATAAAGTCAAATATTCTTCCTTTCATGCCTATTATATCTCTTTTAGAGTCTAATAATCCTTCAAAGTCCTCTCTGTAGAGTATTCCTGAGCAGGTATACATTATCTTCTTTTTGTTATCAGAAGATTGTATAAACTCCATTATTCTTGTAGCAGGTTCAACAGTCTCCATATAGGTGTTACACATGTTTGTTATAAACTTGTATATTTTTGTTAGGATCTCTTTCATTAACGATGCTTTAGAGCTCTTTGCAGTCCACTTCTTGGTATCAAAGAAGTAGAAGATTTGTCTATCAAAGTTTGAACATATGAACCTTGTACTATATATCACATAAAATATCTTTGATACGATGAACTCGGGGTTCCTAAAACATGCACACATTAGATATCTTTCGACTTCTTTCTTTCTGTCGTTGCCACACTGTATATAGTAAATATCACAAGGCCAAGTAGGTGAGAGCTTGGCATATATGTCCCTCTTTTTCTTCTCTTCAAGAACCACTATGTATCCAGCGCATCTTTCTGTTACTGTCTCATAATGCTTGTTCTTGTGGCATCTTAGACCAAGACGTTGTATGATATTGCCATCTAGGTTATCCTTGGGGAAGCAAAACACTGCCTCTCTTGCTGCATGTAGACTGTCGATAGAGAATACAATGCCATTTATTGACCTCATAAGAATAGTCAACGATGATATGAGCTTATAGTCAGTGGACATAGGCGGAAAGAAGTAGACATATGTATTCTCCTCAGACGTTCCAAGGACGATGCATATTTTGTGAATGTCCTCAAGGACATACTTCTTGTTATGAGTATCAAGGAACTGAAGCATAGGTGCTTCAAATTCCCTCTGACCAAGGTTGGAAAAGGTGACAAAGATTGAAGCCATTGTGACAAGCAATATAGCATAGCATGTAGTCCACACTGAAAGCACATCACTTCCCTGCTTATCATGCAATATCACACTAATATCATAGCAACAAGTAGTTGATACACAACACTAAAAAATGTACAAATGGAAGAAATTTTATAGTACTATAAAGACTAGACCATTACATGATATGCTAACAGAGAGAGACAGATATATAGTATAGAGAGTAAATGATAATGACAGAAGATACTTTGCATTCTTTGAGAGTTAGGAGTATTTCTTAATATGGTACAAAAGACTGCTCCATCAAGAAAGAAGATTTTCAGAGGTGATAAGAGAAGGTCCTCAGAAGTTTAGGCTTGATATAGACTGTCCAACTCATAGATGGAATGTAAAAACAAATATATTTATAGATCATATCTCTTCTATGCTAGAAAAAATATTAAGAGAGAAGGTAGACGTTCTCGTGTACCAAAGTATTGACAATAGTAATACAAAGGTGTCCTTTTATGTCATCATATTCAATATATACTTTGTATCTTCACAGCAATATCTAGCCGTTGCTCATACTATACATAGCATCACACACTTTGGAGAATTCATGGATATGGGAGTATAGAAGAATTTGCAATGCTTTAGGTTAGAAGGCAATATCAAGCAGAGATCAAACAGGTTCAAGTACTTGATAAACGAGTTTGATATATCAAAGAAGTTTCTAAGTGGTGTAATAACCAACATTGCTAGCTACTCCCATTCTAAGTTATATGAGGTTCTTAGCAAACCTATTGTACCATATTGCAGATATAAAAGTGGAGTTTCATTGTTTCAAAACATTACAAGGTAGTAATGTGTGATAATTTTTTTTTTTAAGTATCTTCATCTTCGATTTTCAGTAGATTCATATCCAACAAAGGTGTAGCTCTATCTACTATCTCGACAATAGCTTCAGAAAGCTTACATTGTAGAGATGCTTTGTTCCTTGGCCAAAAGTATAGAGAGTCAAAAAATAAGGCAAGGTACATGCGACAGCGGACTCCTTCTAGAGATTTAGAGTCTATCTTATTCTGTTTTGTATTATGAAACATGGTCCATATCTTTGAATCCTTATTATTCATGATAATCTTTGTATATATCTTCATATTCGTTTTATCCTCCTTGGTATATTCCTTCAACGGGTATTTGAATATATTATCTATTGTATCTTTGAAGACTTTGATACCAATATCCTTAAGGTGTGTCATAATATGCTCTTTGGAGCGATCATATATTGCATGTATATTGGAATAAAATATGTATTTTTTAAAATCCTTCTAAGCACTGTCGACATCTATGTTGATACATATGCTCTTGTTCTGCTTATTAGTTGAACTGGGAAAAAAACTGTCATGTATATCAAATGTGTAGAACATACATCTCTTTGAAGCAAGTATTAAAGGGTACTCTACGCCATCTTCAGCTTTGTAAGAGATGCTAACTCTTTTTCTACTAGAAGCTGATATAGGTTTTATTCTAGATCCTGATGACTGAATTATATCTATAGCAAGTTTGAAAATTATGTTTAGTGGATTCATATCATATAGAACTCTTTTTTTTAAAGCCATTGATAGTAAGTACTTTTGATGTGTTTATATATGGCTTAATACTATTTATCAATTGATCCTACAAATTCCTTCTCCTATTAGCATTTTAACTGTGGTACTTGCAAGCTTTTTTTTGGTTTTATTAAACATCTATTGATGGGTTATAATACCCTTACAAAGCTTAGTGCAGAAATGTACTTAGTGCTTCCTCTCTTATAAAAAGTCATAATATAGTGCTATTCTACTTATTTGTACTAAACAAACACAAAATCTAGCAAAGACTATCCTATCTGTTTATTGTGCTTCTATGCTATTGGGTATATTAATATAACAGTCTACGTGTACTAGAAAAAAAAGTTTTACATTATAAGAATAACACTACTCTGTTCGAGTAGCATGTACGACAATCCTTGACTACAAGTACTATGTTACTCACTGCTATTGGTGTTGTTAGTACTTGTTTCACCTGATGGAACATAAGATATGCAAAACTCTAACACAATGTTTTTTCCTCAATATTCCTCTTCGACCATGTGATGATATTCTTTAGCAGAGATATAGAAAGATCTGTCAAGTCTTCTTCCATTAAAAATAATTTCATTGTTTATATAGATGTTTGGATCTATTATCATACTCAAATCTTTGTGGAAGGAAAAAGGAGGTACTGTTCCTGAATCACAGCTAGTTAACCTTCTCATAATCTTTGTTTTTGTGAGAGACCCTTTTTGCTCCAATTACCTTTTTTATAGTATCAAAATCTATCATACTTGATCTAAGAACGACAGTAAGGCAATACTTGTGGCTGTCAGCTGACCCTTCTTTGTCGAAAGTAAGATCAACAACTATTGCCTTAGCTACCTGCTTTCTACTGTTACCTCTTATCTGTGTAATTACATCTGATCTGCCTTTAGGTATATGTTTGACCTCACAATATGAAGACTCATACTTCATAAATAGATCCTTGATTGCGTCGTAGGTACTTATGGTTTTACTTTGCCTCATTGGCTTATGACTAACTATAGGAATAAATGATAGCATCTTGTTAAGCTACATCTTGCTGCACGTACTTTTTGTTATCACAAAAACACAAGTGACACATATTATCAATTCTACCCTTCTGTCAAGTAAGAGGTATAAGCATGTCAAGTGTTATGTACAACATGAACTATATCGTGCTTGATGAAGAAACTAAGCGCTCTCTCAGAGAGCATATGTTACACAATAAATTACATATAGGTACTCATGAGACTCATCTGTCATATAGTCTTCAAAAAGTTATTCTTACGTTATCTGCCAATATTTTAAAGGCAATAAAAAGTATTAAGCATCCTCGCAGTCCTACTTTGTTACTACTAATAAGAAACCTCCCTATGGATTACGATCTGATAGATACCCCTTCTTGTAGAGATAGTACATGCAATAAAGATACATTTATAAGCGAGTCCTGTCTAACAGGTGTTATACAACTTTTAGGAGACATTTACATATATGAGGAAGAAAATAATAGTGCTATTGTCTAAGATATATATCCTGTAGCTGGCTCCGAAGGATACAACTCAAACGAAGGATCTAAAGATAGGGTATACTTTCATACAAAAAATTCGTACTTTAACTTTAGACCTGGCTATATAGTCTTGTATTGCTTAAGAAATGACCACAATGCTCATGCTTCTACGGACTTGATTAGTTGCCATGATATACTAAAGTCATTGTATGATGATGAAATAGAGACTCTTAGAAAATCTTTATTCATGTCACTTGTTCCTCCATCTTTCAAAAAAGAGCTATGGTCAAATTCAAGACCTGTTATAGAAGGAATCCTTTTTGATCTTTCTATTAATATCCATTTTTCCATAATATATTTTACTAATAACGATGCCAGGAAGGTATTCAAAAAAATCAAGCATAACATCGAGAATTCTATTACTACTATTCAACAAGTAAAACTAACACCTGGTGATCTTCTAGTCATAAACAATCAAAGAGTAATATATGGGCGCTCAGAATTTATTCCAAGATATGATGGTAAGGACCGATGGTTGCAAAGAGTATATGTATCTACAAATATATGGAAAGGAAGATCTGAAGTATAAAGTAGACAGAGAGTGATATCTACTATGAACTAAAATTTGATCACAATATCGTACAAAAATAAATATTAGTCATAGGATATTATTAATATTTTTTTTTGTTGCTTGTGTTAGGAATATATCTTAGATCTGGTCTATAGAATCTGTAGCATGCAAATTTTTGGTTAGATCCTGTATGATTCCTAGATGCTTGCTTGAACACATAAATCATAGCTGTCTTTTTATTATCTTTAAATCCTAACTAGAAGTACATAGAACTAATGATAAAAGCAAGATACATACACCAATGAGCTCCTCATAGAGATGTAGGATCTATTTTGTATTATAGAACATGGTTCATATCTTTGAATTTTTACATGTATTCTTATACATGTGTCACTATCTTTATTAGATTCTTTAGTAGATACTTGAACATATTAACTACTGTTTCTCTTAACATCTTGATACTCTCATCCTTGGAGTGGTACGTAATACTCTCTACAATGATTGTACACAACACTGCATATTAGAGCACGACACTCTTGTTAGCATCTTCATCAGGAGTGTTAACATCTATACCGATACATATATTCTTTCCTTTCTTAGAATTGGAATCTAGTAGCAAGTTATTTTGTGTTCTAAAGGGATAAAGCATATACCACTTTGATACTAGTATCGAGGAGTAATGTGCCCAATTTTCAACTTTGTTTAAAGTACTGACTTTTTTTCCACTAGAGATGACTAGAGACTTACTCTTGGATCCCGATGTTTGAGACGCTTCCATAATAAGCCTGAACATTGTGTCAGATGAATTTGTATCATGTAGGATCCTCCTCTTAGAGGCTATTATTTGCATACACTACTAGTATACTTATTACAATATGATGTTGCTTACTAGTTGACTATGTACATGTTATTCTCTGTTAGTATTTTAATTATTAAACTTGCAAGCTTCTTCTTAGTTCTACTAAGCATCCATTTGTACAGCCTTTGCTTTGTACTCTTAGAAAGCTCCAACATTCTATTGTATCTAGAATCAGCAAGAGAGTTTATGTTAGATGCCTTCCTAGTGGTTGTAAGGTATTCTAAGTCTATAGTATCGGGACAAATGTCCTCTATAATACTTGATATATTTGGATAGTAGATCTCATTGGTAAATAGATAAAACAGTATATCCACCATCATAGGACTGCTATATGAATCTATACATCTATCTCTATTAACTCTGCTCAGATCTATTACAGACCTTTCTTTGTTCTCAAACAAAAAGTTTTGTATTCTAAACCTATTGTCTCCATTAGAAATATTGCATATATGTTACGCCTTGTTTCTATCGCTTCTCTAGAATGCTTAGACTTTGATATTATCCTCTTTATTATCTCATTCTCATCTTTGGTCTCTACAATCATCTATGTATTGTCTAATACTCTCGTCTTCATACATGCTTTGAAAGACTCTGATGAAAGTGCATATGAGTAGTTGTCTTCTGAGATTCTATAGAGTAGTATGTGATAATATTTACCATTAACATACTCAAATGAGTTATTAAAAAAAGACTTAATAGTATCAAATTAGCCAAATTCACCATAATTCTAATAGTGTAAGGTCTTTTTAGACTAAATTTTGCAAGGCTATTAGTAGCAATAGATACTTTTTTTTTGACTTGACTATATTATTCATCCATAATACCATATTAGTGGCATCATGTTGACAAAGTTCTCTATTGCACTTTTCAACTTCAATAAATGCTTGAGCCAATGTTGCCTTGCCACCATAGTTAAGAATAATCCTCAAGGTAGCCAAATCTAGGTGTCATTTTTTAATTTTAGATAAAAATATCTTGACAAGCTAGCTCTCAATAAAATGCCCTTAGACTTTATCTTAAATCACACTAATCTTATATATATAGTATATGATGAGTCTTCCTTTTTATGGCAAAAATTCTAAATATGCTTTATTTAATCTTGTTTAAATCCTCCATAATCAACTTTTGAATAGACAATAAAAAATTGAAGTGATTCAAATGTTAATGGCACTCTTATTATTACCAATATTACTTGTATGGCTAATGTCATTCAAAACAATATGACTAGTATACTATCATTAAGCATCATGTCAAACACTACAATCTTCTTTTTAAAATTGTCAAATGAAAATCCACCTTCATTCTTCACTGGCTTTCTAGATTTTGCCATAGGTGCCAATCCTATAATTGCACCTTCCTTTAATATTGAGATAAGCTCAATCTAAGCTTTTTAATATTGCTCCAATTTGTACAATTCATAAATATGTTCTTTCCTCTATCTTCCATATGTTTAAAAAGCCTCATACTTTAAATGCTATGGTAGCAATTTGAAAGCATACCACTTGTTAAAAGTGAAGGACTATTGATACTTCTTGTGAAGATAAAATTCACTCCTCAACCCAAAGTATAAGATGGCTTCAATTAAGAGTTGCCTATAAATTGTGGTGTGAAGTATAAGGAACAATAAACAACAATGAAGGAAAAAAACAACACAAAACAAGTAAAATATGTACAATTAAGTAATTCCACATTATAAAACTAGTCACAATCTGTTTACTATATTTTTATCTAAAAAAAGGCAAAAATAAAAAATAAAAATTATATTTTTATTTAGATAATTTTTTAATCTTTCTAATGGTATAAAGAACATGTAATTCTAAGTTACTATAAATAAGTTATGATAATTCAAAGATAAAAGATAAATAATAGAAAAGTGAAGTGAAATTTTTTTACTTCAAGGATAACTTGTTTAAAAGGTCATGAGTTTGAACCTCACCAAGGCTCACAAGTAGTATATAAGGGTCTCCAAGAGGGGCCACGAGGCCTTAGTCTTATCCTCCTACCTACATCCAAGGTGCCACAAACCATATGGGACTTGGGCACCTCCCTTCCTACAAGGACTATACTAGCTGCTGGTCCTCCTATTTTCTACTAATAAAACTCCTTATTTTGTAATTTTGACTTCACCATGGTGTTCAAAAATACCGAATTAGCTTAGGAACATTGTATGGCATTTAAATCTTACTCCAATTTTTTATAATGGCTCCCAAGGTGGTAAAACTCATTTTTATCAAGGTCTTTAAAATTGCTCTAAAAATTCCTAAAAAATTCTAAATAAATTTTATTTAAATTCTAAATAAATTATTTTTTAAAAAATAATATTTCTAAAATAATAATATCCATTTAAAACTATTTTATTCTATCTTGGTGATTTTTTATAATAATAAAAATCAATTTAAATCAACTAAAAATCATATTTTTTATATAAATAATTAAAAAAATATGAGATTTCTTTCTCATACTTTTTCTACTTACTAAATAATATGTATATATATATATATATATATATATATATATTTAATAAGTGGTATATAAAATTAAAAGGCCAATATAGACATTGATTTTAATAATTAAATACTAATTTTTATAATTAAAAATAATAATAAATTAAATAAGATAATTGCCTCTAAGACTTACTAAGATCCTATATCTTTCTTACTAATACTATTTTCCTTCATTTAGCATCATCTAAATACATCTTCACTTTACAATTGTAGTTTTGGCACTCTAAATATATTCTTTTATCCTAAAATAATTAATGAGTCAATTTGATGATTCATACTTCTCCTTCATCCAAGTGTAGAATCTCAACTTCTAGTCTAGCTAGGAAATACCACCAATATGCTATGAGAAGCAATCTTACACCATATTGCAAGTATCCTCTTCCATCTTGTCAAATACGCCTCTATTCCAAACTTGAAGTCTACTATTGGTATCCAACACCAATATGGACTTAGAAGTCTTACTTAAAGTATTTGGAGTGAATACCTTCTAAGTGGTTTAGTAACAAAGATTGATAATATCAACCCCTCATATGTATTATAAATTCAACTAGAAAAAATAAAATCTACAACTATCTAAAGCTAAAGGCAACATGTATCTATATCCACCATTAAGAAGTAACTAGCATTGTCTATATGCTACACATATAGAAATGTCATTGATCATCACTCTAGCCTCATTCTCACAATATATTTATAATATTTAAAATTAAATATAATACAAAATGAAGGAATATTAGAAACCTCTGATAATAATGCTAGCCACAAGAGAAGGTATCCAAAAACAAATGGCAAGAAAATCAAAGCAAAGATTCTCTTTTTTATACAATAAATTAAAAAAATCAAATAATATGAATTAAAGCCTCTAATACACATATGTGGTGAATGATTACTAAATTGCAAAAACTTGCACCATTTTGAAGAATGACACTAACATGCCATTTCACTAGCAATACAAATCTTATAAATGGAAGTAAAACACTTTCCAATCATTCTTAAAGAAATAATTGTAAAAATCTAAACAAATTTAGTATCTAAAAATACCATTTAGTAGCTTAAAATAGCTATTTAGAATTAAAATAAAAATTTTAATGTAAAATCAATAGCACTAATTGATTCATTACAAAATTTTACATAAAATTGACATAATTTTTACTCAATCCAAGCTAAATTGCCTCTAAAGCTAAATTTTAAAGTTTTTTTTTTATTGAATTGTAGATGAAACTAATTGCAAATGAAGACCATCGATGAAAATTATAGATATAGATTACACATATAGATGGCAAATGAAAAATTATATAGATGAAAAATGGATAGATGAAATTAAATAGACGAAAATTTATTGGTTGGATGAAATTAAATAGACGAAAATTTCTTAGATAGATGAAATTATATTTTAGCAAATTGGCTATGGTTGATTGTTAGCAACTTGCATCTATATACAAAAATTAATCTAAAAATTATAAAAATTATCTTATTTGGATATATGTGGTATCTTCTTTTCTTATTTTTTACTTTATTTTGAATTTAGGATTGTTTTAAAAATTAAAAAAGATACTTGGATAATAGAGAATCAAAGAGTGTAAGCATGTAAAAGAATATAAGGCTTTACTCAATGACTAAACCATCACTTATAAACAAACTCTTGGAACACAAGTTCTCCAAATATCAAGTCAAGGAGTTCTTTCTACATATATATTCAAATCCTAAATTAGATGAATTCTAAAATTTGGATGAAATTCATCCAAAATTAATATGGACTCTTACAAGAGTTTAATTAACAATCTAATTTGATGTGAGATGGCCTTCAATGCCACTTTATGTAATAACTTTCTTTAGTAATAAGTATATTATTTAAAATATATTGAGGAGATAGAAAGATATATATTATTTAGATGAATCACTTTTATTAGTATAAATTTAAAATCTTTTGAATAACCTTGACATATATTTTATAAGTAGTATTAAATAAGATAATAAAATACTAATTTTCCAACCTTATCTTGTTATTTCTTTTGTATAGGAGGGTGATATTTTTTTAACAATATTTAGCAAAAAATGACCTTTTATTAGATCTTAGTTAACTATTGTGATATAATCTTCTCTAATGATGTATCTAAATGTTTAAAAGAATTTGATCCTAATAATATAAAATCTTAGTGTCTTATTTTTTGTTATTTCTCCTATTATTTTTTCAAGTTCAATAAAGTTAAAATATATAGATAACTCCTTGTTCATGTCATTAGTGATTTTATATAGAATGCTATTTAGAAGGGAAGTAGATGCATCTATTAATTTTGACATTTCTTTTTTTTTTGGCCTAAATAAGAGTAAAATTTAAAACATATAATCTCAAGTTTGTAAAATTTTCTTTCTAATATACCTTAGGAGGTTTGTAATTTTGTGATAATAGATCTTAGATGTCTTATCTTTATAATTTTAAAGAATTTTTTAGCATTTCTATCACCCACTTGTCTCTATTTAAGCCATGCTCTAATTCTCTAACTTTCTTATTTCTAATCTTTAAGCTAATTGAGTTGGAATTGAGTCTTTTTAAGCCAAACTTATGCATTGATATCTTAAAGATTAGCTTAGAGATTCAAGTGCACTTGTTGTAATTGGCCTTGAAGTTTGATGTACATTAAAATCTTAAAAAGTTTTATTTTTTACAATAAGATTTATGTAAGCGGATAGAAATTTTTATTCTATTAATGAAAGATATTCTTAGTCTATGTTGATTTTTATTCCTTGGATACATTATAGGATCCAAAAATCATTGAGATAGAACATATTCATCTTGAAGTTGGATTTTTAGAACTGAAATACAAATTAATATCAAACAATGTATTATATCTTTGTCTTTGATAATCATGGATTTGATCTTCCTATAGTAAGTTGGTATTAATATAGAATCTATCTAATCTATCTAAGACTCAAATTCCTTTATATTTATTATTTCAACAAAAATTTAAAAAACTTATATGTATAAAAAAATTAACTAAAAGATGCTAAAATTTGAATAATTACCAAAAGCTCTCCTTATCATGGAAGAATAATCTTTTACAAAAAAAAAGACTTATTATGGATATATTCTACTATATTCTAATTTCTACCAAAGATATAAGGACTATTAAAAAAAAAAAATCTTTATTAAGATAAACCACATTTGACTTCTTTTTTGATATTTGTTAATAATATGTATATTCATAATATTAATAAAATATCTTAAAATACATAATCTTCTTAATACAATCTATAGGGCTCTATTATATATGAAAGAATCAATATTTTAAATTAAATGTTTGTTTGAAGAAAATATAGGAATATATATCTTTTAAATTCTAATATTATTAGAATTATTGACATAATCAAAGGTAACTTCTAAGGTAGAAAAGTCAACATTAGACCATTGAATATTATCTAAATTTAAGGCTATTGTGCCATAAAATTTGTACTCTTGGATCAATAGAATGTCACATTTTGAAAAAATATTTTGAATATAACTTTGAAATTTAAAAACTTTAGATAGATTTTTTAATGCACAAAAATTGTAAGAAATGATCATTAGTTATATTTTAAAAAAGGTGGTCACCTTGGAACTCTTCAATAAATAATTAACACCATAAAAATTTAATACATTCTTACTTTTAAGATAAGAAAATTTTTATAAGATTCTTTTTTATCCTAAAAAAATCCAAAAGATAAAGGTTTCTAATATAATTTACATTTTTATTTTCTATAGAAAGATGACAAACAAAGTTATTTAGGCCAAAAGAAGAATTTGAATAAAAAATTATTTATCTATGAAGAAAGAATCTTAATTCACTTGCTTTGTTATAATTGGACAAAGAGAGGCCTCTCTTTTCTTTATAAAAGTTAAACGTCTTAAGTTTTACTTATTATAAGCTTATTGCTTGATATCAATTTTATTGTAGGAGTTAGGACAAGATCTTGTTCAATTTGTATAATAAAAAAAAATACTAGAGTGGATTTGGATTCAAAAAAAGATGCTAAAAAGAGGCATAATAGTTTTACTTGAGGAACACCTTATTTCTTTAAGGTGATGATGTCATTCTAATTGTATTAGCTTAACAAAGGAGACTTGTTTGTAGTTATAAGGCTCAACATAGCCTTGAAACTTTGTAAGTTTATATCCATAAGATTGGAGGATTTGAATACTTTGGATTCCATACGTATATCCTAGTTGGTATATTTCTTTACAAATCTTTGAAAGAAGGTCTTTGCCACCATGGTCCTTAATAATCCAATCTTTGCCGACCCAATCTCTATGGACCTAATACTTGTTAGCTCTTATATGTCTTCATATCATCTTGTTAAAATAAGGATATCAATTTATGAAGTTGGCTAATTATTCTTTT
Organism: Physcomitrellopsis africana; assembly: GCA_036785485.1. NCBI lineage: Eukaryota > Viridiplantae > Streptophyta > Bryopsida > Funariales > Funariaceae > Physcomitrellopsis > Physcomitrellopsis africana. The sequence continues at coordinate 231,180 of JAWRVF010000450.1, read as the reverse complement.
GGCTTTATGCTTTTGACTTCAAAAACTCTAAAATAGACAATTCCATGAGACACAAATCTTGGCCCAATGTGATATTTGAAGAATCACCTATTATAAAATAAACCTCCATAGGTAGATTTGTTGTCATCAAACAATTGCTTATTATACTAGAACTCAAATTTAGAGGCATAGTTATTATGCACCATAGGATTAGAATCTAATTATATATAGGGCTTTAATTGAGGCCATGTATTTTTGCAATGTAGTATTTTGCTCTTTACAATCGTTGTTGGAGTTCATATCATATTCTCTTGGTCTAGTTGCAATGAACTCATTTCTTTTGTTTTAAAGATGTTTTGATTGCTTAGAGATTAGTTTGGAATTTATTTAACTAGTATAATATTATTATATATTAGCTCGTATTTCAATACTAGCACAATATTGTTGTACTTCTTTCCAATATTGTCTTCCAATAATGAAGCAAAATCAAGTTGGGAGGATTGATGATCAATATTAGGATCAAACATAATTATTATCACGAGTTGTGGCTTTTTTGAAACCACTATTTTGTAATTGATCTCATAATGCTCACTTTGAAATTGAATAATAATTTCTTGTGTAACTATTACTATTATATGAGATAGGTCAAATCTAAGATAGATTTAAGAAGGAGGATTGAATTTTGCTTTCTAATGTGATCTTGATGCCCCTTTTCTAGCTTCTTACTTTTTTTGTTTAATAAATACAAAACATTTGTACTCAACAACATTAACAAAGTATATATTATAAAGTGGATTCTATGATGTATCTTTAGGATTTTATAAAAAATATAGTAATAAAAAAATGTTATTAGACTTTGACTAAATCACTAATCTATTTTTAAAATGAATAGCTTGTTATTTGATTTTAGCTTTGGCCAATGCCAAGCAATCTCTTAAACAATGGTTTGTATATAGACAAAAGCAACAATTGATTGATAAATTTAAATAATTAATGAATTATAATTTTTTTTATTATTTATTAAATTATATATTTTTAATTCTAATTTCTAATTTAAGCCAAAATCTATTACAATTTAAAAATATGACTTAGATTTATATTCATTTTTTGAACTAAACTCCATGATTTGTCCCAATCTGACCACAACTTGAGATGCAATAGTGAAGAATTTTTGTAATAGGCCTTTTAAGGCAATCTAAATTAAAATTTAAAAGAACTTATATAGGTTTTTTTTTTTTTTTTTTTGGATTTTAAATAGAACGTAGATCAAAATTCAAATTCTAAGATTATAACATGCACAAATTAATATTAGATTTGTATGGTGATTGAATTAATATCAAGTGAGTGACTTCTTTTGAGGAGATTTTTGAATAGAAATAGCCACAACTTAGATCTTTTTTAAGAAAAATAAATCTTCTTACTAATACTTTAAGATCTTCCTTCCAAGCTTTTAATTTAGTCTCTTTTGGTTTGCTACCTATAAAACATACTATGATAGTATTGTAGCATAATTTATCCATTGCTTACCTTATGAGCTTCTAATCTAAGACAATCTTATGTAATTTTGTGAATAAGAGCAAACCAACATAGCTTCTAGAAAACCTCAAAAGAAGAGACTCATTTAGAATGTGTTACATTGGATAAAGATGATTGTTTTGGTAATGTAGATTGTACAACGTGACCATCTTGTATTCCTTGGTCAAATCTATAGATAAGTTGAAAGTAGTAATTAGTATAATTAAACCTTCTTTTATATGACTAATTCTTGTAATGGTAGAGTTGACTATAACATGTTTTACATAAATTGTTATAATACTTAGTACTATAAATATAATCTTAGGAAAAAAAAAAAAAAAAAAAAAAAAAAACATATTATTTTTTAATTCTAATAAGAATATTATTATTTTTTAAGTATGCTTCTAAGATTAGAAACTATTATTATACAATATTATATTATAACATATCCATTGGATGAAAAAATACATAAAGATCTTTATGTGAGAAAGGCCTAATTGAAGATTTAGTAAAAAATTCTTTTAAAAATTATAGATAAAAGATAGGAAGAAATAGAAAAGTTAGTATTTATGCTAATTTTTTTATTAAAAGGACTTCTACTTACTTTGTAGGACTATAAATAAAACAAAATTAGATATATTAGACAAAAAAACTATTATAAATATCTTTAAATAAAAATTAAAGGTAGTTTTTAGTAAAAATTACTTTAAAAAAATGTGGATTGATACTTAAAGAGGACCATTTGTGAACTAGGATCAAAATCAGACTTTGAGGTACAAAATTGCACGTCCACAACAAATACAAGGTTATTTTGTTAATCAAAAAGTTAGATTAGAGAGCAAACTTTAGATAATTCTACGTGCATTATTTTTAAGCAAATTAAATTTGTATAGACTTTGTGAGAGCTATGCAAAGTTAAGATTTGGTTTGAATGATTCTATTTTTAAAAAATATAGTAAAGTTGTACGTTTTGGATAATTTTATAAATTTTGTAATAAATCTATGAATAATTTTTTTTGGATTTGTGCACGTATTTATGTTGAATTTGTGACATGTATTTGAGCTTAATTGGTTGATTAGATTCAAAGTTATTGGAAATTAAGTAGATTAAGGTATTGGTAGTTGATATAAAGGACATAAATTATAACAAAATTCTAAAAATATAATATATTCTTGTATCACTTAAAAAAAGAAAGTAGACAAATCAAATATAGATATAAGATAGAAACTAAAATGACTATTATTAAATACAAAGAGACTAGAAAATCTTGAATTAAGACTAGAATACAAAAAAGGTGTTGATAAGAGTAAAGAAGGCCTTACTTTGGCCTCTATATATACTATCTACTAAAGAGCTACATAACAATATCCCATAGGCTATATAACACTTGTCTAATTTGCAGTACACATGTCTAACTTATAGGATAAGTTTTTGATATGTGTGCTACATTACCAACTTATAATACAAGTGACTAATATGTGTGACATGTGGCCAATTTATTAGCCAAGTTTTTAACCTATCAATCATTTATAAACACATGTAATGTCTACAAAGTTTCTAAGAAGCTTTTCAATAAGATATCAATAATTTAATTTATTTTTACTTACTTCTATCTAATTCTATTTATCCAAGTAAATATACTAGTAAATATAGATATCTATTATAATTGGTAGTTTAAAGGTTAATAAAAATTTCAAAGATTTGTAATAATTTTCTAATTAAATTAAGATAAAATTTGGTGGATTAATAGTTGATGTAAATTATAATATATATACAAAATTTGGAAGGAAATTAACAATGAAAAAAAGAGATCTTAATACTGAGAATTCAATATCACAATTGGAGAAGAAAGCCGCCTAACATCCAAGTAGTTGTTTGTATTGTTTTTCAATCTGTAAGTACAATTCTTTTTTATTTTTTTGAGCTTATTGTTAACTAAGAGATTAAAAATATTTAACTATGTGGTCCTTATTTACCTTAAGGAATGTTTGAAATGATATTAACTTAATAGCAAATTATTCATTAAAAATATTTAAATTGTAATACCATTCCACACATAACCATGTAAAATATTTGATGATTTGTTATGCAGCATTTCCATTTAAAAAGGAGATATGCAGCAGATAATTGAGTAGATGACGTACAAAACGTTTGGGGTTTTATTTTGTTCCACACGCAACTATTGCTGTACAGTAACATTGCTACACAAACTATCTTAGATAAGAAGAAAGCGGAAGAATTTAAACTGTAACTAAGCAACTCTTACACAGATGTCATCACACGAAACATGATACAGTACCTTTTACAGAGAAATCTAAATTTGATGCAATTTTCTAATGACCTTGGAAGAGAACTTCAATGGAATTTGAACGTAACAAAGCAATGTGCCTCTGTTTTGCGTAGTAATCAACTGGACTCGGCTTTTATACGACTGCTGTAGGGTAGGGTCAAATCGTCAGGGTTAAACAACTTTCTTGCTGTTCCGAATTGCTCACTCTCTTTCATGGAAATGGATGACGTAGCACGAATTCAAAAAATGAAAGCAGTGCTACCGCAGGTCTGGTTGTAATTGATAGTCTGGCAACTCATGAGTTTAAGAAAATGCACCCACCAACGCCGAAGGCTCTTTAATCAGCACATTGCAAAGGTGTTAGGATGTGGGTGGGCGCACAAAGAGTCCCACGCGAAACTTGCATGCTCTCCAGCAACTCGAAAGTAACAGAAATCAGTCGTTTAAAGAAATGCGTATGGGTCATCTTTCTGATCCAGGACGGAGTTGTGGAGCGAATTTCTCAGGCCTGTTGACGTTGAGCCTTGTGCCCGCTGCACAAGCCATATCCAACTGCATGAGAAATTTCAGGTGGAAGATGCATCTCATGACAGTAATATTCTGTCAACCCCTTCATCCTGCAATCATGTCCTTCCAAAGACCATATTTGACTTGGACAAACTTGTTTTTCCGTCGACAGAATGCCTCTAAATCCCTGATGAAGGGAATGACAAGCGACAAGATCGGACTTAAACTCTTGGTTTTACAGAGGGGAGCTATAGACAGAGTTAACACTAGCCATGCCATCCAGCCGAACTTATCAAAACTTTTATGAGCAATTGAGGGACTGGATGATAAAGACAAACAGATTTAGATTCTCACAGATTGCTGACTTGACGTTTTACTGCAGTGCTTTGACTTCGTGCGTGCGCTTCTGGTCCTTTTTGCTGCTGACAAGCCTTCCGGTTCGAGATCCTGCTGCTGGACCTCAAATTTTTTGTCTTTGCATAGTTGATTGGTTGCCTGCTGTGATTCGTTTGTATCCCTGGATATTGCAGGACATCTTCGACCGTCCTGATACGAAAACTACGACCAACTCGTAATGTCGTCAATGAGATTTAGTTGAGGCTACACAATCATATCACCTGAACATATTCTTCATTTCCTATGAGTCATTTTAATTGTCAAAAATCCATTGAGTAGAAATTTTGGGTTACTCTATTTAATTATCCCATTAGGAGATCAAGTAGCTTCTGTGAAGACTTCAGAATCTCTAAAGACTCACCAACGAAAAAGAACCACTCAAAGCTGAAAAGGTCTTTCAAGAATGCAGTGGCCGAGACCAACCATCACGGAAAAAGGCGTACGATAACACACTGTCGACCTGATAATAGTTACTACTCCCAGATGTGTCATGCACTCGCTCTGCGCACGAGCTGCATATACGTTAAATTCACCCTGGGTATTCATGAAAGAACTTCCACTACCTTCTTAATGGCTACCACATCGGTAGCATCTCCACGTGCACTTTTTACTGCTTCCCAAGTCTTTAAGCGTTTTAGTTGAGGCTCGTTGCTATCCTTCATCGATATTTCCTGTATCTAACAAGCAATTATATCTTATTATAATGAACGATTCGGCAACTGGATTATCATATGTCTCTTCACTAATTTATATGAAGAAAACATAAATCTTTGGGTGAGATCCACCATGAAGCATAAAAAGGCTGAAGCCAGTATAACATGATACGACAAGCTTCGCCATCGAGGAAGGAACTTTTTAAAAATTGGCCTGATAACTGGTTAGCCGTCCACATGTAAACTGAGTAGTATCAACACCGATACAAAAATGAAAGTCACTTGTTGAAGGTGGTGCAAAAGCAATGTAAGAAATAATAAAAAAAGGGCAAAAAATTACACCTTCCGTGTTGGTTGCGGGCAATTCAACGCACTTTCTTCCGTAGGATCAACAGGAACATGTATTGGTATTTGTTGATTCATGTCTGTGTTGGCCACATTTTTTGCATCCCTTGTGTCCTGCAGCGAAAATGAAAATGGCTCGAAACAAATCATTGACAACTTTAATGTGTTATACTGTGCCATATTTTCTAACCAGTAACAAATCATCATCACTCTTGACCCATATTCATCCCTTAAAATCAGAATCTCCTGGTAGGTATGTCTCCTGGATTTTGTTAATTCTTGTTTCAACCAAACAAAATCCAACATTTCGATAATTGACAACATCCAAGTCGCCTAAGAGCATCTGGTCTTGATCTTGTGTAGTGTTTAATAAGGATAAATCTAGAAAAGAAGGAGAAACCTCGTATAGATACTTAAAACATGGAGGTTCATTTCTGGACTTCATCTAGGACATAACACTAGTGAGATGCACCTTGATGGATTGGGTCTCTTGCTGAGATTGTAGGGTTTCTGAAGTCACAATTTCCGGTCTTTTAAGTTCGTACAGCCCTTGCATTTTAAGCAACCATAGACGTCACACCTATCATAAAGTTCTGGTCCTAAAGAACCAGGGCTTGTTTCATGTCCCATCCAGTCAACTTATCATCCACGCGTCAAAAAAATGTCATACCTGTTCGTAGCAGTGAGAGTTATCCTTTAGTTGTCTTGTTAACGAGTCCTCTTTAGCATGAAGGTCGATTTCAGACTGGATCTTTACGTCCGTCATGCTCCTCTCATCTGTGTTCGCTTTACGGCAAAGCTATAGCCAAAAACAGACAGGATTAGCTGCGAACTGTATCAAATTGAAGCCAACTTAACGAGAGGGCTTTAAAATCTCAACCCTTTTCACCTGTTCATTCTTCTTCTGTAGATTCATCATCTCATTTTGAAGATTAACTTTCTCTTGTAGAGTGTCTTCAATGAGCTTTGTATATGCTGATAAAGAAGCAACCTTCGCATATTTGAGATGCCCTCCCAGAGCCTTAAGGTTCTGCAAGTATTAATAGTGAGAACCCATCTTATTTGCGCTTAGCCCTAATCGCCGCCACTACTGAGCCTCTAGTTCAGGAGCAGGCTTGGGATCTAATCAAGGTACCAACACTATTATATTCCTGCTCTCAAATTGAGTCATTAATTTGCAAATCTTAGAATCATGCCTCCAAAAATGGATATCGATGGTGACTTACGGGCAGTTCGTGTCTCCGAAAAGAAATTATCAAGTCCTCCAGCGGATTATTTTCCAAGTTATTCGCTTCACTTCTTTCTGGAGCACAGCCTTCCAAAATACCACTTGAATACCAGCTCTTGAATTCAGAAAAGTCCTGCACAAAGAGAATCCTACATGAGTGATCCGGTACACTCACCTAAGAAAGTGAGCCAAAATCACCGCACCAGTCCAAAGTAAGCCTAAATGGTATAGGCAGGTATAGGAGCTGAGGGTAATAGTAGTCACCTTGAAAATATGGTGTGCATGGTCAATCAAACTTTGACAAAATCTAGCCTCCTCGTCAGAGTGACAGCTGTTGTTCTCCTTCGTTTCAGCTACCAGTTGCGTCAACTTGACATCTAAAGGACCATTCTGCAGTCTCACATTCTATTAGACAACATGCAAAAGCGTATTCGAATACGCCAACAACCTGCTTTCCTGGTGGTACTGAGACGATATCCAGACTGTACCTCGGCGCTCTGTTCTTGGAACATCCTTATGACATGATTCAGATTCTGAACTTCAACTGCATTTGTAGCCTTTTGTTGAGCCGTTTCTTCAACGTGTAATTTGAGAGTTTCATTGGCTTCAACCGCATCCTGCCTCAACTTCGCAACAAGCAAAGCATTCTTCAGCTTCACGACATCCTTTTAGAGCACTCATTGGCTTAAGTTGGAGTTACTTAAAGAAAAAACAAAACATGATTTCTGCGGTGTTATAGACTATTCGTGTGGGCTATACCTCATCATTCTGTTTTTTGAGGGTCTTTATCACGCTATTCAGGTTCTGAACTTCAACAGCCTTCTCGGCTCTGCTCTGAACCATCTCCTCAACCTGCTTTTGAAGAGCATCATTTGCCTCTTCCATTCCTTTTCTCAAGTTGGCAATCATCGCAGAACTCTGCAACGTCAGGGTCATTCAATTTGATTACAGAGCTGTGTAATGGGTTGGCATCTACAACCCGGTTCACTATTGTTCCATAGACATAATTTGATCTGTACCTCATCGTTTTGTTCCTTGAGTGCCCTCATCACTTCACACATTTTCTGAAATTCTGCAGTTTCTCTACTATTCTGCTGGGTCGCTTCCTCTCTCTGTTTGTTGAGAGCATCCGTGGCTTCAGTCACCTCTTGCTTCAAATTGGTCACTAGCGCAGCACCCTGCAGTTCCACAACATGCTTTTAAAGCACATGCAATCATTTAATTGCCAAACTTGTTAAAAATTGATTCTAAGGCCGTCTAAAGATGTCTCGCTAGCTGTACCTCCTCATTCTTTTCCGTGAGAGTCCTTATGATTTCATTCAGATTTTCAACTTCAATGGCATCCCCAGCCTTCTGCTGAGCCATCTTCTCAACCTGCTCGTTGAGAGCGTCTTTAACTTCAGCTACTTCTTTCTTCAAACTGGTCACTAGGGCAGCACCCTGCAACTCCAAAGCATGCCTTCAGAGGACATATTGGTGTAAATCTGACTGAAACAAAAAATTCGATTCCCCACTTGTCTAGAGACATCGTGCAAGGTGTACCTCCTCATTCGTTTCTCGAAGGGCTCTAATCAGCTTTTGGACTTCAATGGCATCTCTAGCCTTCTGCTGAGCCATCTCCTGAACTTGTTTGTTGAGAGTATCCTTGGCTTCAGCAACCTCTTGCCTCAAATTGGCCACCAAGGAACCACTCTGCAGATTCACAACACCCTGTGAGGGCCTATTTATGGTGGAAGTAGGTTTCCAGTTTTCTAGCACACTAAACCTAATTCTCTAATTTTTTATACGTCGTTCACATTGTACCTCCTCATTCTTTTCACTGAGGGTCCGTATCAAATCCTTCAGGTCATTAACTTTGACTGCCTCCTCAGCCTCACGCTGAACCATATTCTCAAACTGTTGGTTTAGAGAATCCTTGGATTCAGTCAGTTCATGTGTTAGGTTGGCAATTAGCACAGCACTCTGCACATTATAAACATCATGTCAACCCACGTTGAGGTTTGTTTATGATTATCACAAAAAACATGGAGGTGTAAATGACACAATTGTACTTGAGAAATTTTGCAACGAAACCTCATTATTTTGTTCTTGAAGATTCCTGTTTTGTTCATTTAGATTCTGAACTTCAACAGCATACTCCTTTTTTAGACTAGTTGTTTCCAGAATTTGTTTATTGAGAGCATCCTCAGCTTCGGCCACTTCTCGCCTCAAGCTGGCAACCAGTGCAGCGCTCTGCAGCTCCACGAGATCACATTAGGGCATTTTTGGGAGCGCATGTGAATGTCATATTAACATCTTTGTCGCAGTTGTGCCTGGAAAATCGCGGAGCGAATACCTCGGTGTTCTGCTCATGGAGGGTCCTTATCGTGTCACTCATTTTCTGAACTTCAACAGCTTCTTCGGCCCTTTGACGAGCCGATTCTTCGCTTTGTTTGTTGAGAGCATCCTTGGCGTCAGCCAGCTCTTGCCTCATGTTTACCACCAGCGCGGAGCTCTGCAGCACATCATCCACTTCAGGCATAAAGTTTCTACTCTATGAAACGCACCCAACGTAATTACTTGGTCGTCGTGGGACATCATCCAGACTGTACCTCATCATTCTGTCCTCTTAAGGTGTTCATGGCATCAATCAGCTTCCGTACTTCAGCAGCATCTTCGGCCTTGCGCTGAACCGCCTCCTCGACCTGAATGTTGAGAGCATCCTTTGCTGCGGCCACTTCTTGCCTCAAGCTGGCAACCAGTGCAGCGCTCTGCAGCTCCACGAGATCACATTAGGGCATTTTTGGGAGCGCATGTGAATGTCATATTAACATCTTTGTCGCAGTTGTGCCTGGAAAATCGCGGAGCGAATACCTCGGTGTTCTGCTCATGGAGGGTCCTTATCGTGTCACTCATTTTCTGAACTTCAACAGCTTCTTCGGCCCTTTGACGAGCCGATTCTTCGCTTTGTTTGTTGAGAGCATCCTTGGCGTCAGCCAGCTCTTGCCTCATGTTTACCACCAGCGCGGAGCTCTGCAGCACATCATCCACTTCAGGCATAAAGTTTCTACTCTATGAAACGCACCCAACGTAATTACTTGGTCGTCGTGGGACATCATCCAGACTGTACCTCATCATTCTGTCCTCTTAAGGTGTTCATGGCATCAATCAGCTTCCGTACTTCAGCAGCATCTTCGGCCTTGCGCTGAACCGCCTCCTCGACCTGAATGTTGAGAGCATCCTTTGCTGCGGCCACTTCTTGCCTCAAGCTGGCAACCAGTGCAGCGCTCTGCAGCTCCACGAGATCACATTAGGGCATTTTTGGGAGCGCATGTGAATGTCATATTAACATCTTTGTCGCAGTTGTGCCTGGAAAATCGCGGAGCGAATACCTCGGTGTTCTGCTCATGGAGGGTCCTTATCGTGTCACTCATTTTCTGAACTTCAACAGCTTCTTCGGCCCTTTGACGAGCCGATTCTTCGCTTTGTTTGTTGAGAGCATCCTTGGCGTCAGCCAGCTCTTGCCTCATGTTTACCACCAGCGCGGAGCTCTGCAGCACATCATCCACTTCAGGCATAAAGTTTCTACTCTATGAAACGCACCCAACGTAATTACTTGGTCGTCGTGGGACATCATCCAGACTGTACCTCATCATTCTGTCCTCTTAAGGTGTTCATGGCATCAATCAGCTTCCGTACTTCAGCAGCATCTTCGGCCTTGCGCTGAACCGCCTCCTCGACCTGAATGTTGAGAGCATCCTTTGCTGCGGCCACTTCTTGCCTCAAGCTGGCAACCAGTGCAGCGCTCTGCAGCTCCACGAGATCACATTAGGGCATTTTTGGGAGCGCATGTGAATGTCATATTAACATCTTTGTCGCAGTTGTGCCTGGAAAATCGCGGAGCGAATACCTCGGTGTTCTGCTCATGGAGGGTCCTTATCGTGTCACTCATTTTCTGAACTTCAACAGCTTCTTCGGCCCTTTGACGAGCCGATTCTTCGCTTTGTTTGTTGAGAGCATCCTTGGCGTCAGCCAGCTCTTGCCTCATGTTTACCACCAGCGCGGAGCTCTGCAGCACATCATCCACTTCAGGCATAAAGTTTCTACTCTATGAAACGCACCCAACGTAATTACTTGGTCGTCGTGGGACATCATCCAGACTGTACCTCATCATTCTGTCCTCTTAAGGTGTTCATGGCATCAATCAGCTTCCGTACTTCAGCAGCATCTTCGGCCTTGCGCTGAACCGCCTCCTCGACCTGAATGTTGAGAGCATCCTTTGCTGCGGCCACTTCTTGCCTCAAGCTGGCAACCAGTGCAGCGCTCTGCAGCTCCACGAGATCACATTAGGGCATTTTTGGGAGCGCATGTGAATGTCATATTAACATCTTTGTCGCAGTTGTGCCTGGAAAATCGCGGAGCGAATACCTCGGTGTTCTGCTCATGGAGGGTCCTTATCGTGTCACTCATTTTCTGAACTTCAACAGCTTCTTCGGCCCTTTGACGAGCCGATTCTTCGCTTTGTTTGTTGAGAGCATCCTTGGCGTCAGCCAGCTCTTGCCTCATGTTTACCACCAGTGTGGAATTCTGCAACTTCAGCATAATCGTGTTAAAGAACATTTTGAGGTCTGTGTTTGAGCATCATTTTGAACCAACTTTTGTGGGATTATTGAGAGGTCCTGCGTGCTGTACCTCGTCGTTATGCTCTTTGAGGATCCTTATCATATGATTCAGAGTCTGAATTTTAAGAGAAGATTCCACGGCTTTTCGGTGAGTAGCAATAAGCATTGCCTGGAGGGCGTGAAACTTATCCTCAGTAATATCTCGACGACTTACAAAACAATGCTCCAGATATTTTGCAATGATCATATGCTCCTGCACTTGCAACTGAAGTCTCATCCTAATTGCCTGTAACTCGGTAGCTCGAAAACTTAGCTTCTCGATGGTGTTCAAAATTCGTTCAGAACCCAATCGTTCTGGTTGGAAGTACTCCTGGTCTGCAGCCTCCGTTTTTATGAGAAGACTTTCTTGAACTTGAAGGAGCATAGCTTCATTACGGTGAGACGCTTCCTTCGCCGCAATCAATTCGCCCTCTATCATTTCTGTTTCACGAAGATCACGATTACTTGATAATGAGTGACTATTTCAATGAACACGTTGTAAACTTCAAACCGCTCACATGTGCGTTGGTTCAAAAGTCATAACGATTTGCGGCCACCTTTGAATTTTGCCATGTCTGCGGCTTCACTGACTGCATGCGCCAAACACTGCTCTAAATCCCTCAGGTCCTCTCCCAGGTTTCCGTGATTTAAGGCACCTGAGGTGTTATGGCTGAGAGTTCAGTCCATGAAATCAATCACGTGGAAGAATGTAGAGCATCGAAAGAGATTTTTGCAACTTTTGGAATATTAAGGTCTGCACAATGCATATTATCATGAAGAAGTGAAGTCCGGGCAAGTGAGACAGCTTACATAAAGGTCGCTCATCTTTGGTGTAATCAATGTCTGTGGAAAAGTCACTGATCTGAAGCGTTGATCTCGAGAGGAATATCAATTGCTCAGATATGGTTCCTTCCAGCAGGCTCTTGCTCCGCTCCGCTGTTTGAGAGCCACTCTCGTCAGCAGACAATTTACTATCAATAGCCTAAAACTTCACTTTCTTAAAATGATCACCTACAAACAGGCAAATAAGAGCAAAATGTGAGAAAATTTGAAATGTATAATCTGTGCAGGTGAACTAGAAATTCTACAATACTACATGGCTACAAGGATGATCCAAGAAGCCCAAACCTGCTAGGGACTGCTTCTCAATCAGCTCAACAGTGTTGGCGAGATGATCAGAGAATGCCTTGATCATCACGAATTTGGTGGTAAGACCTGACCAAAGGTTGAGTCTCTCCTTCGTTTTCTCTTTGAAACGTAATAAATCACGGTTTACTTTCGTGCGCATCAGACCCAGCGACTCGACGTACTCCTCAGCCCTTTGATGCTTCATGATTCTGCTTGCAGAAGATTCATTTACAAGCAGTCAAGCCTGTATAGCTGTTGCAGCGACAGTAGCAGGACATTTAACACGATAAAACTTACAGATGTTTGTAGCATGTGCTATTTCAGTGTTTTGAGCATAGCATTTTATGCTGAAAAATCTTCTCGCGTGCACGCGGTTGTCCATTCGGATGGCATTCCTTGTCCTTCCTGATGTTGAGACGACGAGGAGAAACTTCGATTTTACGTATGTATTTAATGATTCACCCACTCTTCACGTCGCATTTGTCTTAGTTGAAATTGTATCTACACACATGACCTGCTGCATCTTAAATCAGTAGAATGAGACAACGAACTGAGATTTTTACTTCTCTGTTAATTAATAACTTGAAAAACCGCGGAATCCATATATTCGAATCTAAACAAGTAAATAAATCAATACTACCAGACGAATTCCGAAGAGAGTCGCTAGCACTAGTGATACCATTATTCACAACCTGATAGCATCAACTTCTCAGACACCGAAGGAACTGGTTCACTATCTTCATAGTGATTCACTGCTTTCAAAATTGATGAGGAAAGCAGGCAAACCTGGTGAAGGAATGAGACTATGTTCGAAGAAATTCCACCGGACTTGATTTTCTAGAGCACATCTCGTTACAGCGTTTTTTATCGCAAGCTTCAGCATTCTTTTGAACTTTTTTTCATCTGATACGATCTATTTTTCTCGCAAAACCGATTACAATTCCCCCACAGTTCCCTGAACGTTCAGAAGACTAATCAAATTTTTGAAACACCCAGTGCAAAACTTATTCCAGTGCTTCTACTATTCGGAATGAAGATGAACATTTCACGAATTCAAGGCTACCTACACAAACAACAATCAGAATTTCCACCAGCTCCTACTGCGATTGCATTCCAGCGACAAGAAAAAAATAAAAAATAAAAAAATAAAAAACTCGCAGCATTTTTATTTCAGAGTGAATAAGGAGTCATCAAGGTTTAATACTAACCACTGCCTCAGAGGCCTCAAAGAAGAAGAGACTCATGGTTTGGATGAAAAATATTGATCGACATATCATTCATCCATTTATGCTGGTCACAGTTGCTCCCCTCCAAGATCTTGGGCTTTAATTTCAATCACTGCTAGCCTGATGCTACTGTTTCCAAGAAGCAAACTGCATTGCGTCCTTCGCAATCAGAGAATTTTTTGTTTGAAATGAAGGGAGCTTGTTTAGTCGGATTTTTATTTCTCTTCAGATGTTGAAGGGATTGGGACACTGTGTGGCTCATCGTGCTTTACAGCGGTTAAGTGCATCTAATTGAGGTTTTGCTCGTAATTTGTGATAAAATCGAAGTGAGGTCGGCCATGCTCCTTCGACGTGCACATCAATGGGCTCGCATTGCGGTCAAAAGGAGTTCTTTCGCTATGCTAAGAGGTTGCAGACAGATCTCTGCTGCCACTGGTTCTTTTGCTCAGAAGAGGGGAGGATTGAGTGACGAAAACAAGGATGGCGAAGCTGATCCCGATGGAAAGCCTAGTGGAGGAAAGCGGGAGATCATCAGCGATGATGAGGTAGTAGCGAACCTTCTGTAGTTAATCAATGTCCTTTAATGAGGCGTAGATGACTGCGGAGTTCTTCTGTCCTGGTTGATTTCTGCATTTATTTCTGTCGAGGAGTTGCATTATTTTTGGAGACTCACTAACCTCATAATATAGTCCTGAATAATCTGTGGTGCCTTAACTCTTGCAGTATCGATTGTTTGAAGCTGGTGAACAGTTTTAATTTTTTGTACATTTGCCTTCTACACAGTGTAGCTTTCCGTTGTCATTCTCATTTTCGCGTAACTTTAAGTTCTTCAGAGTTCAGGATGTCGTAGTTGTGGAAGAGAGCACAATTTGTTTGGATCTACGGCAGACTTTAGGCCATATCTTGGGTAGGATGGAAAGGACTTTATTGCAATCGAATCTCCATAAGTGGGGGCATTGTTTGTATCTCATTGTTCGTTAGTGTATCTCATTGTGACAAAGGAATGTCTGCTGTGCATTGTCTATGCCAATGGATTGCAATCATGACTTTAGAGTGATATATCCCAAAATTGATCATCATAGAGTTAAAACTATTTAGAGCAATCATCAATTTTAAGGGTATATAATGTGCACTGTTTGATGTCATTTTTTTAAAAAATTCATTGATGACCTATTGGTTCTTTGCAGCTAATTCTTCACACTTCTCTATGCAGATTGCTCAAACACCCTTCATATACAACTTTTCTGGTGTAGAACCCGACTACAAAGCTTGTCGCTTGTCAGAACCTGTGAAGGAAGGAATCTGGAGATCTTACCATGACAATCCGGAGCCTGTGACGATTGACAGACTAGCGAAAGAGTATCGGATACGCAAGCAGCGCGTGCATATGTTGAACTGATCCAATGCGGGTTGGTATTTGGAACAGTACTTACGAGGCTGCTGATGGTGAGCGCCACGTTAAAATTAGACGCACTAGTCCTGTGTTGAAGAATTCGGCTGCAGAAGATGGCGAGGGGCCAGATTGGGACGAGCTATCGGCAAAAGAAGATGAGATGATGCTTTATGAATTTGAGAGACGAATGTCTTTTAACAAAAAGCAGGTCAGATGTCAACTTAACACATGCTTGATGTTCCTTTTCTTGGGCTGACTTCTTATCACTCAAAAGAATGATCCTCTGCACTCAACTTGTTATGAAGAGTGTCAGGGATTTCATCAAGGATGTGCATATGTGCTTGCAATTTCTCTCTTGTTTTGTTTATTTATTTATTAATTTATTCTTTCTTTCTTTCTTTTCTTGTTTTTATGTTCATGTTTTGCTCTCATTGCATGCTGAGTCTTCTTTGCAACAAATAGTGAAATTTCTTGCATGGCCTCTTTAGAACTAAGTTTTCTTTACTTAATATGGGATCCCCTGTCTTGTCACGAATCTTCATTTGGCTCAGATTGCCGGCATGATAAAGACGGACATTATTAGCAGACGAAGACCTTCTGGTGGATGGAGTTACCTTGTGGAAGAGTTGGGTGAACAGGGTAAAAGGGGGAAAAGGGGTGGTAAGCGATTTGTTGCAGAACCCGATGGAACTCGAAGAGGACTAAACGAACTCGAGAAAGAATTTCTGAAGAGGGAGAGCTTGATACCTAGAAGAAAGATGACAGCAAGATAGTTTGCTTCACTTCACACAGTACAACATTTACATTTGACTAGAATATTGTGACATCTTTTGATGCAATCTTAATAGACAACTTAGCAATTCATGAGGCAAGAATTGGTCACCGGCTCTTTACCTTTCACTTTCTGGTTCTAGTATGGAGCTTTTAAATGAAGATTTGCATGTCCTTCTAGACCATCACATCAATAGGACTAGCGTGTTAGTATTAAATTTATGATCATTCAGTTGTTGAACTACATACTAGTTATTACAAGCCTAGGTACTTGGCACATCCAAGTTGAGAAGTAGTGATATTCTGTTGGAGATTCAACAGTCGCTTTCAAACGATTGTTGAAGAGAACATGAAAGTTAGACCCAGTAGTGTTTAGAGTCAACTACCTATGTGGAACTCTTCAATAAAATTTCCTTCTCAAATACTTGTCAGATCGTGTGAACGTGTGGACATATGGATTCAATATTAATTCAGTTGGTGAATATGTCCAGACGATGAACAATGTGGGGTTGCACATCTCCACTATCCACTCTAAATTGCGCTGTTTTGACGTGGTGTTGATGGTGTGAGACTGACACATAGTGGTTAATTTTGACAGTTAAACTTAAGTGTCAGGGTAATTTTGCCAGTGGGCTTGGAATCTATCTTAAGAAAACATGGCATAAAATACCTCGAAATATAAATATCAACAAGCAAATTTTGATCATAAACCAACAACTTCCAATTGAAAGACACTTCAGAATGTGAAATTTCAAACATTTTCAAATTTTGTAAAGTTTTTAGTTCTTAAAAAATATTTTTTCTTAGATTAAAGGGCAGATTAGCATACTTCATTTTTTATTATTTACTATAGATATGTCCAAAACAATTGTGACATTTTATGTTTTGCTAAAATTAAAACATCCAAGACAATGTTTTGTTAATTAATTTATATGTTTGATCTATGTAATATACCGCAATGATACATACTATAACCATAGTATAAATCTAATTTTTAACTTTAAAATAATAAGGATAAAATTACACCTATTAAGAACTTTCAAAATGTTATTTAAACCATTAACTTTCCTACTACTTGATTTGTTTGTATTGATATATATTATTTTTTGATACACAATTTATAAATATATTACTAATAGTTTAAATTAAAATTTTTGAGTTAATGAGTGTAGGAATTTTTTATTATTAAAATATTTATAATATCTTAAAATAAGAACCAACTATTGTTAATTGATTTTTAGAATATACAAGAGATTTGATAAAATTTAGATTATTCTTGATAATACTATGGTATTCAATTTATGTAATATATTATAATGAACAAATATATAAAAATAAATATTATAAAGTTATATATATATATATATATATATATATACATACATATTTCTACCCACACTTTTATTATTTCCACTCGAGGAGTTCATGGATGTAGAACCGCTAGCCATTGTTTATTGTGACAACCATTTCCAAGCAACATGGTTGGTTTCCAACAACTTGTTACCTCTAATTAAAGCCTCCTTTTGGCAAAGAGAAGGTGGGACTAAATTGCTAGTTGTGTAGTAGTAGCAATTTGTCAAGTGAATGAAGGTGTGGTTGGGCATGGGATAGGATGAAATGGATAACGAGGGCAAAGAAGAGATAGAAATTATAGACCTTTATGAAGGTGATGCAATGTGTTGTTTGTGACTCCATGTATGTAGTGGAACTATTGTATCATGATAGTATTCATGTGATGGGTGGAAATAGTAAAAGTGTGGGTGGAAATATCAATTTCCTACACATATATATATAATGGTAATGCTATTTGAAAACAAAAAAATTATTAGCTATGATGTTACAAGAGACAATAAATATCTAGAAAATAATAAATTATTTGTGTCTATATTTTCACATGTTTACTAATTGCAATGAGATATAAAAATTATTATTATATATAATAAAAAATTTAAATCTATTCTTAAGATGTACAAGATTAGTTATCAAAAATCTTAATATTTTAAAAAGTCCTTCATTAATATATCTCTAAATAAATAAATATTTTTAGATATATAAATGGTGTAACAATAGTGATACATCTATTGAGGTGAAACTTTGTAATCAGTTTTTAAAATAAAAGTTATATAATATTAAAAAAATCAATCTTTCAACAAATCAAGAATTATTGTAGATCCATTTATTTTACACTATAATTTTTTAATTAAAAAAATATGAAAATTAGATCATTAAATGGTGAACTTCTGAGACTTGAAAGAATTCCAATCTTTGAAGGAAAAAAAAAAAAAAAAAAAAAAAAATGGATTTTTTTTTTTTGAGCAATATTACAGAGAAATTACAGAAAAATTAGATCCAAGATTATCTAGGTTTAACAACATATATAATAAAGTAATCGAGGTTGGCTTCTACAATATTAGTTGGGTGTTGCCATGAAAAAGTAAAAATAGGAATCAGGGAAACTTTCACTTTTTGTGGCGGTGGAGCTGGGAAGGCGTTGAGCTGGCGCATGTGCGAGTTCAGCTTTGAATGTTGGTTTGTTTGTTTGCTAGTTTGTAAGTTTGTAGCATTAAGGCCCCGCGAGCGAGACGCGGTGGATCCACCGAGCTCTGAGGTCCGCACCATGTGTAGGATGCCGATTTCGGCAGGTCAACCAGACCTCGGATTCATTTGCTGCTGGAACCTCGGAGCTAGGAAATGAATGTGGTGCGTCCATTTTAGGACTACTCTCGTTGGATACTAATCATGTAAGGTCCTGCTCTAGATCGGCCGTGAGTTTAGGCACGGCGGTGGTGAAAATTCCCTTTCTCAGATGCACGGGAAGCATTTACGATTTGCAACGTGGTCACAGTAGCAGAAGGAAACGCTGTCTGCTTTCACGTTGGATGGAATGGACTGGTGAGATTTTGAGAGTTGGACAGGAGCGTGGTAATCCAGAGAGGAACGCAAAAGGAGAGATGAGCGATCGCTGCGTTTATTTTTAGTAGTTTCCTATCGTTCATTGCTTCTCCACACTACAGATTTTTTCGGCAGGCTATGGCGATGATCGTGGCTATGAACGCATGTCCTGCTCGGAGTCAACACCAGGGTGGCTGTACATTGCCTCTTCTCGTGGTGGATGATGGCGTTGAGTGCCTTTGTCTGTAAAATTCATGTTCTTGTTTCACTGGTAGTTTGGCAGTGACGCCCGAGTTTCTGCGCCTGTTATTGTCTTCCTTAAACTCGGTTTTGGTTTGAGCGGGCAGGTCGTCAGTGGCCGCATTGTTGATTTGAAATGATAGTTTTGGCTTTTGGGATCATTTTAGGCTTCTGGACGAAGCGGCAAAGAATTTTGTTAGTGGGAGGTTTTTGGTCGTTTAAAGTGCTGTAGGACGTTATTGCGGAATTTGGTGATGTAGATTAGGTTGGCTGAGTATGAAATGATGAGAGGCCGAATGGGCTCATCCTTGGAGAGCTGACTTAAGATGGAGGCAATCAATTGCGCTTCAGGTGATTGTGATTGTAGGTTAGGATTTGCGAACGTGATCGTCAGGGGTCGTTGTTATGCTGAAGCTTTTCGCATTGTCGAAAAATCACACTTTCAGAGCCGGACTTTTGTGTTGTTGATGGGCTGGCTTGCTTGTGAATCCCTAGAGTGGAGTTGATTGTGTGAAAGGAGGTAGCATAGGCCAGATGATGAGTGGAGGGTGTGAACTGAGTTTTTCCTGCAAATGTGGGAATACTGTCTACTGGTTTACGGAGGATGTGCCTTTCAGAGGCAGCGTGAACTTTTATTAAAAAAAAAGAAAAAAGAAAATCTGCTCACGGGTCACCCTAGCATTTGGCAACAATTTAGGAAATAATTTGGCAACAATTTTGAAAATAGCGGCAACGATTTTCAAATCAACAATTTAGGATAGTTTATTCCTTAGTTCGAAGTTGTTAGGGAACTAGTGATAAGCAAGGCAGTCATTCGGGTGCGTCCATTATGCGGCTCACAGCTCTGGTGAAGGTCTGCAGACGCGTAAGTGCGCTATTGCACGCCATAAACCGAGGATCTCGAAGGCCCTAATGTCCAATTTGAACTATGACATGGACGGCGATAGATGATAGAGACTCTCACTCCCGCGACAAACCAAACACAGATGCCCATGTCAGGGATGATAATGTTGATAGACACAACAATCTTTCACTTGTAAGCATTATAATTTGCACACTAGGTTTATTTATTTTGGAGAAGAAGACAAAGTGGTAAGAAAATCTTTTGTTAGAGGTACGGGGCGGAGTCATGCCTTTGTTCAAATCTAGGGCGCGGCCGCGGTTGACGCGTTTGTCAACCTCATCTTCATCGTTTAGAAGAAAAGAACGTCAAATTTACATCTACATTTTTGCGGCGGCTATTTTGCTCATAGCATCAGTTTCTATTCTGCAACTGAGTCTTGGCAGAACCTCCGCTCACGCAGCACATGGTAACTTTCTAAACGCCTGCTTGAAGCTTGTCAAGTTAATTGCGTTGCTTATTGCACCAATGTTTCAAAAACTTCGGCTGCTTCCTCCTACTTCGTCTAGCACAAACGTCTGTCTTTGCTTTGCACTACATGCGCATGTTACATAGAGAAACTCTCTTAGGAAAACAGGTTGCTTAGTGTCAGGTGCATGAGAAGAATGTGTGTCTTTTGTCAGCAGCGAGCTTTTAGATGCATCAACGAGCTCAAGATTGGACTCTTGTAGGAGAGGAACGGATGTTTTCGTTCATCAATTAATACTGCCCCTCATGTCAACTTAAATTTAGTACTATAATCGTCGCTAAGAGAGGCCTTCAATTTTCACTCTAGTAAAGGCTCTTTTGACAATCTCACCCTTCGGAAATCCGCTACATTGCTCTAAGATCATGATGCTTCATAGCTGCAGATGCTAAGCATAATAGGAGACGAGCAAATGGAAGGGAAGACTTGCAAGTCAACCGCCACATGGGTGAATTTGGTGCTGCGGTCGACCAAGAGAAACAAGGAGGGACTGAAAAGGCTCGTCGAAAACACGGGGCTGAATTGTTTGATTCGAGAAATCTTCCGAAGGACCTGAAGACACGAAGTGCAGGTGAGGTGGAAGTAGGAAATGGATTGATTGAGGAAGTGGAAGGTGGATATAGAGAAAAGGAGGCTCAAGTTCTTGCAGAATTTGATGAAAGGGAATCGGATTTGAACGACGAAGAAATAGATGAGGAGCTCAACGAGGAAAGACGAGAAAGTGGAACGTACCAAGGGCAGCAACTGGAGGATATGGATAGATTTGACGACTATAAAGTGACGGAGGATAGTTTCAATCATCAAGGACAGCTATTAGAAGATATGGACAAGTTTGACAACCGGCTATTGTCACAGGATAGTTACAAACATCGAGGGCAGCTATTGGAGGACATGGACAAATTTGACAATCGTCAAGGGACACAGGATAGTTACAAACATCAAGAGCAGCTGTTGGAAGATATGGACAAATTTGACAACCATACAGGTACGAAAGGTACTATCAAGCATCCGTTCTTAGATGCCGCAGAGCGTCAATCCATACAGGATTTGGGTGAATCACGAGGCATTGAACGGAATAGGAAGTACCAGACAGTTGGTAGAAACCGAGCTGAAAAGCGGATGAAGGAATTACCTTTGGTAAGCAAAAACAACACCCGTCCCTGTTCACAAGAAGGACAAAAAGAGTCACGTAAGCTGGGTCATAGGGGAAATTACGGCAGGGATATGCCGAACATAGAAAGAGAAGGCAAAGAACTGGAGAATCTTGACAAGATTAATCGTTCGGTTGCTGATAAGTTGGACACAGAGGACAAAAATCAGTTGGCCAATACAATCAAGCGGACTCCTGAAGATGCGCAGGGATCGATACGGGCTGCTATAAAACAAGAACTGGAAAAGAGAAATGCCCTTCTTGGAGAGAATCACGTGGGAAATTTCAAGCAGGAAGCAGGAAATCCTTCTAAAGTCGGCTTTAGGGAATCTAATCCTAGCCTTTCTTCATCGCATTTGAAGAGTGTTAAGGAGATACAGTATCTGGAAAAAGAAATTGAACATGGAGCGTCTCTTACTCTTGGAGGATTTAAAGAGTTTCCCAAAATTAAGAATGTCAGTCACGAAAATGATGACGAACTTCTGGGCAAAAACCTTCTTGAGAAGGGCGTGAAGGGTGAGGGTGCGGTGATAGTTGATGAAGGCAGATCGCTAGCAAGGAGATTTGGAATATCTCCTTGGGATATGCAGAGGTTGAGAGAGACTGGTAACGTTAATCCCTCAAACCTACTAAATGTCAATAAAGTTTACAAAGACACGGATCAATCATCTATGTCAGCGCTAGGAACAGATGAAGACCATAATCAAGATTCTATTGAGTCGAATGCGCTAGCTTTGGAGAAAAGAACACTTGACGATAAGGGATTCGACCAGGATAAAAACCTGAAGGTATCCATGGCACAGGTGCACGCGGAGATCATGGATGTGCAGTCTGGTAAGCGGCAGATCAACCAAGACCAGTTACACAATGCTGAAGACAGCAGTATTGAAGATGGGGAAGAAATGGAATCAAATATAACTAACAACGACGTTTCAGCCGTGGAAGAGAATGATGGTGGTGAAGATGATGATGTGATCCAGTGGGGATTTTACCCAACCTTAAGCCGATCACTCAAATTCTCAAGGTTCCTGTCTGCATTCTTCGAAAAGGAGAACTGTTCCTTAAGAGTCTTTATGGCGTGGACCACTGCCCCATGGGCTTACACACCTCGCCACCAGCGTGCTATCGAGAGTATACTTCATTTTCACCCTAATGCATGCATCGTGGTGTTCACTGAAACCATCGACTTCCAGTTTTTTGATAGTTGGGTAAAGGAGGGGTATGCACTTTTTACCTTCTGGCCACACTTTTCAATTTCATCGAACCTACACATTACTTTCATGATGAGGAGATCAAAATGAACTGAAAATTAAACTTTTACATCATCGAAGTTTTGTCAATTATATACTTGAATTCTATCGGTATGTGCATACTGTCCTATTTTAGAGTAACCATGGCTTAGTGATGTGCGTTTGTCTCATGCTGAAGATCTTGTCATTGGTGTTGATTGAGTCTGTACTCTATGCAAGCACGACTCCTCTTAGTTAGAAACTTTAAAAAAAATTAGCTTGTCTGAGCTAATTGTGTGAAGTTTGTGCAGGTATAAGATTGCTGTGGCGAGACCGAATCTGGAAGAACTTCTTGGGAAGACCCCTGCTATTGATTTCGCATATGTTTGGTATGAATGGCGAAACATGAACTTATTCTACATCCACTACACGGAGTTGTTGCGCATTGCAGCTCTTCACAAGTAATTCCTTTACTTGTACTGAATTGCTTTAATTTGGTCACAATTTATTAGTAGCACCCAGCAGATTAAGCTTGTCTCATTTGTATGATCTGCTGAATCATATGATTCTGGGCTGCTAGCGTATGCTACTCAGCTAACAACTCAAGGGTTTTTGGAGGAAAACGTGTTAACTTCACTGAGTATTGAGAGGGAACTTGTTAAATGACCTGACCATTGCTTCTGGGTGAAGGTATGGAGGAGTATGGCTTGACATGGATATGATCTTGGCCAAACCCCTACCTACAATACACAACGTTCTTGGTTCAACAGTTTCTGAGAGTGGCGAGTGGGTTTTGAATGGGGCATTCATGTCCTTTGATAAATCAAGGCGAGTGTTGATATGGTGCACTTTTAAATTACTTATGGTTCCTTGGAGATGATAGTGTCATCATCGTTTAAATGACAGTTCATTCTTTCTTGTATGAGCACTTCGAACTACCAATCAGTAAGCTCAGTGCATGTTGCCTCTGTTGCATGATCCTGTTCTGGATAGGAGGTCTCAAATGTGCTACACCAACTGTGTCATTTCTCTAATATGATAGTCTTGTTAACCTTCTTTTCATAACTGTGACGACGAACGGATGGCTCTATACTTTGCAGCTCCTTTTTGAAGGCATGTATTGAGGAATTTGTTGCAACGTACGATGAGACATCACTAGGGTGGAATGGAGCTGATTTGTTGAATCGTGTAGCTTCAAATGCTACTAGGAGGGGTGGGAAAACATGGTTAGAGTCCAAGCATCTACAAGTGTTACAACCAATTGCATTTTTTCCACTTAGCCGACACAATATTATAAGGTATTCTTCCGTTCCGCTTGTTTTTGTGTGGGAAAATAAAAAGCATGTTCACATTATATCAATTATGTCGTGCATTTTTTTTACGAGCATGGATGTCTTAACACTTGATCACACTAGGGCATCAGCTGTCTCAGGAGGCCTTGCACTTACTAACCCTAGTTGTCGGATGCTAGTGCACCATTTAACAACCCTTGGGTTTTGTTTTCAATAATTACAAGTTTTTAATTTAATTTTCTCTATTATTCTTTGCTGGTCCTCTCATCAGACTAGCGAAAATTTTCGACTCATTTGTTACGAAATGATCTCTTCAAATGTAGGTACTTCGCAGCACCAAAAAGTCATCAAGATAAAGTTGAGCAGAAACAGATGCTCACAACTATACTGAAGGAATCCCATGGAACACATCTTTGGAACTCGGTGACTGGACGGCATGTCCCCGAACCTGGGAGCCTTGTGGAAAAACTCCTAAACAGATTTTGCTTGCGATGTACAGATATACTTTAACAACCGGAATGCATCACGACACTAAAATGTAGTATCCGCCAATTTTAGCTGGTCGGTGGCCGAAGTAATGTACCATAGTGCTCCACAGAACCCATTTTTTCTCCTGCTCTCAAATCCCTTGCGTTCTTTCCCACCCCATCTCTATGTCTTTGGGGAAGGCTCCAGACGAACCAAACCTGATTGGAGGTCTTCGCGTGGTTGAGACTTGGAAGTGGGGTTTATGCATTCGTAGTCCAAATTAAGAAATTTGCGACATGTTCCGAGTTTATTCCTGAACGGCGTGCTTCTTCATAGTACGTGGCAGAAGTGATTTCGGCCTCAGTTTCGGTGTCTGGTATGCCCCTAATGCTAGTTTAATTCTTGAATTTCTCTATTTACTGTCTTAGTGGTTTCCAGATACCTTTGATGTGTCCTGGTCTAGTGCTCTGTGTACATTATCCTGGAAGATGCAGATTCATTTTTTCTTAGTCAACGATCAGTTGAGAACAAGCCTTTTGAGTCTCCACAGGCTGATTAGGAAAAATTACATGTTGAATTGACAAATTGCATTAAACACTTACTGATGAGAAATTTGCACCATAATGGTCCAATTCGTCATTCTTACCAGTCACTTTTGCTATTACTCCGAATAGAATTAGATTAAGGTCTAATAGTTAAAAGAGTTCAACTTGCAGAAAAGACATTCTCTCATATTCCATGTTACGATTAACCAACACATTACGATTATTCATTTATTTGTTTGACTTAAAAGTAATTTTTAAGATAAATTCTGTATTTTTTTTCAGTTTTTTAAATTTTAGTATTTTAAATAATGGCTCCTTCAAATTTTTAATTAAAAATTCTATCCCTCAAAACCACCATATTACAAAGTCAATTTCAAGACATTCAAAATATAAAAAAATAGTTGATTCATTAACTTGCATCAAATATCTTTAAATATCATATATCCATATTAGTACCAGTTAGCTTTATTAGCTAAATCACATGAACAAAATCAAAGAAAAGTAAAAAAATGTTTATGTATAAAATTCTACTTTTACCTAGGACAATTTTTTGTCTACTTGCTCGAAGGTACATCCTTGAGGTTGATAAGCTAGCATTACTTTTGTTTGTTTGTTTCTGTTGTTTTGTTCTGTTTTTGTTTTGTTTTTTCCTTTGTGATCTTTTGTGTTTTTGATATTATTATTTTTGTAAATGTAAGTATTATTAAATTTTAAATTTTAAATCAATTTCAAAAAAGTTGTTTACATATATTTGTATTGATATGATCATGCTATTTAATGTCAAGCAAAAGAAAAAAGAAGACAGAACAAAAAGATAGTTTGTTAAAAAAAACAAAGTAATCTAAAGATCTATTATAAACTATTATACTTGTAAAGAATACACAATCAAGCATAAGGCTTTGTTGATTATAGTTTTGAAGCAACATGAAACTTCAATCATAATTTTAAGAATTTTTAATTCTTCATTTTTATTATAATTATTATTTTTATTTTTTATTTTTTTATTTTTTAAATATAAAAATGGAATATATTCAATGTATTAATATAATGGAAAAATCATAACAGACTACTTAATACCTTATATCCAAAGGTAGAACCAAAATAGCTATTAGAGCAAGCTCATTAACACTTTTGTATATGATTACACCACACCAAGATACTCTAATATTCTATTTAATTATGTTGTTAGTTCTAGAACCAAGTATGTGGTTTACCATCTAAGAGTTATTCCATCCCTTTAGAAGGAAAGACTTGTGTTGCAAGTGTTTGATTAATTTCTTTATGACAAATTTCCAATAAATTTGTCAATATTCAATAAGACCTTTTCAAACTAGGCTTCTAGTATGGAGAATACACCATACTTCATTTTCAAAGACAAATTTGTTTCTCTAAATCCAAATAGTCTATAAACAAAATTCTCTTAATAAAGATCAAATCTTATGAAAAATTTTAAATTTGGAGGGAAGAATTTTTACAAAAATAGCTTATTGCCAAGTGAAGAATTTCCAATGATCTGAATTCCATAAATTGGATATTAATTTATATAAAAGAGAAGTGGTTCAAATTCAAATATAATGTACTTGATGACAATTCTAAAACTAATGGAGAATGGATTTAGGTATTTGGAGATGATATATAATATAATGAATATTGATGTTAGGACTAATTTTTCTCCTCTAAGTATTGATTGCTATATCTTTATCTCATATAAGCCAAATAAACATGGCTTCTTTGCAAAAGCAAGGAATAGACCAAGTATCTTTCCAATTAAATATAAAATCCTAAATAAGGAGTATATATCATTTTTGTGCCACCAAATTGGTAGTAGAGTTGTTTTTTTAAAGTAGCTTTTTACAAAGTTTGGTAGAATATGTCATGAAATCTTCTCCAATAATCCATAAATAAGATAGAAGATCAAAGATCAATTCACTAAATGGTCTATAGAATTAATTGACTTCTAAAGCTTCTTTCTTTGTTGGTTTTGTTTTTGAAACAACTCAAACAATTTCAAGAAACCTTCAACTTTATTCACATTGTCTTCTCAACCTTGCTCAAGTGAAAGTTGTCCATCAAAGTGTAGGATTTTAGATTGAATGACTATTTAAATTTTTTTATTTTCAATAGCTAAAATAAGACAAATCACTTATTTTTTCCTATTCCAATATATTCTAAAGGGAGTCGGAATACCACATTTGGGAGATGATTAGATCTTAATTTATGTAATCCAATTTATTTATTGGATCTTAGAAGGGCCATATCATATTGAAGTATATTTTTCCAAGATATAGAAAAATAGATGTGGAAGAAATCCTAGATAGAGCTATAAAGTAATTGAATGTGAAATGTAGATATTTCTTCTTTTATAGTGAATGGAGCCATTGGCACTTTAAAGAGGTTTTTAATATAGTGAAGGGTGTTTAAATAGAGAATTGTTACTTGATGGGATTTTAGGCAAATATATATATTATAAAAAATTGAGGATCCCACCATAAGAATCGATTCCACACATCATAAAAAAAAATAGGAAGATTGAGTCGTAAAAACTTACACATATGTGATTAGACTTTTTAAAATTTATTCTATATTTTAGATCATATATTCTATTTATGATTAGAGATAAGTGACCAGATTAAAATTAGTATCTAATTTCTATAAATAGTTGGTTTAGTATTTATTATAGAATATCTAAGAAATTGTTGAATATTTGCTTGATTTGATTGAAAAGCTGCTAACAACCATTTGGATAATAGGGCTTTAATGCCCTCTTTTGAGTTGATGATATCAAGGCCCCTTCACAAGCTTTGTAACAAATAGCCTATGCTACTTTGGACTTTATTAAGAAGGTAGTATTTTTCCACAAAAAAAAATTAACTATCAATTTAATCTTTTGAATAGCCTTAATAGAATCAATTTATATGGCTAAAAAGAAATATAACAAGGAGAGTAGAATATCATTAGTAATGATGGCTCAATTTGCCATATTAATTTTAATGGAATACCAATAATCTAATTTTCTTATCATTTCATTGGTAAAAATTTGATCAACATCCTTTATTTTTAAAGAGATGCCAAAAGAAATTCCAAGAAGCTTACTATTATTGATATTTGAGGTCTAAATTCAACCAAATTGATTTGATCAATCTAGTCTATTAATTTTTTTAATTGCCAATAAGCCACAGACTTGAACCAATTTATTTCCAATCTTAAAGCTAAGTTGAACTTCTTGATAATATTCACCAAATAAAAAATATTAACTTCTTCTCCTCGGATTGTGATTGTAGAGTTATTTGCATATTAGCTAATTACTTATTAATGAAGATTCTAAAGAATGGAAATATCTTATAAATAATATTATTAGATAGTATATTGAATAATAATATTAAAAATTTTACTAACCATGATGAACAAGGTGCCAAGGGGCAATCTTGTCTTATATTTCTTTTTAGAAGGAAATAATTTGTAAAGGCTCCAATGATGCTTATTGTTGCATGTGCACTATAGAAATTAATTGTAATCATATAAAAAAAAGAAATTATCAAAGCTAATTGCTTCTAATATTTTAAATATAAAATTCTAAGAGACCTTATTATAGGATTTAAAAAAACCAATTTTTTAAAAAAGAAGAAGTTGTATAGAAGTCTTGGCCAAATTTATGGTCTCTTGGATAACTAATACATTATCTAAGATAAACCTAAAAGAAAAAAAAGTAGTTTGATTAAGATAAATAATCTCTTTGAAGACTTCTTGGAATTTTCTTTACATTATCTTCGTATAGACCTTGTAAAAAGTATTTAATAAGATAATAGGTCTTTAGTTGCCCAATTTTATTATATCATGTCTTTTGTGCGAAAAAAAAAATATCCTTGGACAATGCACTATAAAAATTAACTTATAGCTAAGATATGGTTAATTATAGAAATATAGTCATTGCCAATAGGGTGCCAAAAAGTCTAAAAAAATTCAATACCTACTCTGCTAGAATCAAGTGCTTTGCTATATCTTTAATAACTTCTTTAATTTTATATATATTGAAAGGCAAAGATAATTCCTTATTTATACTCTCTATAACCTTACATGGAACATTATTAAGTATAAGAATTGTGGCTTCTTTAGATTTCTAAGATCATTAAGATTTTTTTTGTAAAAATTAGAATAAAAATTAAAGCATATATTTTCCAAGTCTTGAAGATCTTTTTGTAATAATCCTTCAAGATTTTGGAATTTCAAGATAATGGATTTGGAATGATAGTTTTTGATTGTAGAAAAAAAAAATTATCAATATTATTTCTTATTTGTCTCCATTTAATCCGAGCACATATTGACCTCTTTTCTTATTACCAATCTTTAAATTGGTTAAAAGATGCATATATATGCTTGAGGCGAGTTTGTAGGCCAAAATCTTAATAATTGATTTGAAGCATAGAATAGACTACTTGGACTTTATTTTATAATTTGATGAATCATCATGATCTTAAAAGAACTTATTCTTTACAAAAAGACTTATAAAAAAATATAAAAGTACATATGTGATGGATAAAAGAACCTCTATTATTATACTAGCACCAATTTTTTTTAACTTGTTAAAAAATCCAAAAATTATTTAAATAAAAAATATTTAATTTAAAATTAGATAGTTTTCATTTAAATGATTTTTGGATATACGTGGCAATATTCTATAGGACCTCATATACGTGTCTAATTTGCAAGACACATGTCAAACTTGCACGACAAGTTTTCCACATGTGTGCCACGTACTTGGCATGTTCCGCAAGCTACCAACATGTGTGATACATGGCTAGCTTGTTCCACAAGCTATCAACATGTGCGCCATGTGGCTAGCTTGTTGGCCAAATTTCTAACCTACCAATCACCTATAGACATGTGTAAAGGTGATTCCACGTCTATGAAGCTTTTAGGAAGCTTCTCTATCAGATATTATCAAATCAAATTATTTTATCTATTTCTATTGGTTTATATTACTTAAGTAATTATTGGAATAAATCTTATGTCCGTGACATTATTCTTCCTTCTAAGGACGAGTTCCACGAGGAACAGTGATTACATGTTGAGGAAGTCTAAGATACATTGAATTGTGCTTGCTACATACTCTAATCTTTATTCCTTTCGAAGGTAGTTGATAGGTTCTTTCAGCCATCGATAATATCCCAAAATATGGCGAGAGGACCACCCTGTTATTTGATCATTGTTGAGGCCTTCATAACTCCCTTCAAAGAAAACATTAGGAACACTATTAGGAGTAGTTCCTACCTCTAAAAGTATCACCAAATATTGGGAGTCTCTTCCAAGGTCGTGATACCAAACACATTGTATTTCGCCATCAATCCGAAGAAAGACATGTCGTTCTTAAGGGTCTTCATCTCTATTCCGTCGTCTTGAAGGTTGTGATAATTGTAATGTCTTGTTTGATAAATCAGCAAATGATGGCTCTTGAACTGAATTTGATGGTTGTTGATCTTCCATCTCTTTAGCATGAACAAATCTAAAAAAATAATAAACACTATACAAGATAGGATGAAATCTCTATAGAACGTGCTTTGCTTTATAACAAAGAATTTTTTGACTCTTTATCTTAATTTTGACGGATGTTGTCAATGAAATGCATTGACTTTTATTGGTGTATTTGCTAGATTCTTGGATGGCTTCTATATATATTTACTAATGTCGT
This sequence comes from Physcomitrellopsis africana, assembly GCA_036785485.1. Lineage (NCBI taxonomy): Eukaryota > Viridiplantae > Streptophyta > Bryopsida > Funariales > Funariaceae > Physcomitrellopsis > Physcomitrellopsis africana. The sequence goes on along the minus strand of JAWRVF010000450.1, from coordinate 200,239 downwards.
ATCCGCGACAATGCACACGATATTTCAGTCGATTTTGGTGCCACTTTGAATCTAAAATCTCTTCAACCTCGAATTCTTCATCATTGTCTACTTCTATAGGAGGCAGTGTCACCTTGTAAATTAAAACATAGTGTGAAAGATATAAAGGAATGTGTTAAAATAAAAAGATTAAGATTAGAAGAAGAGAGGATGAAAAAGAGAAGGGGTTGTGGTTATAACCACATTATCTTGGAGGTTATAATGTTTATCACAAGCTCAGGGATGATAGGTAGGCCAAACTACTAATTTCCTGCTGAAATTTCCACTAGCAGTACCAAGTCATGAAGCCAAGGATTTCTACAGTGAAGTCAAGTGGATTCAAACCCACGTCAACTCCAAAGTAGCTAAGAACTTAACCACACAAGCTTCTTTGACTTGGCAGTGTAGGATGTAGTTCTTTCTTTTTTATCTCTAATCTAATCTTAATTGTTTCTTTCTATTTATTAGATTTTTTTCTATTTTATCTTAGATCTACTTTACCTTTATTCTCTTCTATTTTAGATCTAAACTTAAATGTTGTGGGCTGAAATTAGAAGAGAAGTTGGTAGAAAAAAATGGTAGTAAGAAGGTAGAATAGAAATTTACCTCAAAAAGTGAGATTCCTTCAAATTAATCCAAAAGAAAGGATTGAAGAGGTGGAAAGACATGGCTGAGGTGTCTCTTTGACCAAGGGAAGAAGGAAGACCAGGCCGGGAGGACAAGAAGGGGGTCGTGAAGAAGAAGAGGAGGTTCTTTTGGAGAGATAGGGTTTCTTTTTGATAGGCAGTATACGTTTTTGTGTGTAGAAGAAGCTTAGAGAGGATTTTAAGTGAAATTTTTTGTGGGTTTGTAGTAGACAAGATAAGGAACATATAGAAATAATTTTCATGTCTTTTGGTTAAGTATCAAGGGAGATATGAGTCGTCAAAGTTGCAAGTGTTTAAGACTAGGGCAGTGAGGTTTATTAAATTTCGGGCCTCGGCTCTTGAGAACCATTTGGACTTTAGAGGCAAATTTTGTTGGGGTTTTGTTCCTTATAGAGTTTACTACTTTGAATCAAAATCTTAAGTCAATATGATCTTTGAGCAAAGAGTTATGAGTGAAATTGTAACCGGATGTAGGTGAAAAGAGAAATAGAGTGAAAGCAGAATTGGGATTTGTATGGGCAGAGTGTGTGTGTGGGTTTTTTTTGGGTATGAATGGAGTTAGGGAATGAATTTGAGTGTGAAATTTGATAGACGTGATCTAAGCAAGTTAAGAAAGAGATGAGAGTAAGTTTGATACTCATTTATCTTATGAAAAAAATGTTATGCTCTTTCAAAGTGATAGGGGTCTATTTCTAAGTCAGTGAAGTTTGGGGGAGCATATCTTTGTGATCAAAGTAGCATTTTGAGTAAAATTTATTGGGGTTTGTAGATATATGAGTCTATTAAGTTGTGTAAAAAACTGATTGCTATTGGAGTTATGGTTAAAGAATTATGAGGAAATTTGTAGTCGGATCCAGAGTTGGTAGAAGACAGAATTAAAGGAGAAGGGTAGAGTCTATAACTCTATTTCCAAGAGGAGTTTTGGAGCAAAAATTGGAGGATGTTTACAACATAAAGCAAGCAACAAGCCTACCAAATTTCAATACTTGGGGTTTTGATAATGAGGAGCAATGAAAGTGTGAAGCAAAGGGGGTCTAGAATCAAAGGCAGCATGGAGGGGTTTCTTTGACAACATGGTTCTCTCTAACCACAAGAGCTATAGTCAAAAGGATTATGAGGTTTGCTTCCTTACTTCCTTAAGTACTTTGTGTCCAAATTTTGCTTCAATTGATGTGATATCCTAGGATTTATGGGCAAATTTGAGGGCGGGTTCTAAAGGCAGAATATGGCAGGGTTAATAAAGTATGTTTTTATGTAAATTCTTCAATTTTATGAACTTTATGAATCTCATCTTGCACTTGAGAAACTAGAGGCACAAAAGACCCAGTGTTTCTTAGGACTAAGACTCTCACCATGACAGCGGTGGTATTTATCTTCTTTCTTGTATATCCACTATCTTGTATGGCTTGAGTAGTAATTTGTGGAATATATGATAGATCATCATAAACTCTGATAGGTGTAATTGATATACAACTAGATTGATTTGTTCAGAAATAGGAAAAGGTCCAAGTTTATGATAGTCCAACTTATCACAAGGACAAGTAGGCTTAATATTGCGACAAAGTAACCATATCTTGTCCCTCACGTTGAATTATGGTTGTTCCTTGCAATACGCATCTACATTTATTTTTTGTCGTTCTTGAGCTTCTTTTAATTGCACCTTCATTATTGCATGTAGCTCTAATAAATAATTTATCAAATCTTCTGCCACTAGATTATCAACTTTTGAAAAGTCAAAAGCATCAAGTCATGGGTGGTAACCATAATTGACAAAGAAAGATGTTTATTGCATAGAAGAATGTATCGTATTATTATAAGCAAACTTTGCCAATGGCAGAAGAGTTGTCCAATCATCTTGGTAGTGGTTGATGGTACACCTTAAGTACTGCTCCAAGACTTAGTTCACGTGCTCTATTTATCCGTCAGTTTGAAGATGAAAAGCTGAAGATAATTTTATATCCACTTTTAAGATCTTGAAAAGGATTTTTCAAAATCTTGACATAAATTGAATTCCCCTATCTGATATAATATCCTTAAATAATCCATGATAGCAATAGATATTATCAATGAAAAGTTTAGCTGTTTTTTCACCTGTGATAGATTTTGAGCATGGCACAAAATGTGCCATCTTGGTGAATCAATCTACTATCACAAATACAGAGTCATAAGATCTTGAGCTTAGAAGATTTGTGATGAAATCCATAGAAACAGAAGACCATGGTTGTTCTAGAATAGGTAACGGCTCAAAAAGTCTAAAAGATTGATGACGAGGAATCTTGAATCTTGAGCAGATATCACATGATTGTACAAAGTCTTTGACTACCTTCTACATTTGAGGCCACCAAAAATCTCTTGATATAAGTTTCAAAGTCTTGTTGTATCCAAAATGTCCTGCCGTTGGAAAATCATGACGTGCTTAAAGAACATGTAAACGTGCTTCTCCTTCTAGAATATATAGGCGTCCTTTGAAATATAGTAAGCTATTCTTGAATTCGAATTTAGAAGAATCATGAGTCTTAGAAGAATTATTTTTGATAACATGAACAAGAGGGTCTGAGGACATACTTGACTGAATTTGCTTGAGAAAAGTTGAATCAACAGTCAATGTTGATTTCATTGTTTGAAGATGAAATTGCTCCGGTTTCAAGAGGGTTGTTCTTTATTGCTTAAAAGCTGCATGTTCTTCTTTTGGTGCAAAATAAGAATGTCTAGAAAGGACATCGAACAAACCTTGTTGTTTTCCTAGCCGATAAATAATAATAAACTGGAATCTTGACAAAGATATATTCCAACGAGCTTGATGACAATTCAACATGCGTGTCGATATAAAATACTCGAGGTTCTTGTGATTCATATGTAGGATGATTGGACTGGAAGCGCCTTCTAGATAATGACGCCATTTCTTGAAAAGAATCCAGAATTTCAAGAAGTTCTTTGTCGTTGATCTCATAATTGATCTCAGCTACTGAAAATTTTCTTGAATCAAAAGCTACTGGATGAAATTTTTCATCTGTTCTCATTTGTGATTTAGAATGGCGTATGAAATTTTTGGCCAAATTCTCATCAATATACACCTTGAATTCAGCTAACTCATCTTGTGATAAACTGTAGATTGGTCCAAATGGTGGCTGAGTTCTTTCTTTGACGTCAATTGAATAATCATACGGATGATGCTCTAAAAGAATATCTACATTTTTTTTCTCAAAAACGTTCTGATAATCTAGATATTGGCTTAGAATGCCACTTAAAGTCTTTCCACTATCAGAAACAGATGTGGCATAAATAGCAAAAATTGATCATTCTTTTGCTGCGTGTATAAAAGCTTTTGTATCTATAAGTACGGATTTTATTATACTAGACTTATAGCTTTTTATTTGGTCACCAGGATGTTTAATAATATTTTGAGAAAAATCAAGTCTACAAGAATTCCAATCTATTTCAGAATTATATTTTTCTAGCCATAATAAATCTAAAATAACTGGATTAGACTGAGATTTAATTATATTAAAGATTATGTAGCTATTATGACCATCTATTGTTACTTTTATAGGACGGATTTCATGAGTGATGTCTCTAAAAGATAATAGACGACCATCTATGACTTCTACATGTACGGGTTTAGTTTTCTGTATTAAAGGTATTTTACAATTCTTAACAAATTGTTCATCTAGAAAGCATGCTGAGGCTCTTGAATCTAATAAGGCGGAGGCTCTATAATTTTTGGTCCTAAATACACATCTATTATAAAACAAAGAGAGGGTTTTGAGAAGATAATAGGACCTTCACTAGGAATTGCACAAGATTCCAGCTGTTTGGTCCCTATTGTAGCTAGACAAATTTGTTTTCCGACATGTTGTCTTCTTTGACAGCCGTACTTCTCATTTTGTAGTTGTGTCATTACTTCAGACAATGTTGAGCAGTGTGCTTAGGTTCTCTATAATATAAAGATAATTTTTCTTGATAATGCTGAATCTTTTCTTGTTTAATAAGAAGTTTAAAAGGTACCACATCAATTTGGATGTCTTCTACTTCCGAATGTATGTTTTGTGAGGATGTTGATGTTGCCATTGAATAATAATGTTGAGGCTATCTTATGCAATTCTCGGATCAAAATTCAAAAAGTCGATTATCATACTTTACAGTAAAATCAATTGCTTGACTCAATGTTTGAGGATCGGATAAATTCAGCATTAACTTTTTTACCTCATATTGTAATCCGTAGAAAAATTGGCTGATGAATGCAGTATCATCTCACTTGATATCAGTCACTAGTAGTCAAAATTGTGAAGTGTATAATGACATTAATTGATTGCCTTGTCATAAGATGTTAATCTTGTTGGTGGCAATACGGTGTCGTGAAGTAAATACATCCATATATAGAAACCTAACTTAACTATCTTTTCTTCAAAATTTTATTAAGTTCTTTCTTTCTTCTTACCAATCTAAGTTTTTATATAGTTTAAGAAAAATTTCTCACTTTCTTTCTTTTTCTTTGGTTAAATTTTTACTTTATCTTTAATCTTAACTTTAACTTTGATTTAGCCTTGAAACTTTCTTTTATTTCTTTTATCTTTTTTTCAATCTTAGATTTTAGTAGATTCAGGGTTATATTTATAGATATAAGGAGTTTTGACTTTGAGATTGAATTTAGGATTTACCAAGGATAAATAGTAGATTTGGATGTCAATAGTCGGCTACCATTAATAGTGCTGACTTGGGGGATTAGATTTGGGGTTTTTTATAACTTTAAACTATTAATTGTTGATTTGGACTTTAAAGACCTTGGCTGCGATTTCTTTGATGAGCTCAGAGGAGAAGAAGACGGTGTCGTGTTGAGAGTCTTAGCCCTAAGAAACACTGGGTCTTTTTTGCCTCTAGTTTCTCAAGTGCAAGATGAGATTCATAAAGTTCATAAAATTGAAGAATTTATATAAAAACATACTTTATTAACCCTAACATATTCTGCCTTTAGAAACCCGCCTTCAATTTTGCTCATAAATCCTAGGATATCACATCAATTGAAGCAAAATTTGGACACAAGGTACTTAAGAGAGTAAAGAAGCAAACCCCATAAACCTTTTGATTATAGCTCATGTGGTTAGAGAGAACCATGTTGTCAAAGTAATTCCTCCATGCTGCCTTTGATTCTGGACCCCCTTTGCTTCACACCTTCATTGCTCTTCATTAAAGAAGACCTAAGTGCTGAAATTTGGTAGGCTTATAGCTTATCTCATGTTGTAAACACCCTCAAATATTGCTCCAAGAGCCTTCTCCAAACTTGAGTTATAGGTTCCATCCTTCTTCTTTAATTTTGCCTTCTAACAACTCTGGATCCGACCACAATTTTCCTCATAACTCCTCGAATATAACTCCAATAGCAATCAGTTTTTTACACAACTTAATAGACTCATATATCTACAAACCCCAACAAATTTTACTCAAAATACTACTCTGATCACAAAGATATGCTCCCTCAAACTTCACTGATTTGGAGATAGACCCCTATCACTTTGAAAGAGCATAACATTTTATTTATAAGACTAATGAGTATCAAACTTACACTCATCTCTTCCTTAACTTACATAGATCATGTCTATCAAATTTCACACTCAAATTCGTCTCCTAAATCTCTTTATACCCAAAAAAACCCACACACATGCACTGCCCATACAAACCCTCAACCTTGCCTTCACTCTATTTCTCTTTTCATTCAAACCGGTTACAATTTCACTCATAACTCTTTGCTCAGAGGTCATATTGACTTGAGATTTTAACACAAAGTAGTTAACTCTATAAGAAACAAAAACCCAACAAATTTCGCCACTAAAGTGTAAGTGGTTTCTAAGAACCAAGGCCCGAAAGTTTGTAACCCTCTCTGCCCTAGTCTTAAACACCTACAACTTTCACGACTCATATCTCCCTTGATACTTAATGAAAAGACATGAGAATTGTTTCTATGAGTTCCTTATCTTGTCTACTACAAACCCACAAAAACTCGCACCTAAAATCCTCTCTAAGCTTCTGCTACACACAAAAACGTATACTGCCTATCAAAAAGAAACCCTATCTCTCCAAAAAAACTCTCCTCCTTCTTCTTCACGACCCTTCCTTGTCATCTCCCTCCTGGTCTTCTTTATCCTCTTGGTCAAAAAGACCTCTTAGCCCATGTCTTTTCCACTTCCTCAACCTTTTTCTTTTTATTAACTTGAAGAAATTTCACTTTTCAAGGTAAATTTCCATTGTATCTTCTTATTACTAATTTTCTATCAACCTTTCTTCTAATCTTAATCTTTTTATTTTAATGTATTCTTTTATGTTTTTCACACTATGTTTTGATTTACAACACGACAACGGGGTTTTTTGACAAATGCAGAGAGGTATTCAGAGAGAGCTTCTTCTTCGCATGAGTTTAGGTAGTAGAAATACATGATTCGGAGCTTAGATGAGAGAGATATGCTTGTTTGAACTTAGACCACTAATATGACATCTATTGTCACTTTTTAGGGTATATTAGAAGTTTTAAGATATTAGCAAGAAATCGAGAAGTTGGGTTAGAAACTAGACTTTAAGCTATACATTTCACGTCCAAGAATTGATAGAAATGAGTTCAAAATGAGTGAGATATGGCTAATTAAACCCAGTAAACTAAACTGGGGTTTTGAAGAAGTTAGATAAATAGAAGGGTTTGCTTTAAGCTAGAACTTGAGTTTCAAGAAGAATTTGAAGCTCATTTTTTGTGTACATATTACTTATACTATAAAGAATCTATGTCTAAAATCTCGTATCAATTGAGACTTTGATTAGGGAGTAATGGCAAATTTGTTCTCAGGTGTCTAGGGTTTTGACTTTTAAAAGTATCTGCCAAGGATTTGGTGATATCTAACGATCGGCAATGAATTCATAGCTCAAAATTTATGTGATGAAGATCAAAGGTATGAGTTATGTTTTCCCAAATTTTGAGCTTATTTGAACGGCTGGATCTTAAATTATGAATTTTCAAGTTTCTGATTGAGATTTGACTTCTAAAAGTATCTGCCAAGGATTTGGTGATATCTAATGATCAGCAATGAATTCACGGCTCAAAATTTATGTGACAAAGATCAAAGGTATGAATTATGTTTTCCCAAATTTTGAGCTTATTTGAACAATTGGATCTTAAATTATGAATTTTCAAGTTTCTGGTTTGGTTTTACTTATATAATTACTTGCTAATATTTTGATGATATCTGGTGATCGGTAATGAATTCACGGTTGAGAATTTTTGTGAAGATGACTAAAGAAGTGAACTCTATGCTTCCAAAATTTGAACTTATATAAACAGTTGGATTTCAATTTATAAATTTTCAAGCTTCTAGTTTGTTGATTTATTATACGCATGGTTTTGTGACTATAAAAGAAAAATTTAAAAAAGTTTGTGCATATTGGATCCAACTTGATTGTAAAGAGGGACCTTGCGTCTACCTGAAGCGGACTTTCGCCACGACATATTGGTGCTTCCACTGAGAGCTGCTTTAGGGGCAATCAGTTGGATTAAGAATCATGGAAGATACAAATTCAGGGACAAATTTACGAGAAGGACAAGGAACGGTTGGAGCCATGGATCTTCTGAGGGCGGTCACCATGTTGGTGGAGCAACAACGATCTAATTTGGATGGACATGGAGCTACAAAGGCACTTCGAGGAGTCATTGACAAGGTAGGCCGGTTTGATGGCAAAGATATCACTAAATTTCTTAAAGCCTATGTTTGTGAAATAGAGATCCATCAAGTTCAACAAGCTAGAATGTTAGAGACTTTTGATTTGGCTGTGGTACCAGAGATTCGAGATCGAATACGTCATGTAAGAACAACTGCTAATGCAATCACATGGGTGAGGTTTGAAGAACGGATGAGAAATGAGTTCTTTGATGAAGACACTGACAGGATGACTAAGCGGTTTTTCCTAGATTGGGTGGAACAACGCCCAGGAAAGATGATGGGACCAAATGAGTTACTCAGAGCATTTGAAAAGAAATATGGTCAACTTTTTGTGTCAGATCGAATGTTCTTGGATGGTCGAAAGGTTGAGCTATTTTTACAAGTAGCTGATGAAGCTTTAGAAGATAGATTGCTTATACTTTTGGGAGACAAGGATGCAGAAGGTGGCTTCACCACAGATTGGAGAAGAGTAGAAGAATCCATCATTTTACTAGCCAAACAACAAAGGGTGAGATCTAGGGGAATGGGGGCATATGCAGAAGCCATTCCAATAGGCATCTCGAAAGAGCCAATCACTTCTTCAATTCAAAATACACCATCGGTGCAATCCACTCCATCTACAGTTGTTGGAAAGAGCAAAACAATAGATGAAGGTACTCTTGAGGAATTAATCAAAGGTATAAAGGAATTAAGGGTGGAAATGAGTGAGTTGAAGAAGGGTCAAAGCAGTGGTTCTTCACAGCCACTAGAAGAAAAAAAAATTATATAATGAGGTGCATTTGGTGTGATGACACTAATCATAGCCGGAATAATTGCACAAGAGTATGCCGGAGCTTTAAAGGATGGAAAAATCATTTTCAAAGAAGGAAGAATTAGGGATGCAGCTACAGATTCTCCATTGGATACTAATTTTGATAAAGGAGGAATGAAGAAGGTGATGGAGGATTGGATAAAAAGAGCTAAATCCCAAGATTCAAGCAATGTCAATTCTTATCAAATTGTTGCATGGCAAAATAATATTGAAATTCCGTTTCATGCAACACGTGAGGCTATGATACGAGGGGCCCAAGCTATCAGACAAAGAACTGGATGGGATGATCCTGTTGACACTACAAGCATCAAAGCTTTTCTGGATAGAAATAAAGAGAAGGATGGCAACCAAGATGTTTGGGTAGAGGTGAAGAGAGGAAGAAATGCAGAAGAAGAAAAAGAAGGAGAGCTTATAAATAAAAGGCAAACTCGCAAAAGTAATGAAGGTGAGAAAAAAAAGGAGGATTTTGTTCAAGGTACCAACCATCCATCAGGGTCTACACCTTCAACTTCAAATCCGAAAGATACATTGTTGTCTAAGGACAAATGGGAGGAGAGAATAGGAGCAAGCAAGGGAAAGGAAAAAGAAGAAGCGGGACGAGGTAAGGTTAAAGGCCCTACTTATAAACTTTGTTCTGATATAGAAACATCAATAGATATGAAAGGAATTTTGGAAGAGAGAATTCTTGATGCTAAGATTGAATTCACATTGAGAGAAGCCTTGGGAATAGCAAAGAAAGATTTTCATGAACTCATAATCGACGTAATAAAAAGAAAACGTCAAATGACAACCGAAACAGTCATGGCTAGTGCAATTGATACTTGCATAACTGAAGAAGAAGGTGATGAGATTGCTCATGTATTCTCCACAATATGTGATTCTGGGTCCAAAGAAGGTTGCAATGAAGAACTTACAAATGATACTTATGATATCCAAGAGCAAAGCCTGGATGATGATTTGGATGAGGATTTAGAAATGGAGGTACTAAGTATATTTTCTCCTAAAATTCAAACATTACTAGAAAAGATTGCTATCAAAAATGAAGGAATTAAGAAATCAGGAGTTGAAGATGATTGTAAGATTGAAGAACAAATTAATCTTGCAACAAAAGAAATAAAAGTAAGAGAGAAAGATGAGGCAAGAGTGCACGCATGTTTATCGGCTGCAGATGAGGAAAGTGTGAGTAAAAAAAGAACAATGTATGCTCATCCATATTGGGCAAGGGCTACAACAGAAACCCAAGTTAAACTTGGAAATTTAGAAGAAGCAATACATGCTCTTGTGGATCATGGATCTGAAATTAATATAATATCAAAGGTTGTTTATGAAAAAGAAAATTGGCCTATAGATACCAACCATGGATGGGTATTGAGGGCGGCAAACAACGAAAGAGGGGGTCTTTATGGTGCATGCCCAGCAGTTAAAACAAAAATTGGAAATGTGGAGGTGGATCAAAATTTCTTTGTGCAAGTCCGAAGTACGTATCCAATTATACTTGGGCAACCATATATTACAGCTTCAAGAATGGAAACTAAGGTATTAGATGATGGATCACATTATGCTAGAATTCGGAGTTGTGATGGAAGAAATTCAGTGCAATTTCTCACAGTAAAGCCAGAGCATGAAAGACATCGAGATCAACTGCGAGAAGTACCTCTAGACACTGAAGAGACTTTCCAGGATTTCTAAGGAGCACACGTGGAGCATGGGGATCTACGGGTGCAAGTATTTTATTTACTACTACATTCTCCAATGTACAGAAGAATGACTGTGGAATTTTGGATTTGACCAAATGTGGTATTTCAAGTTTTCAAGGTATTGATATATTAGACTCTAAATATAGAGCTAAATTAAAAAAAATTGAAAAAAATCTAAAGATGAAAGGAGTGCTTTTGGAAGATGAAGCTATTTCAGGGATGGTGGTAGAAACAGGGTTTGTAGGAAATGTTCTGCAACAGTTGAAAGGTTTAAATGAAGGAATGGATACAAGAAACAATAATGATATTGTAGTAGAAATTCATGATCAAGCTCTTTATAAAGAAATAAAACAATTTGTTAAAAATCCTACTAAAGAAGTTAACAATTACATATTTGGAATTGAAGCACAAGTGAATACAAAGTACAAATCAGTGGCAAAGAAAATTAAGCCTGTGGCAATACAATTGCCTGAAGATTCCAAAGATCATGTAAAACAAGCTGAAATGGAACCAAGGCTAAGGAATCTAGAGGGGATTGGACATCGGTTTACGGAAGAAACACTCAAGAAGTTGAAGATTGGAGGGGGTGAGTTCTTGACTGATCTTGAAAGAAACCTTTTTTTGAATATGCTTTCTAAACATGGAAAGTCATTTGCATCAAAATCTAATGAAATAGGATGTGTCCATCCAAACATAGTGGCACCAATGGTGATCTTTACAGTTCCACATATACCATGGGACTTAAAACCTATTCCAGTTCCAAGAGCTCAACTCTCAAAATTAATTGAGTTGCTCAAGGAAAAAATGGAAATGAGAATCCTTGAACCTTCTATGGGACCATATTCCAATCGTTGGTTCACGGTGCCAAAGAAAACAGGAGCATTAAGGTTTATTCAAGATATGCAACCCGCTAACCGAGTTACTATTAGAAATAAAGGTTCCAGTCCAATTGTGGATGAGGTGGCTGAGGCTTTTGCAGGCCATGCCATTTATTCAATTGGAGATTTGTATTCAGGCTATGATCAGTTTCAATTGGCAACAGAGAGCAGGGATTTAACCACAATGAAGACTCCTTTAGGTTTGGTTCGAATGTGTACATTACCTCAAGGTGCCACCAACTCAGTGGCACATATGCAGAATGCAATGAATCAAATTCTAAAAGATTTTGTACCAGAAAAGACTATACCATTTATGGACGATATTCCAATCAAAGGTTGCAGAGAAGAAATAAAAGATGTGACTGTGGAAGCGGATGGCTGCAGAACATTTGTAAAACAACATATTAAGGATGTAGAGAGGATTTTGAAAAGATTGGAGGAGGTGAACTTAACTCTATCCATTGATAAATCCAAATTTGGAGTTGAAGAAATTGTAGTTGTAGGCCATTTGTGTGGAAGCTATGGAAGAAAGCCAAATCCAGATAAGGTAGATGTTATTTCACAAATGAAAGCCTGCAATAATATCACTGAGGTGAGAAGATTTCTTGGAGCATGTGTTTTCTATCAAATTTGGATACCTCATTTTGCTCATGTAGCGGAGCCTTTATACAAACTTTTAAGAAAAAGAAATAAGTTTACTTGGGGCATGGAACAAGATAAAGCTATGGAAGATTTAAAAAAGATTTTAAGATCTCCACCGCTCTAAGACAAGTGAATTATGAGAATGATAAGCCTGTGATAGTAACAGTGGATACTAGCCCTATTGCCATAGGTTGGGTTGTTGGACAAGAAGATGTCAGCAGGAATCGATTTGCTATTAGATATGGAGCAAGAATCTTGACAGAGCGCCAGAGGGCATATCCACAAGTGAAAAGAGAGTTGTGGGGTGCAATTACAGCATTGAAAGCAGAAAGAAATTATTTAATTGGAGCAAATGTGCTATTAGAGACTGATTGTTTACCTTTGCTCGGTATGATATCTAACTGCTCAACTCCTGATATTGCCATGCTAAGATGGATAGCCTACATTAAATCTCTAAATCCAATTTTGATTCACATTAAAGGCAAAGAAAATACAGTAGCGGATATGCTATCAAGGGCTAGATATATGGATAAAGAAGAAATGATTGCTGAAGAAGAGAATGAAGATAGCTGTAATAAAGATTTGGGTTATGTATTTTCAACAAATAATGAGAGAATGGAAGAAGTTCTACCTTTTGAGGCAGAATCATATGAAGGAAGATTGAAAGACATTGGCATTTATTTGAGCACCCTTAGAAAATTGCAAGATTGGTCAAATAAGTTTTTTAAAGAAATCAGGCAATATTCATATGGATATTTTCTACGGGATGGGCTTCTTTGGAAAAAACCAAAAAGAAAGGATGGAATGCCATTGCGGGTAGTTGGAAATGCATGCACCAAAGCTCAAGTTTTAAAGGAATTTCATGATTCACATTGGGCTGGGCATCGAGGAGTTTGGGCTACATATACAAAGATTAAGGAGCGGTATTGGTGGAAGGGTCTTTATAAAGATGTAGAGAATTTTGTGGGATCGTGCCTTGAATGCCAACTTCAATCCAAAATCAGATATTGTGATGAACTTCATCCAACTTATCCTCTTTCCATTCACTTCCAGTGGGTAATTGATTTGGTAGTTATGCCAGTTGGATTATGGAATATGAAATATTTAGTTCTGGCACGAGAAGAGTTATCAAACTATGTTGAAGGCAGAGCTTTAAGAACCAAACAAACAGTTGGAATATGTCGATTTATCCTTGAGGATATTTTTAGTCGCTATGGATGTATTGGAAGAATGAGGGCTGACAGAGGGGAATTAGATGCTGCTGAAGCTAGAAGTTTTTTTGAAAGATATGGAGTGAAGCTGAAATTAACCACTGCATATAATCCAGAAGCAAATGGGAAGAGTGAAAGAGGCCACCCACCAATCATACATGCATTAGTTAAAGCTTGTAAAGGCAATTCAAAGGAATGGCCAAGGCTACTACCATTTGCTTTATGGGCCGATAGAACCACCCATAGTACGGTAACGGGATATATGCCAGTTGAATTAATGTTGGGTCAAAAGCCCATTATGCCAGCAGAAGAATCTATGCCTACGTGGTTATTTTTATCTTGGAAGATGGCATATCTCGTGAAAGACTTTTGGAACTCCGGATCCAACAAATTGAGAGACTATCAGAAGACCACCAATTGGCACTAGATAGGTTGAAAGCAGCAAGATTGGAAAACAAAACACGATTTGATCAAACTCATCGATTGCATTTGAAACCAATCTTGGAAGGTGATTGGGTAGTGGTTTATGACAATACTTTGGACCACCAACATAGTACGCAAAGAAAATTTTCTCGGAGATGGTTTGGACCATATATTGTTGTAATTGCTCATGACAATGGAACTTACTCACTTCGAGAATTAGATGGAACATCTATCCGAATTCCGATAGCAGGAAAACGAGTGAAAGCTTTCCGAAGAAGAAATAATAATTGTCTACCTGAAGACTTTGAAATGTACGTGTCTGACGAACAATGGAACCAAGAAGATAAAGAAATTCAAGATGAAGACGAATAGGATGAAGGGTGAATGGTGGCACATGCCGGAGGATGTGCAGGTCTGGAGGAGGTGGATGTCGTGAAGTAAATACATCCATATATAGAAACCTAACTTAACTATCTTTTCTTCAAAATTTTATTAAGTTCTTTCTTTCTTCTTACCAATCTAAGTTTTTATATAGTTTAGGAAAAATTTCTCACTTTCTTTCTTTTTCTTTGGTTAAATTTTTACCTTATCTTTAATCTTAACTTTAACTTTGATCTAGCCTTGAAACTTTCTTTTATTTCTTTTATCTTTTTTCAATCTTAGATTTTAGTAGATTCAGGGTTATATTTGTAGATATAAGGAGTTTTGACTTTGAGATTGAATTTAGGATTTACCAAGGATAAATAGTAGATTTGGATGTCAATAGTCGGCTACCATTAATAGTGCTGACTTGGAGGATTAGATTTGGGGTTTTTATAACTTTAAACTATTAATTGTTGACTTGGACTTTAAAGACCTTGGCTGCGACTTCTTTGACGAGCTCGGAGGAGAAGAAGACGGGGTTTTTTGGCAAATCCAGAGAAGTATTGAAAGAGAGCTTCTTCTTGGCATGAGTTTAGGTAGTAGAAATACATGATTCGGAGCTTAGATGAGAGAGATATGCTTGTTTGAACTTAGACTACTAATATGACATCTACTGTCACTTTTCAGGGTATATTAGAAGTTTTAAGATACTAGCAAGAAATCCAAAAGTTGGGTTAGAAACTAGACTTCAAGCTACACATTTTACGTCCAAGAATTGATAGAAATGAGTTTAGAATGAGTGAGATATGGCTAGTTAAACCCAGCAAACTAAACTGGGGTTTTGAAGAAGTTAGATAAATAGAAGGGTTTGCTTTAAGCTAGAACTTGAGTTTCAAGAAGAATTTGAAGCTCATTTTTTGTGTACATATTACTTATACTATAAAGAATCTATGTCTAAAATCTCATATCAATTGAGACTTTGAATAAGGAGTAATGGCAAATTTGTTCTCAGGTGTCTAGGGTTTTGACTTTCAAAAGTTTCTACCAAGGATTTGGTGATATCTAACGATCAAAAATGAATTCATAGCTCAAAATTTTTGTGATGAAGATCAAAGATATGAATTATGTTTTTCCAAGTTTTGAGCTTATTTGAACGGCTAGATCTTTAATTATGAATTTTCAAGTTTTGGATTGAGATTTGACTTCTAAAAGTATCTGCCAAGGATTTGGTGATATCTAATGATCAGCAATGAATTCACGGCTCAAAAATTATGTGACAAAGATCAAAGGTATGAGATATGTTTTCCCAAATTTTGAGCTTATTTGAACAGTTGGATCTTAAATTATGAATTTTCAAGTTTTTGATTTGGTTTTTACTTATATAATTACTTGCTAATATTTTGATGATATCTGGTGATTGGTAATGAATTCACGGTTGAGAATTTTTGTGAAGATGACTAAAGAAGTGAACTCTATGCTTCCAAAATTTGAACTTATATAAACAGCTAGATTTCAATTTATAAATTTTCAAGCTTCTAGTTTGTTGATTTACTATACGCATGGTTTTGTGACTATAAAAGAAAAATTTAAGAAAGTTTGTGCATATTGGATCCAACTTAATTGTAAAGAGGGACCTTGCATGTACCTGAAGCGGACTTTTATCACGACAACGGATTGCATCATCTTCTCCATACATATATCAAAATTCTACTAAAAATGCCTCCAAATTATCTATTATTGGATCATGTCGTTCTAGAAAATATGAAAACTACAATCAAGCAGATTTCGAAAGTAATATTCCAATAAATCTAACTTGAGTTCCTTGCGTAGGATAACTTTGAGATTGAAGTTCAATCACCAATTGTACCTGATTGAGGAATCCTCGAAATTTAGATCTTGTGCCATCAAACTTCTCAAGCAAATTAATTTTTTATTCTCTAATGTTTGAATGGTGCTCCATCATAGGTGAGGTAATATGATTTAGTGTAGATATTGACGTAGCTCCAACCATCTCTTTATCTTCACTTCCTGCTAATCTTGTTGCTGCTTGTGGTGGTAAACTGAGTTGATGCATTGCAAGCATTAGCTCTTTCATTTGTTCTTATATTTGTGCCATTGCATTCTTCATTTCCGCAAGCTCTACCATGATAATACAATAGGAAGGAAGGTATCTACTCTCACTTCAAGAAATACAGAATAATACACTCAAAAGAAAAAATTCTAGAAACAACATCAGTTTAGAAGTGGGTACTCCACAACTTCTAAAATGCTTATATCTTATCAAGAAAAAGAGATAATCCACTCTTAATCAAAAAAAGACAAAGTTCTGATACTGTATGTATATTCTTGTCAATCTGTCAAGGACATGAACTACAAAAAGATGTATAATCTAATAAAAATTGTATCAAAGAAAAGTCACAAAATAGGGATAAGAAAGTATGTATATTCAAAGGGAAATTAGAATGGCTATTGCCAAAGATTGGAAACATGAAGACTCTTGAAACTAGACTAGGATCAAGAAAGGAGTTGACAAGAGTGAAGAAGGCTTCATTCTTGCCCCTATAAATATTTTTTAACTAAGAGATACATGGCAATATTCTATAAGACCTCATACATGTGTCTAATTTGCAAGACACAGGTCAAACTTGCATGACAAGTTTTCCACATGTGCGCCACATACTTAACTTGTTCCACAAGCTACCAACATGTGTGACACATGACTAGCTTGTTCCACAAGCTAGCAACATGTGTGCCATGTGGCTAGCTTGTTGGCCAAGTTTCTAACCTACCAATCACCTATAGACATGTATAAAGGTGATTCCGCGTCTATGAAGCTTCTAAGAAGCTTTTCTATCAGATATTATCAAATCAACTTATTTTACCTACTTCTATTGGTCTATATTATTTAGGTAATTACTAGAATAAATCTTATGTCCATGACACTACCTTATTTAAAAACTTCCATTAAGAGATGGCTAGAATAAAAATAATTCCAAGAATTCTCCTCATTTTAGGATATCAATCTCCCACAATATGATGATTTGTCTCTTGCCTTCTCAATCATATTCCAATATCCTCCAAAAATAAGTGGAATATTAGAAGGTAGGTTATCAGCTAAGTCTTTTAAAAATTGACATCTTTTATATCTTTATTAAATACATAGATATTCACAATCTCAATATGTTTTACAAAAATACTAGAAAATATAATCCATAATATTTTTTTATGCATGAAAGCACCCACATTACAAACAAGGTGTTTAATTTTTGAAAAGATTAGTATATAAACGCCCCTAGCTCTAGCTCCATCAAGATTATTCATATAGCTTAGGATTGCTTCTAAAAATATAAAAACCACTATTAGGCCATAAAGAGTTACTTAGCTCTTAAGCCCTTGATCCATATAGCTTATGTTCTTGAAAAAGAATAATATTGCATATTAAAAAAATACTTTAAGTATAACTACAAAGTTTTAAGATTTTTAGGATGTCATTTAGATCTCTCATATTATAAGATAAAATCTTTAACTTTACAAATAATTAGAAGATGGAAGGCTTAAAAATATTTTATTAATAAGCAATTGTTGCTTTAGAAATCTAAAGTATTTTTTTTTTTTTTTTTTTTTTTTGAGATACAGAGTTTCTTTCATTATTATTTTTTGATCCAAATAAATACAAATGTAGAAATTTTTTTAAATTGCACACAAAAATATTACTCTCTAATCACTCAAAATCTAAGTTATGTGAATTTTCAAGGTGATATAAATTAAAACTTGCTTATATAAAAAATATCTACCATAGCTATCTTTGATTTTGTATAGAAAAAGAGATTTTTTTTATACTTTGATCCATCAAAATCTTGAATTTTGCTTTAGAGAATCTTGTTTCAAAGGTCATGTTAAAATATTTGAAAATAAATCGATTTCTTCTTTATATCATAAACACGCATGAGGTCTATTTAAAATCTCTTTAACATTGTCCAATCTTTTTAGTGCGGTACTACGCGGATCCATATTTTATGATGATATATGAAAATAAGTTGTAATATTTGGAATTCCAAGGCCTCCGTCATCTTCTTTTAAGTCCTTTAAGTCCTTCAAGTCTTTCAAGTTCCTACCTTGTAGAGCATGGTTTTTTATTAAAGTCCAAATAATGCGGAATAACTTAAGTAAAAGGAATTATGAGGGAGGGGCAATTTTTGAAGTCGTCTTTAGACTCCAATTGCCTTTCTATATTAATATCAAAAATCTCCATGGATGATGGCACATCTCCACTCAGTAGACCAATTAAGAAGTTGACATTTGAACCATGTGATCCTAACTACTCAATACGTGCAAGAATACCTCCCACACATATTAAAGAGATCTGTATACAAATCCTCCCTAGATCTATCATATCTAGAGCTTAAATAGAATATGAGCCAATATCTATTGGTATACCACCTAATTTTACAGACATACTTTAAGCCACCACTAGAACTTTCTATAGTCTTTTAGAACCTTCCATAGTTTTTTAGAATCTTCTAAAACCTTCTCGAATCTTCCTTAATCTTTGAAAATCTTCTGAAATCTTCTTCAACCTTCCAGGACCTCCAATAAATTTTTTAAAGTCTTCCAAAATCTTCTTCAAGCTTCTAAAATATTCTAAGATACTCTTAGGATCCTCTAAAATCTTCTTTAATCTTTTAAGGCCTCCCGTAGACTTTTTAGAGTCTTCCAAAATCTTCCTCAAGTTTCTAGAATATTCTAAGATATTTTTAGAAGATTTAATAGGACATAAGGCCTCACAGTATAAATAAGAGGCAAGATTGAGGAGCACCTCAATGTTACCAATACAAATCTTGGAGCAATCCAAAGTGTTGCCTTGTTCTTGATATTAATCCAATTTCTTATTTTTGATCTAGTTGTTATTCTTGTCCATCCAGTTCTTTGTTATTGAAGTTATTCTGGTTTTAAATTCTTCTCTTTGATTCTTGGCTAACATGTTATCTTGCATCCCTAACAGTTTGATAAGATTGACTTACATAATCATATCAGAGCTTAGATTTCTTGATAGAGAATCGATTACCCCTCTTCAAGATACTATTGTGTTCTAGAGGAGTGTGGACTATCCCCTTCTAGACTGATATGCTTACTTATTGCAGTTGATTTTTCTTTAGAAAAAGTGGATTTTTTTTTTTAAAGATATATCACTATATTTTAGAAGTTGTGGATTATCCTCCTCTAAACTAATTATCTAAAAATATTCCTTTTAGTATAGAAAATATTAACTGCTTATTGATTTTTTTTTTTTTTTTAAGATAGAAATAGATTAGGTTAATGGAGGTGCATCCTCACAAATAGAAAATAGAGTGGCAACTCTTGCAAATCTTTGAGCCCTATTGGATATGGTACAAGAAGAAATGACATTCTTCTATAACCCAAAAAAAAACCTTAAATGGAGTAAGTATCTAAAGAAACCAAGCAAGAGATTCATAACTTGTAACAAGAGATTATTCAATTAAGAAAAGCAAGCGATAGATAAGCTATGCACACAACTTCTCTAGAAGTTCTAAGGGTTGTCATAAAAGAGGCAAAAGCTAGTATGCTTGATAAGTTTGATAGAATAAGATCCAACTTTTGAGGGTTTGTACAACAAGTATAACTTTATTTACGACTATATCCTTCTTGTTATCCATATGGATTCACTCAAGTCACTTTTGTGGGCACCCTTATATCAAGAAGTGCTCGATCATAATTTGTGCCACTGTTCAAAAAAAATTCTCCGATCCTATATAATTTAGAAGCTTTTATGGAAAGATTTACTGCTGCATTTGGAAACAGTGATCAAGAGAGAGTGGCAGAGAGGAAGATCCAAAATCTACGACAAAAGCAACGTTCAACTGCGATTTATGCCACAAAATTTTAACAACTTACTTGTGATCTTGATTGGAATGATAAGGCTTTTATGACTTGATTTCATTATGGCCTAAAGGATGATGTAAAGAATTTACTGATCACAATGCGAAGAATTGAAAGCTTAGAGGAATTCATAGCTCAAGCTATTATTTGTGACAATTACCTATTTGAACTACGACAAGAAAGACAATCAATTTTCAGCAATAGCTATCAAGGTACAATTGATACATCTTCAAGAGTATTGAAAAAACTATTAACATATCTTAAACCTATGTAGATTGATGTGACTCAATTCAAGCCATTAACAATAGTGGAAAAGACTAGGCATCGACAAGAGAATTTATGCCTATATTGTAGAAGATCCAATCATAAGGCAGCAAATTATCCAAATAAGTCTAGAGAATTCAAGGCACAAGATATAATATCCAAATTGAAAAGGTCAAAAAATAAAGACGTCCAACCATAGTAGAGACCTTGCGATTAGACACCCTCAAATCTAAAGCACCACAAAAAAGTCTCTTTTTACCTCTGGATCTTACATGTTGTTTTATACTTCATGTATAAATAAGAACCTTGAAACAAGAAATTTTTGCTAAAGTCCTTTTAGATACTGGAGCCTCAACATGCTTTATGGATAAAGATTTTGCAACCAGGCACAATCTACTACTTGTAAAGAAGATCCATCCTGTACCTATTTAAGTCATTGATGGACAAAACCTTATATCAGGAGATGTTATCAAAGAAACCTAACCGTTGGAAGTGATACTAAGAGATCAAGTATCACAAATTATTTTCAACATCATTAAATGTCTGACAAATCCTATTATCATTAGACTCTCTTGGTTTGAGCTATATAATCTTCAAATTGATTGGAGTATGCGGAAGATTTTTTCAAGATCGACACATCAAAAAAAAAAATGAGGTATTGCTATATTATTTAAAGCTAAAGTATTTATGTAAGGAATAAAAAAAAAAGATGCATTTACATTGTATGCTATCCCAATAAAAGATCCAATGTAGCAACTGAAGTAGGATATTCTTAGTCAATATCGCGACCTGGAAGACATATTTGAAAAGAAAAAAGCAGACATATTATCCAAACATTGTCCTTATCATTGTGCAATCAAATTATAAGATAGAATTCAACCTCCATTTGGTCCAATTTATAATTTGATACAAATAAAATTTATAGCCTTGCAAGAATATATTGATGAAAACTTAGCCAAGAATTTTATTAGACATTCAAAATCACTTGCTGGAGCTCTTATATTATTTGTGAAAAAGAAGGATGGTTCCTTATGTATGTGTATTGACTATCAAGGTTTGAACAAGATAATTATAAAAAATCACTATCCATTACTATTAATGTCAAGATTATTGGAATAATTAAGATAAGCAAAGATTTTTACAAAGATTGATTTGAAAGGCGCCTACAACCTAGTCAGGATTAAAGAAGGAGATCAATACAAGACAGCATTTTGTACAAGATATGGACATTTCAAGTACAATGTTATGCCTTTTGGACTTACAAATGCACCTGCAATCTTCTAACATATGATGAATGATATCTTACGAGAATACTTAGATAACTTTGTAGTCATTTATTTATACGATATCTTGACCTTTTTTAAGAATGAACAAGAGCATGAATATCATATATGGAAGATATTAGAGAAACTACAAGAAAATGGATTGTATTCCAAATTAGAAAAATGCTCTTTCTACCAACCATCAGTCAAATTTTTGGGATATATCACTTCAAAAAATGGGATTTTCATAGATCCAAAGAAGATATAAACTATTACGGAATAGAAACAATTATCATCAATTAGAGATGTATAATATTTTTTGAGATTTGTAAATTTCTACAGAATCTTTATCAAAGATTATTCCAAGATTGCGGCTCTATTAACATGACTCACAAGCAAAGACAAATTTATTTGAGATGATAAGACTGAAGAAGCATTCAAGAAGCTAAAAGAATCTTTCACTTCTGTTTTTATATTTGTCCACGCAGATCCAACAAAACCATTCATTCTGGAAACAAATGCCTCAAATTTTGCACTGAAATCTATACTCTTTCAAATTGGTAATGATGATCAATTACATCCAATAGCATTCCGCTCTCAAAAAATTTTAATTGCAAAAATCAATTACAAGATCCATGGCAAAGAATTATTGGCAATTGTTGATGCTTTTAAAGAATGGCATCATTTCTTGGAAGGGGCTTAACTTAAGATCATGGTATATACCAACCATAAAAACTTAGAATATTTTATGAGTGTTGAGTTTTTAATCATCAACAAGCACAATGGAGTATGTCATTATCTTGATTTGATTTTGTGATTACATATTGTCTAAAAAAACTTCAAAGAAAATCAGATGCCCTTTCTCGAGAATCATATCTTCTACCAAAAATAGGAGACATTGTATTGGATCAACAAAAATTAATCATGTTGAAGCCGTCCAATTTGCAGTTAAAGACATTGATGATATCTACCTACACAGATACAACTCTCAAGACAGAAATCCAGAAGGCAATGAAAATACATTCATTTATAAAGAGCATCCAATAACATTTAAAAAATATACATGTGGAAGAAAATAATAATTTCAAATTGGAAGATGGATTATTATACTACAAGAATCTCCTATATATTCTTCTAAGACCTACAAGACTTCAAATTCTTCAAGCTCGACATGATATTCTAGCAGCTAGATACTTTGGCTTCAATAAGACCTTGGAATTGATATCAAGAGACTATTGGTGGCTTCAAATGTAGAAATTGGTGAAAGAATTCATTCAATCATGTAAAATTTGTACGCAAACAAAGATCCCAAGACACCAACCATATAGACTTCTGCAACCCCTTCTAGTTCCTAAGGGTCATTATCTATGGACTTTATTACAGACCTCCCAATTTTGAATAGAAAAGATTCAATTTTTGTAATGGTAAACCATCTTATCAAGATAGCACACTTTATCCCGTGCAACTAGATTATTTCCGGGGATGAAACAATCAAACTTTTTATTTATAATATTTATCAAATACATGGCCTTCCAATTGACATCATTTCAGATCGACGACCGTAATTTGTATCAAACTTTTGGAGAGGACTATTTCGGCTTTTAAAGGTCAAGATCAATCTTTCATCCGCTTATTATCCTCAAACTGATGGTTAAATAGAACAAGTGAATCAGATCTTAGAACAATATCTTTATTGCAATATAAATTACCAATAAGATGATTGGATGGACTTTCTACCATTGGTTGAGGTTGCATACAATAACTTCAAACATTCTTCAATAAAGCAAATTTCATTCTTTTCAAACTATAGATATCACCTTAGAGCAGATTCATTCCAAATTAAAGATGTGAGAAGACTTGTTGCAAAAAGTCAAGCTATCTATTTAAAAACTATCCATGAAGAATTGAAATTCCAATTACAAATAGCCCAAGATCGATATAAAGACTATGCAGACATTCATTGCTAGAACCAACTAAATTTCAAAGTAGGAGATCGTGTCTAATTACTTCGACAAAATATACAAACAAATCGACTATCATGAAAATTAGACTATCAAAAACTTGGACCTTTTATAATTCTACACTAAGAAAATCTAGTAAGTTTTTGTCTCAAACTACCAAGTAGCATGCACATTCATCCATTCTTCTATGTCTCGCTTTTAGAAACCTATTATAAATCAAATATTATTAGAAGAACTATTCCACCACCAACTCCAATTGAAATCAATCAAGAGCTTGAATATGAGGTGGATGAAATATTAGATTCACGTATAAGATATAGATGATTGGAATATTTCATCCATTGGAAGAGCTATGGAGTTAGCAAAAGAATTTAGGAATCTTCAAATAAACTTAAAAATGTACTTAAAAAAGTTTGCCAATTCCATCATCAATATCCTAAAAAATCTAGATTCAATGGTCATTGAAGATTTCGTGGACAGTAATATCTCTTGGCTTTTAAATGACACTTTCTATCAATAACAAAAGACTAATATAAAAAGGAGAGAGCCACGCCAAGACTTGCACTTGTATTTTTTCTAAGATAGAATAGATCTTACTAGAAGCTTATTAATTATCATGTCAAATCTTTGCATTTTAAAGAAATTGCAAGAATAAGAGTCAAAAGACTTTTTTGCCATACAAGCGGTTGGGAAATCATTGCAACTTTTACAATCTCTTAGGTTTGAAGAACATGGACAAGATGAAGAAGGAGTATTCTAACATCAAGTAAGACCACGCTTGGAGTCTTTGGAGATATGGCCTCATCACAAAAATCTTGATTCAAATACCCGAGCTTTGGTAATACTCATCGAAGTTGGAAAGGTGACTCCAAGTGGACCAGAAATTATGTTCGAAGGATGTTTTGAAAGTCGCAATGAAGAGCAAATTCTTAGATGGAATGTTGGTTTAATAGAGGTTATATCTGGAGGTCATTGATGCCATCTCAAGGGTCCTATTGAATTAATAATCAATGAATAAAAGATAGAATATGTTGATTTTCTACTCCGACAAATTCTAAAAATTTTACGCATGTGATTTGATCATCAAATTACTTTGGCTCCTTGTGAAACTCGTTGCTAGAAGGGAAGGTGATGTCACGGACATATTTTAAGCTACCACTAGAATTTTTTGTAGTCTTCTAAAATCTTCCATAGCTTTTTAGAATCTTTTAAAATCTTCTAAAATCTTCTTTAGTCCTTAAAAATCTTCTAAAATCTTCTTTAATCTTCCAAGACCTCCCATAGATTTTTTAGAGTCTTCTAAAATCTTCCTAAAGCTTCTAAAATATTCTAAGATATTCTTAGGACCCTCTAAAATCTTCTTCAATCTTCCAAGACCTCTCATAGATTTTTTAGAGTCTTCCAAAATCTTCCTTAATCTTCCAAGATCTCTTGTAGATTTTTTAGAGTCTTCCAAAATCTTCCTCAAGTTTCTAAAATATTCTAAGATACTTTTAGGACCCTCTAAAATCTTTTTCAATCTTCCAAAATCTCCCGTAGACTTTTTAGAGTCTTCCAAAATCTTCCTCAGGCTTTTAGAATATTCTAAAATATTCTTAGAAGGTCCAATAGGATATAAGGCCTCATAGTATAAATAAGAGGCAAGACTGAGGAGCACCTCAATCTTACCAACACAAGTCTTGGAACAATCTAGAGTGTTGCCTTGTTCTTGATATTAATCTAGTTTCTTATTCTTGATCTAGTTTTTATTCCTGTCCATGTAGTTCTTTGTTCTTGAAGTTATTATGGTTTTGAATTCTTTTCTTTGATTCTTGGCTAATCCACTATCTTCCATCTCTAATACCTGAGGATCTTATGTATATGGTAGTACTAAGATCCAAGCCTTCAATCAATCCTATCTTTGTGGAATCTTAATCGTCCTTTGACTCAAATATAATAAGATCCTATTGCCTCATCAAACTGGATTCCATAATTCTAAGGACATATCAATCCACATGACAATAAGAATATATTTTATACTTAGTAGATGGCAATGTGTCAAGATTTTCAATTACCATGGTCATTGTGAGTCCAAATTCGAACTCATGAATTATCAATTTGCATAGATAACAAGGTCTTAAGTCCAATTGCATAGGTTAGAAGGTCCTAAGTCTAATTGCATGGATTTTGCTAACTTTGTTAGCTTAACAATCTCTTCTTTAGATTCTATAGCCTCTCTTCTCATTAAAGATTTTCGTTCTAAGAATTGTATAAGAGAGCTCAATGTTTCTATGGAGTAGTATGATACACAGCTCATTACTAAATTACTATGTTCTTTGACTACCTTGTTCACCTCTAAGATACCTTCAAAAGATCAAATTTATGCTATGTGCCATGAATCCAAGTACCAACCTCAATCTATGATTGGATTAAGGTCTTATTGTTCTTTGCACCCTAGAGACTTCACGGATATTCTAAGACCTATATCAATTAGTAAAATATTTGAAATTCAAATCATTAATATTGTTTTTTTTTTTTTTTTTTTTTTTTTTTTTGTTTCGAAATCCTCTATGTTAAGTTTGCAATTGGTGACAATTTGCTCCTTCAATGTGATAAGAATCTTATTCAAGAAAGTTATAATTTGAATTTTTTTGTAATCTCATTTGTTACTAATTATTCCTAGAGAAACATTTGGCATACCACTTGGTGCTGTATTCTTAGAGATTTCTAAACCTATTGTTTCATTGCAAGTCCCATGCATCTTCCATATATGTGGTGATTATGTTTTGAATCCACCTAATTTTGAAGTCGAAAACCATGTTGATGGTGAAATGGGAGGCTTTTGGCAAATGAACTATGGATGATGTTATATATGTAGTAATGGATTTTGAATTTTTAGATAGAGTGGTGTTATATTTATTTACTTCAAAGTATTAACCATGCATGTGAGCTAGGAGTATCCATGTTTGGCTTTGAACTATATGGATAATTATTATTAATTTTGGACAAAAGCATCTCAATGTCTAATAGCTCACTTATCTTCATCGCTATTGCGTGTGCCTTGCTAGATGTTTTATGCAACAAATTTTATTTATTTCTTTCCATTGCTATTGAGTACATATTGATAGTCATTTTTGGCATCCAATTTTATGAATTTTTGTTATAATCTAGATTTTAAGCCACATCCATCTTCATTACCAAATCTTTAGCTTTCATACTAAAATCTTATTTTGATATGAAATTTGATATGACTATGATCACTTCGACATTTTTATTATTATTAATTCTAATTTACTTTGACATATTAAGGCTTTCTTTAACTCTTGTTGATCTCAAATATAATTTTCTTGTTTTTGGTAATATAAATGTTAAATCAAAAATATCTATGGAAGTCAAGGTGATTTTGGCTTTGTATTAATGTCAGCTAATTCTTTTTTTAAATTATTTTTTTTTATATTATACAACAATAAAACCATAGGTATTCATATTTGAATTAGCATTGATTTGTTTATTTAGATTCAAGGGCAAGAACTTTCCTTCTTCATTTATATTAGGAATAGATAGTATCAAAGTTATACTTGTATTTGTATTCTTCAAAGGAAAATCATATCCAACCTTAGATATAGCAAGTCATTGTTTAGACTTTGCTTTGGCTAGTGCTCCATAATTATTTATTTGATAATTTGTAGCTAAAAAAAAATAACCACAAATTGAAAGATTCAAATAATCAATGTAAATCAATTTTAGTTTATTGGTCACTAAATTTCATACTTGTAACTTAAGCTCTCAACTTAATCTAGACTCTATTACTATACAAAACCATGGTTCTAAGCTCTTCTTGTTATTAGGTCCAATATCTTTAACCTCCTCCAAATTAATAGTAATTTGAAGAATCACCATAAAAAATTTGTTTGATAAATCTTTAAGTATTATCCAAGTTGGTACCTTAAACATACTAAAAAAATTATTTCTGCCAAAGTTCTAAGTTGTTTTGGATTGAAATTAGAATCCCATTGTTAAAACATATAAAATTTAGTTACAACTTTGTATAGTGAGAGAATAAAGATCTTTAGCTATAATGTTATAATATGGCTATAGGATGAAAGAGAAAAATAAGACATATATTATAGAAGAGCTTAATTGAAGATTTAGTAGTAAAATTATTTTTAAAAATATAAATAAAAGATAGAGAGGTAATAAAAATATTTAATATTTATACTATCTTTATATAAAAAGAGCTTTTACTAATTTTTTAGGACCATAAATAAGACAAAAGAAGGTAGGTTAGCAAAAATAATACTATAGATATCTTTAAATCAAAGAAAAGGATAGTTTCTAATAAAACTTATTTGAAAAAATCTTGGATTGTTACTTAGAAAAGGCCAATTATAAACCAGGGTTGAAACTAAATCCTAAGACATAAAACCATGTACCTATGGTAGATAGGAGATTTTTTTGTTGATTAAAGAGTGAAATTTGAAACCAAACTTGATAAAATTTCTTTGAGCATTGGTTTTAAGGTTTTTGAGTTTGTAATGACTTTGTAAAAACTATATAAAGTTAAAATTCTATTTGGATGACTCTTATTATTGAAAACTAAAGTGGATTCACATTTTAGAGAATTTTGCAAGTTTTGTAACAAATCTATAGGTGAAAATTTGTAGATTTATGAATATAATTGTGTTGAATTTTTTTTGTGAATTTTAGCTTAATCAAATGATTAGATAAAAAATTATTAAAATTTAAATGGGCTAAGATCTTAAAAATAAGTTTTTTAAGATTAATGAGAACTTTTGTGATTTTGAGCAATTTTCCAATTAAATTAGAATGGTTTTATTAAGCTTATAGTTGACTTAATTTTTAATATTTTAGTAAAATTTTAGAACATGTGAATGGTGCAAATAGGAGCTATTGACATTAGAAGATTGACCTTAAGATTAGAAAAAGATGATAATTGACATCCAAGTAGATTAGGAGCTTTTTTTTCCTATTTTTTAAATTCAAATCTCTTCAAATTTATATGCTTGTTTTTAACTAATAAATCAAGAAAACTGAAAATTTTGAATGAAGATTAATAATTAATTTAATAATTATTGAAGTTTTAAATATGCTATATGATTTTATTAGGAGTTTTTTAGGTTTATATTAAGATTTCATTAGAATTTTATTAGGATTTTTTTAAAATTTATTTAAAATATCTTTAACTTTTTATTAAAATTAATTAGAATCTGATTAGATTTTGATTAGGATTTTTTAAAGATATCTTTAAGATTTCATTAAGATTGTTAGAATTTTATTAAGATTTTATTAGAATCTAATTAAGATTTTATTATGATTAGATTAAATTTTGATTAAAATTTTATTAAAATTTTATTAGGATTTTCTTGGAATTTGGTTAAAATTTAATTAGGATTTATTTATGATTTCTTTAAAAGTGGCTATGATTTGGTTAGGATTTCTTTAAGATTTTTTATGATTTTTTTATAACTTCTTTAATATTTTTATATTATTTTTTTATGATTTTTTAAAGATTTTTTTATAATTTTTTTTAAAAAAATTTAAGATTACTTTAGGATTTGATAAAAAATTATTAAAGATTCAATTGGAATTTATTTAGGATTTTATTAGGATTGTTAGATTCTTAGTTATTTGAAAAATATAAGTTTATCTTCCATAATTAAGTGCCTATTGTATTTTCAAACAAGACAATACAAAATATAATATTGCAAAACTTTTGCAAAAGATATTTTAATATATAGATATTTATGTCCAAAATTCTTGTCAAGGACTATAGAGCCTCCAAATTATCTTTCAAGTGTTCTTTCAAGAACAAAGTAAAGTGTTGTTGGGCTTCTTTTCAACAAAACAAGTTATAACAATATCATGTTATAATTTTGCAATTGCTTCTTTCACTTGGTCCAAATTCACATATATTTCTTTTGGTTTTGTACAAATTAATAACCTTGCATAGCTCCTGAAAAATCCAAGTGATAACAACTTATTTGCCAAGTGTTGAGTTGGATGAGGTTGTTCCTCTATCTTCAATAGGTCATAGGAGGCCAACACCTCCTGCTCTTCTAACAAGTTCATTAATAAACTCTCGTAAGTTTTAATTGCAGCAACTCTTTTGTTATCTTCTTGTATTACTCCCTTGATTCTTATTATGTATCACTCCATGTCTTGCAAAGATATCTTTGCCATACACTACAAATCCTATATATAAATAAATAAATAAATAATAAATAAAAATTAAATTACCTTGATTGAATGAATTATACTACATCTTGCACAATCCATGTTTGTATAGTCTAAGAGGCATGATATATAGTTGCACTCTCAATGTGGAGGCATTGTACCCTTAAAATCCTAAATCTACAAGTATTATTTTTCCACCACATCTTGTCAATTCCAATCCCTCTAAAGTTACTAAAAACTTAATATGTTCTTATATGAGATATAAAAAAAATAAAAAAATCAAATTTGAAGGTTCATCTATAATTAGTTTTTTAAATAAAGAATCATAATAATTTGATAGTAATATATTTTAATAAATACTAAGAATTTTTAATAAAACCAAAAAATAATTATAAAAATATTAATAAGATAGTAAAAACAAGTGAATTTTCATAAAGTCCAATAAGTATCTTTAATTCAAAATAAAATATTGATTATAATAAAAATCTATTATGAAGAATGATTATTATAATAATAAGTAATTTTAAAATTTTAAATATAGAAATTCGTTTTTAAATTTTTAATTATAAAAATTAGTTTTTAAATTTTTATTTGATAATTGTTTTTAGAATTTGAATAAGATAGATATAGAGTTTGAATTTTTAAAAGGGATATTAATATATAATTAGGATATAAAAATTAATTAATATCAATTTAAATTTTTTATAATATATTTTTATAATATTATTTTAGGATTTATTTTAATATAAATTTAAAAAATTAAAAGTTTCTTGATAAATTAAACTTTATTTCATGTATTTTAGAGTTATATGTATAAAATTCTTTTATCATTAAGATTTTTAAAAATTGGAAGCAAGACAAAAGTAGAAGAATGAACACAATGGAATTATTTATATTTAAAGTCATAATTGATGGTGATGTAATATGTTGATGATATGGAAGATTTACTCAAGAAGTGATTTTTTATAAATGTTATAGAATAAATAGTGATATAGAAATATTAAAGGATGAACAAACGAATAAGCATGGAATTTTTATATAGTCTTGTGATATGATCTATGTTAATCTTATGATATGGTTATAAATAAAATAAAATCTTTAAAAACGAAGCCAAGAAAAATTATAAAGATTTTTTAAAATATTGTTAAACTATCAAATAAAGTCAAAAAATTATATGATATATTTATATTTAGAAATCACACGAGTAATAATTATTAAAAGTATAGAAGCATTATGAGGCACTTGTAGAAGTTTGAGATATTTTATTGATTAATTTTAATTCAATGTCTTATAAACATTCAAGAAAACAAAATTTAATCAATAGTAAGGTATAATAAAAATTTGGAGTGAATTATTCACAGATGTATTAGGATTTTTGAAGACAATAGCTATTAACAAAAATAATTACTTTTAAATTTAAATTAATTATACAAAAGATTTAGTATAAGATATATAAACTATAATTATAAATAGTAACTTTAATTTTTATAAAAACATATATATATATATATATATATATATATATATATTTTAATTTTAAAATAAATTTATTTCAAATAAAAAAATACTAACAATTAAAATGTAATAAATATGATTTGATTCAAAATTTATCTTAATTTTTATTAATAATAATTTAAGTCACTATTTAATGTATATAATATTAAAATAATTTGATATAAATATTAGTCATTATCAAATATTTAAAGTTTTTAAAAATAGCCATTGTAATATAAAAATTTCTAATTTTTTTTAAAAATTATTAAAATTTCTTCTATATATTAGAAAATATAATTAGATAATAATTTATTCAAATTTGAATTAATAAAAATTGTAAAACTAACAACTAATATATTAGATATAACAACCACAATATTATAAAAAATATTTAGTTTTAAAATTTTAATAATATCTTAAATTAATATTTAACAACTTAAAGAATGATTATCACTAGAAGAGAAGAGCATCACCAGTGATAACCAAGGTGACATAAAAATGTGTTAAAATGTGTTAAATTGTGTTAAATCTTGTTTCAAATTTTTTTGATTTAACACAATTTAAAACATTTTAACACATTTGTACATCACCTTGGTTATCATTAGTGATGATCTTCTCTTCTAGTGAATTATCAAAATATCAAGTAAGAAGAATTACTAATTTTGACTACTGGATCCAATTATCAAAATCCAGTAGTCAAAATTAATAAAAAATATTTTGAACAATTAAATCAAGATTGGTAATCAACTCCAAAAAAAATTTAAATAAATTAGACTTGATTTTAATACTAACTTCAAATAATTTTAATATAACAAAATTTTACTAAATAAATAAGTTGAACAAAATTTTAATTTAGAAAAATTAAGCACTAACTACAATTACAAGTTAGGTTGTAAAAAACTCTCTTTGGTTAGTACAAAAAGTAAAAAAAGAAGGATAATGTTAAGTCAAGTTTAAAAATAATCAATCCAAATGGAATATAAGATTTTAATAAGGTTGGCAAATACCAAAGACAAGGATTAGTTTCACCTAAGTTTGATATACACTTATACTACTTCTAATTAATTATAACAACTAGTCATTTTTCTTGAGTGGCTACTTTATTATTTTGGTCTAATCTAATTTATTCTACCTCAAAGATTTGGTTTTTTAAGTAGATCAAGTATATCTAATTTGTAGTAAGTTCTTATATAGATCAAATTGGTCTAGATTTGTCTATTGTTTGGATCCTATTGGTTTGGATTTATCTATTATCTATATCCTATTGGTCCGAATTTGTCTATTATCCAGATCCAATGGTTTAGTTCTAATGCCAAGTTAATTGGGCTAATTAGTATAAATATTTAAGCATAATTTAAAATTAAATTTTATTATGTTGTTAAAATAATTATTAATTTTGTAGATTTTTCTTTTAAAAAAAATATGTATTTAATATCATATAGTCTAAAAATCTATGACATGATTAAAATAAACTAATAACATAATTGACTTAAAAATAGATTAAAGAGTTGAATTTTTATAATTAAATTTATTATATTATTTAATTTATTTACCAATATCTTATTTACACTAATCTATAATAAATTAAAATTAAAAAAATATAGTAAAAGAAAGGTTGTAGATAATATTTTTATAAAAGAATTAAAGGATAAATACTTAATAAGAACATAGTTAAAAATAAATAAGAGAGATTATGGTAGTTTAAAATTAATTAGTAGAATCTATTATTAAATTTATATAAGAATTTGATTTATAAATTAACTTAAAGCATATATTTTTTATAAATTATAAAATCTATTTAATTTAATGAATTTATTATTGGATTCAATACATAGTACAAGAGTAAAAATAAAAGTAAATATGTATTTATTTTCAATAAGACATGATAAATATCATTTCTAAAATTTTAAAAAAATTATTATATAGAATTATATAATATAAAGAAAAATTATAAATAATTTTAAATGATTTAATAAATATGAGACTTTTGAATACAAGAATTTAATTTTTAAAAGCAGGATGACTGTGGGCCACCTGTTAGAGATGGTAATAGGTAAAGCATATGTCTTAAGTCCTGGTATTGTTCGGGATCCTGTACTTCCTTCAAAGCCAAAGTCCAAAGAAGACATCTACAAATATATTAAATATCAAAATAGAAGGTAATATTTTAATATAAAATATTTTACTAATATTTCTAAATCATTTGACTTATAGAGAATACAAAAGAAGTAAAAATAGTATAAGAAATTTAGTACTACTATAATACACTAGATTCTAAGTTTGAATAATTGATAGTAGTTTGGATGTTGGAACATGAATAAATTGATTTATTGAATGGATAATCTATTTTAATTTTTTTAAGTAAAAAATTTAATCTTAATCAATTTGATATATTAATTAATAATTATGCCTCAATTTAATAAAATTACAAAGTTGTTAGATGTTACCTAAGACTTTAATAAGAATTACAATTCTTGCATGTATAGTTTAAGTAATTACTTTGATAGAAGGTGATATAGTGCTACAAAAGAAGTTTATAATATTATTAAAAAATTTAAATATATATATATATATATATATAGGAATAATATCTTGAAAGTATAAGCATTGCACATCTGAAATTTGTCACAAAGACTAACTATTTAAAAGAATCATTTTACACCAAAGACTATAATAGTAAAAAATATTAATAATTTGATATAAATTAAAACATCCAAAAAATAATTGTACCAATAAATATTTTTTGGCTTTTTAAGCTTAATTACATGGTGGATCAATAGAAAAAATAAAAAATAAAAAATTATTAGATGGATCAAATTTATAAAAAAATTATTTAAATTTTTTATTTTATTATTATTAATTGTATTATAAAATACTTTAAACTTACCTATTAATAATCATCAATCAAAATAAAAATTAGCAATATTTTACATGTATTTGATATTATAACTAAGATTGTTGTTACAAAATTTAAATTATACAATGTATTGGTAAGTACTACAATAATTTTTTTAATACAAGTTTTTAGATTTTAAAATAAAAAGAATTCATCCAGACTGAAATTATATATATTATAAAATATAATAAAAATATTCTATAATATATGAAATGATAAAAATTAAATGTGTTAAAAAACAAGATGAGTGGTTTATTTTTTAAAAAAGTATTCATAAAATTCTATTATATTTAAAAAATATAAAATAAAAAAATTTAATAAAATAGTAAATTTTCAAAAAATAAACTTGATCTAGAAAAAATAAAATCTTATGATAATACTCTACAATAAGATAACACAATAATAAAAAAATATATAAAAAATTTCAAATCTCAAATTTCAAAGAGTCTAAAGACATTATCCTATCAAATTTTGATTTATATTTATTTCTTTATTTTTGATAATATACTAAATTACTAATCTAATAAAGAGGTGAATCTTTCTTATATTATTATTAATATTATATGTATTAAATAATTAATTTTTAATTTTTCTTTTCAGTCAATGATAATAAGTTTGAACGCAAGGAGAAAGAATTATTATCAATTGATTTGACTACTATTTGTTAGTAATTAAAAATATATTAAATATCTAAAATACTTAATAAATAGAAATTAATAAAAGTAGGTAGAAATATGTTAGATACATAATATCTTTCTTTAAAAACTTTAAAGAATTTTCTTAGATACAAATTAGATATTTAGACTTTTATAGATATGCAACATAGCTGTTGAGATTTTTCCAATAAGTTTCTTACTTTTAAAAAGTCACATTAGAAGCAGCCTACAACTTGATGTGTAGGCCACAAGCCTCATGATTCCTACAAAGCTTCCACAAAATCTTCTTCATAATTGGTATATTTATAGAAGCAAGTCTAAGGCCATCCTTAATCTTCTCAACACCTTTTATGGATTCCAATCTTGATTTAAGACTCTTTAGTTTCAATATAATTAGCAATAGTTATTTTAATTATTTTTTTATCTCATAATTACTTTTTTTGTTTATTTTCTCTTTTTTAGTAATATAAGAATGTATTGTCTTTTTAAAATTTTGTCTAGATTCATATTCTTGATAGTAAGTTTCAATCAAATGGATTTTTGTAATTAATTTATTTAAAAATAGAGTTATTAGTATAATATAAATTTAATTTATTAGTGATATTAATTATATCATGTACCTATTTACATATACAAAAAAAAATATATATATATAATATATATAATATATATATAATATATAAAATAAGAAGAGCTATTTTTTAACAAGCTTAGATTTATTTTACTACTTGTAACTTCTACAATATTTAATTCTTTTCTAACACTTGTCTATCATCCTACTTCAGTCTATCATCCTAGTCATTTTTAATAGAAAATATAAATTTAGATTTATTTTTTTCTACTCTTTGTTACATTTGTCTACCAAAATCTAATAGGATACTAAATTTTTACTTAATATACATTAAATTGCTTAATTCATTCTAAAACTTTTACTTGTATTATTAAATGACAATTTCAATATATTATTGTATATAATTCCCACTTCTAATTATTCTTTTTAACAACCCAGTTGGATTTTCTTTTCTTGAATATTTCTAACTGTACAATTATTAACATTTGGCCACTTATATTTCATTGATTAAAGTACTTCCAAATTAAAGATATATATTTTTTATTTATTATCAAATTTAGCTTCATATCATTAATAAATTTATTAATATAATAAGAATAGAAAATTTTTATATTTTAATACTTTAAAAAAATTATATTTAAAAAAAATACTTTATTGATAAATAAAAAAGAATTATAAAATTGACAATAAATACTCTAAATTAGATATATATTACGTTTAGTATCTAATAAAGATAATTTTATATTTTTCATACTAATTTTTTTAACCTAACTAATTATAATTACCTATTTAAAACTTCACTAGTAATATTGATATTTAACTAAATATGTGAAGTAAACTTTGTTTAATTACTAAAATATTATATAAAGATGAATTGATTACCTATTGGAGTGTAATAATAAAAATAAGAAAAATTCTATCTCTTCTTACTTTCTATATATATAAATCAAGTAAAAACTAAATTTTGAGTAGTTATCTCTACAACCTAATAATCTCAATCCTAAGGTCTTATCTAAGATTCTAAAGTTGTAGCCAAATTCATCTCTACTATTCTAAAGCAAAAGGCCTTGATCCCAAATAATGCATTTAATATTCTTATATAACTCCATGTTCTAATTTACAACCATTTTCTATTACAACAACTCCTAACTTCCAATGGGACTTTTATTCTTCTAATTTTTTATAATTCTTAATCAATTTTATATTTTTTTAATTCTTTATTTTTAATTTTTTCTATTTCAACTTTAATTTCTAAATATAAAAATCTTCGTTAAAATTTAAATTCTAAAAGATGATAATTAATATATTTGACAATTATCTCTCCTTATATGTAGATGGATTATGTTTCTATGTCAATCAACTCAATTTAGTTGGATCAACCAATTTGGTTATTTTAAATAATTAAGTTATTCTTCATCAATATAATTAACAAATAAACTAAACTTTGTACCAATTTTTTGGAGATTTTATTTTAAAATACCATTTTAATCACACATACACATACATACACACACAAAATTGCTAAAAATTATATAATTTATATTAATTATATTAATTATATTTATTTTATTTATATTTATATCTTATTAATAAAATTTATAAATATTTAGAAATATTTGATATATACAATTATATATTTTTTTATATCCTAATAAAGATGTTTGTAGATGTATAAGAGATCTAAATTAACTATACAAGAAAAAATAAATTTAGATAAAAAAATTAAAACTTCTTTTTCATGATTTAATAAGAATTGGCTATAAAAAAAATATTATTATATATCTTTAGTATTATTAAAACTCTTTTTTATTTATTTAATTAGAATAAAATAATTTTAATAATTTTAATAAAAATAATTTAATAGCAAGATAAGATTAAAAAATAATCCATTATAAACTATATATAATCTTATTTTATAATAAAATTTTATAAATTTTGATTTATAATTTTAAACATTATAATTTTAAATTATTTAAATTATGTTTAAATAGAATTCTACTTAATCTTAAAAAGCAACAAAAAATAATTCTTTAAGCAAAGAGATTTCGTAGAAGAAAATAAGAAGAATTTGTTGGTAATAAATATCTAAGGTTGCAGAACTTGCTACGTCATACAGTACAATATTAATTCTTTTAAAAAAAAATAAAAAAATAAAAAAAAAAAAAAAATTATCATCTAAAAGATGGAAATGGTATATATTTTTAAATAAAACCAACAAATTGCTTTGGTTTTATGTTGTGTTATTTTGTACTACATGGATGTTACATATAGGAACTCAAGTGTTGACAATATCCAAAAATAAATGCGGCAATTAAGTTTAAGAATAATCTATATCCTAAAATATGGGAACAATATATTTTTAAAAAAAATTAACAAATATCTTAACTTGGTTTTTTATATCACCCAATTTTATTACACACAAATGTTCGACATGGGAACTCAGGTGCTAATGACATCTAAAAATAAATGCAACAATTAAGCTAGAAAATACTCTATTTCCTAAAAGATAAAAACAATCTAATTTTTTTTAGAAAGATTACACTTGCAAGCTAATAGTTTACTATAGGATTGTCTTTCTACTTTTCTCTTCTATCACCCTTTCTATCTGCATATAATTTAATGTTTTAATAAAAGGTACATTTGATAGATCTTTGTAATTTTATGCTACTTTTTGACTAATTGAGTAATATTGTTTGTTTTGTTTTATCAAAAGCTACTTTTTAAATGAGCAATTTTATCTATGTGAAAACAAAACAGAAAAAAACTGGAGAATGGATAATGATGACTGCTGAAGTAAGCAAACAAGGAGAGGAACCAGGTAAACGACAGCAACGAGAAACGAAGAAGCAGCATCATGGTTAACGGCATATGCAAACTGGCAAATACACGATAAACGAATGAGGCGAAGGTATCAAGCTCATTGCCTGGAAGGTTTGAATGAGCGAAAAAAATGATATTCCTGATGTTCGAAGTGTCTCTCAAGCTTGATGCTGTAACTCGGTTCATGGCTGGCCGACCTACACAGCAAACTAAAAAACACTCACTTTGACAACCTTCTTATGCCACAGCGCTACCCACTACAGCAGAAAAAGTGTTTGTGTCAAAGATAAGCCACTGTCACTAGGCTAGTATTTGACAGATGCTAGAAATCTAACACATGTAAGACCTTTACAATCTGAGAAACCAGTTACAAGCTCCAACGTTTCACAATCCAGAAGATGTCAGGCTTGGAATCTGTAGAAAAAAAGGGTTCTTGGCACCCTCAAATTTTGACTGTATGTGCCGTCCACTAGAGGGCCACGGCAACTGGAGTAACCCCCATCTCGTCAATCACAACTCCAAACTTGTCTTCACAGTCGACTCGGTTCAGTGGTGGTAAAGAAAAGATACTCCGCGTTGAACTCTGCCGGATTTCTTTCATGGTTCTCAATGCCACAACTGTGCTCCTATAGATCGTCTCCACAGCCTCTCCAGGCGTGAAAAGGAGACCTTGGCTGTCGTCGAGGTCTGCAGGAAAGGTTTGCACGGTGGTCTCCTGTTCCAGTTGACTACAAATCGACTCCAATGGTGAAACTGGGAAAAGTGAGTGCAAGTTGTTCTCACACTCGCGCACCAGTTTCGAGAGCAGTTCTGTTGTGAAGAACGGCTGAAGCAGTACACTCTGAATGAAGGGTAATCTGAGAACAGTTCCCGTCATTTTATCGTGTTTCTTCAGAATCTTTACAAGACCTGTACATAGAAGTTCCACGGAGTTAGTTCTAATATTCAATAAAGATGGAGATTAGACTAGTACACAGAAACTGAAACAGAGGCCACAGCACTTGCTTATACTCATCTCTGCTACAAAGAGGCACTTCTGAATTGTTATTCGCTGTAGATTCGTTTCACTCATTGTCTTTCATGCCCAGAGAGACAGTAGGAGTGTTCGATGTCTCGTGAAGGGAACTTCTCAACGATGTAAACCTTACAAGTTCCGAAGCTCAACCAATGAACCCTCAAGATTACATTTATCATGTTGCTTCACTAAACTAAAATTCCAAAAAAAACATCGCCTACGTTTCAACCGGGGGGCCATGTTATTTTACAGCATTAAGGATTTACCTATATAATTCAGCGAGCTATAGTTCTCCAAGAGAACCATTTCTCCATGAAAAGTCACAATATCTCTCAAAATCTTTAGAAGCTCCTCATTTCTGGCGTTCTCGCTAGCACATCCGGTGTTGGCTGCTTGTTCTTTCTTGACTCTCTCAATTCTGAATTTCAGCTCCTGTACATACAAGAAACAAAATGTAAGCATCACTTGGACGCCACTTTGAAAGTAAAACGTACTTAATTGATTAAAATAGTTAAAGAAAAAGGTGACATTCGTAGGTGTAACTTAAACCATGCGAAAGCAGTATACAACCTCCAGGTGAGAAATAAAAGAACAAATGTCGCATAACGACTCAACATGTTTGCCGATGAACACCGGAAGAAAAGTATTTTGAGATCGACGTCGTGGTGACCAGTACCTGGAGACGAATAACATACTCCTCTTCCTTTTCAATGAAGAAGACATTCAATTTGTTCAGTTCTTTGTTCAAAAGGGTAACAAAGCCGGCCTCTCTAGACAACATCGGAGTTCCGTCATCAAGCTCTATTCGTTTTGATTTTCTTTCTGCAGATAAATTCTTGTGGTTTTCTTCCACTTTCCCCGTGTCTGCGACGGCTCCGTCATGCAGGAACTGCTCCACTCTTGAAACAGTTGATTCCAATGGGGCATTCCCTTGGGAGGATTTCTGCCCCGCCGCCAAACCGCTTCTGGAAAACCTAACTGCATTCTCAGATAGTTTGCAGAGGAAAGATTCTTGAACTAAGGCTGGGTCACCAGCTCCACTTGTGCTGCGCAATTCTTTATCAACAGCATCAACAACTGAGTTTACGGTTTGATCCGCTCCTATCAAGGACGGGCTCAACATTTGTTCGAAAGCGGCCTCAGAGAAACAAACCGGGGCTTGAAGACTCTTCAGACTCTTCTTGAGCTTCTTGTATGCAATGAAGTGCGGTCTCCAATCGGGCATCGTCTCCTCTATCTGACTCTGCAATCTCTTCCCGAACTTCATCTTGCCGATGGGAGTCTTTTCAGTCCGCGACCACTACAAATAAAATTTGTTTTTCAACCAAAACAACTTCAACGAAGCCACGTTCCGATTGCTTCTACTCTCTATCCCAATATGTGCAAATCCGGCGCGTCAAGTACTTCACTTGAGTTCAGAAAACGAAACCTTCTCGCAGTTTTCAACAGAAAACAATCCGCTCTACCTAACGTAAGTCAGCAAGAGGAGAGCGCGCAAGAGTGAGCCTGGCAAAGGCACGATAATAAACCCAAGATGTTGGCCAAATGTTGGCTAATTTTCCATCACACACGCTACGAATGGGACTTCACTTGCATTCTCAGAGTGCACTGCGTCCTTCCGTTGAACTCGAAGCTTGTAGTTGAGCCTAACATACTTGAACATCTAACACAAAATGAAGAAAAGAGCCGATAGTATTCACAGACAGCGCACACAAGTGAAAATCCAGATTGCGCCAAGTCCTTCTCACTACCTCGTCACTAAGACCAATGAAACCAACAATCAGCCTGCAATACTCCTACGAGAAATAAAAAAACGCCAACAGTCCGCAATATTCAATGCTCCAACCTCGCACGGCCGCAGCACCTTCACAACTCCTTCAGCAAACAGCTACCAAATACACCATCACCCTCGCGATACACTGCCCCGATCACCGTCGCACAAACCAAATCGAACTACAACGTCCCGCAACACCTGTACCACCTCCACACGAACCCCGAATTGAAGATCTCTCTCAATCTACACTACCACACCGCGACCACGACGTAACGCCAATGTAGCCACGAAACCTCCCTTTCCTTAGCCGCGGACTCTACTCTACGACAATGAAGAGAAAGAGAACAGCAGCTAATGGAGCAGCAGCGCATGGTGCAGGAAGAGCCGGGTGCGATCGGGTTGCAATTCAACGTTGGAGTCGATCCAGCGTTACCGCAACTGGCAAGCAATGAAAGCTGGCGGACGGAAACAACAGGGGAGCAGACAACAACAACCCTCCATGCTGCGACTCTCGCGGGGCTTCCTCGCGAGCACGGGGCTATTATACCACACTCCCACCTTTGCGAACGGGCGTGCGGGCTGGAACACAGAGTTCATCTACCTCGTGTATGAAAGTATCTGTCGGGGTGATCTTCATTCGTAGTTTTGGTTGATTAAAAACACCGGATATCAATATACAAGTATATTTAAAACCTTGTAAGAATTATTTTTAAAAAAAAAGTTGGATATATGTGTGTGTGTATGTGTGTGTGTGAGTGTTGAATTTGTAGGTTTGTTTCTTTTATCAGATAGATTAGTTTGATGGAGAACTAATTCATTGTATTGTTTTGAATATACATACACTGTGGTTGTTAGGTAATCAAATATGGAAAATATTTATGCTGTTGTTTTTATGTATTTAAGGTCAGTTATTAGGTTTGTGTGGTTGAATGGTTTCTTTTTACTGTAATATCAACAATAAAAATGCTCGACAATCTGTCGTCAGGTGATAACATGAGGTTTATTTATTTACAAAAAGGATTGGTATGAAGGAATTCATGTAATCAACAATTTTTTTTTGTTGACCATAAGTGATTCTATTTATATACATTTTTTTTTTTGTATTGATGTTAGAAGAGGATGTTTGGTATTATGAAAGATAGATTACAATAATATTTAAAAATGACTTATGTGAAACTACAACCATTCATAACTTCAAAAGAACACCTCTAACTCATGTAAAT
Source organism: Physcomitrellopsis africana (assembly GCA_036785485.1). Lineage (NCBI taxonomy): Eukaryota > Viridiplantae > Streptophyta > Bryopsida > Funariales > Funariaceae > Physcomitrellopsis > Physcomitrellopsis africana. The sequence continues at coordinate 157,844 of JAWRVF010000450.1, read as the reverse complement.
GCAGAAGCACACATTTCCCAACTTGGTTGAGCAACCCAAATGGCTCATTTGAAACAGTGTGTCTATTCCTTCAATATGTCTCACAAGACTCAAATTGCAAAAGATTAGTGCCAGTAGTTTTTTCCTTTTTTTATTTCTTTTTTCTTTTTTAAATTTAATTTTTTTTAAAAAAAAAAACCCCTCAGAAATGCAACTCTTTTCCTTTTTAACCCCTTCAAGGAGTAAAACCAAAACCCAACTGGATAAAGAACAAAGGCATGTTTGGTACTAAAAGAAGAGAAAGGAGAGCAACAGTGCAAAAGGTATGCATGGGGAAGGGTGACGCCATGTACGAGCCCAGGAAAAGGGCTTCAAAAGAGGTGGCAGAGTTAAATATGAAGGAACCTCCATCTCTGTCAGATATACTTCCAAGCATATCTCCACGCCAAAAAGCCAACTGCCATCTCATTCCATGGGGAATGTGACAAATCCACCCACTGGTTAACAAAACAAAAAAACAAAAAAAACAAAAAACAAAAAAAAACAAAACAAAAAACAAAACAAAAACAAAAAAACAAAACAAAAAAACAAATAAAAAAAAAACTCCATTCACTCTCCTTGTCACTGTAAAGTTCCCACTCAACCCCCTACTTCCCGTGGCAGGAGGTCCGCGCTAATTTGGCGGGTCCAAGTAACGGGCCCGCTAAAAGTAGCGCAGCCCGCTATCCCGGATATGAATTTAAAAAACACAGCGCCCGAAATTTTCAACATCCAGCATTGCGGAGGTTTCAAGGGCGTTGAAGTCTTTCGAATATATTCATCTCTTTTCATTCGGTCGCTTATTCACGGGTTGTACCACCCTGATGGGAGGGCCTGACCCGCTGCAGTTAATGTCGATCCGTACGAGAATACTATTCCAGCGGGCTGTAGGAGGGAATCGGAATATCCGGGTACATGCTCTTTTGGTTCCCTTTGGATATCCGTTTCCTTTTCCACTTTCCGGGTCGGGAAAGGCCCCACCACCCGCGCACCTCCATTCCCGAGGCGTTTGCAAGAGTATTTTTTCTTTTTAAATCTCTATTTTTGAAAGTCCTCGTGTCTCTCTGTCCCAGCGAGGTGGAGCCCTGGGACCCACTTTATCCTCTCCGAAACAGGTCAAACCAGGACGGAAATTATGGAAGCAACAAGGACCATAACGACAACACACCAACTAAGCCTCCTCTCATAACTGCGAGGAACATCTTCACTGATTACTAGTGTACGATTTTTGTTTTTCAGAGTATGCATTACGTTGTCGAGTCTGTGCGTGGGAATTCATTAGGGTCTCTTTACTCGATCCACAGAGGAGCACCCATCTTCCAAAACCGCTTTAAGAGCTGTACTGACACAAAGCTCCATTTTCCCTGTTGATTATTGTGCTAACCGTAGGTTAAGTAGGCATGAAAGAGATATCCAAAACGCACAAATCTCCACACCTTCGTGCTGGGGCAGCAGTGGAGGCTGGCGTGGATGGAACATGCTTCTGGGAGACTGGATGATGCTGCCAGTATATCCAAAGCTTGGGAGGGTAAAGGTGCTCTGGGATGGCGGAAGGATGTTAGGCCCAACATGGCGCCTCTTTCTCCAGATCCATCTTCCTGGGAAGAGCCTAAACGTCGCCTTTGAACTCTGGATCAACTGTGCATTAGTTGAACCATCTAAAATTAAGAAAGCTGCGGATTCAGAAGGCGGTTTTGAAGATGGAAATTACCCATCTGTGTGATCAAAACAATCCAACATTGTCAATTCGAAACTCTAAAAAGGAGTTCACGGACTTTTCTACGCTGAAATGCTGTATGTGTAAAATTTAAACTAAACTGAAAAAATCTTTGCATAATTCTTCTTTGACCTTTCTGCCTAGACAGGTCAGCACTTCACTCCCAACTGTTCTGTTTTGTCTTGTTTTTATTATTTGTTTATTTTTCCTGTATTGAAGCATCCGGTTTAGAGATATTGCTTCGCAACACAAAAGACCAGGTCGTCTGATCAGCATTGATATTTTCACCACTGCACTCATTCATTTGTGAAGGACTGATGCTCGGACAATCAAACGATTAAATGTGTCAGAGGTCCATTGTTGCGAACCGTGAAGCTTCATGGAGTGAAGACTACGACGACGACGACGACGAAGACGATGATCATCATCATCACAGTAATCTGTACACGTAGTTAGCAAGCCAGGGATGATACCCAGATATGCTTTACTTGTCGGTCGAGAGTAGCAAAAACTGAAGAAAGACCGAAGCTTTATTCGACATGGATCGGTATCGTCTTCTATGCCGACCAGAAGCCAACGTTCACAACCAATCTGGAACCAAAGTTGGAAAAATAGTGAAGCATGCCCTTCAGCCACGACATGAATCCTTGCAAAAAATTGAATGAATTGAGAGGCGTCTATCGGTGCAATCAATGAGGATTAGCTCTATTTTCTTAACAACAATGTATGAATTCGTACATCGCAGCAAGAACTCAGTTCATCTCTCACACTCCCTCAATAGTTGCTTCACCTCACCTGTATCAAAATCACCATGCCTGGAGATTCAGTCATTGATGAGGTCTCCAGAAAATGATGGAAGTCTGCACAAGTCAAGGTGGTTGCAATAATGCCTGAACCCTGGGAGTGCAAGACGGTTTGATAGGAGCAGTTTTGGTCACAACATTGTCTTCGTGCGAGTGTGTGTGTGTCAGAATCTAGTCCTCTGAATGCTCCCCAGAGCTCTACTTACTGAACTCGTTGATAAACACAAACAATTTGCTCACGATTGGAAACTGCACCATGTAGAGAGTGCCTGCAGAGAACTGGCCGAAGAAATCTAAACACACTCGTGAACCACAAAAGAGGCGTCCTTCTCAATGTCCATCTCCATCAATTTCATCACTTGCATACTTTTGTGAAACTTGACTCATTTTCGTGTGGGGAACTGATTTTGAGGCATGAAAATAGAGAGCGTTGTTCGAACTCTTCAACAAACTACAGCACGTTGTTCGAACTCTCACAAGTGTACGTGGCTTGTTTCTATTTCTATCACCATTTTGCTGAGGTCTCTTTTTTTTACTAAGAAGAAGATGAATTAGATGTCATAAGTTGTTGAAAATGAATGTAATTTAAATATGTCAAATTTTAGAAGGCAGCCAACAAAGTGGATTGACAAGTGAAGCTAGCTATACATGTAGGGTTTTTTTTTTTTTTTTTTTTTTTTTTTGGGGTGGGGAGTATAATCTTTTATAAAGAGAAGTAAGTGTTGTTCCTTTATACAATCTTTAGAGATGATATGAAGTTGCAATTAAGAAAATAATTACAACTTTCTTGTCACATATTTATTTTTTTCTATAGTCACAAAGGAGATAGACTTCAACCATCATATTAGTAACAAACAATAAAAAATTGTGTATAGTTATAAATAGACTAAGCTTATATATGGTATTTTTGCATATTATATTAACTTCAATTTTTTCAATTATATTGTAAGATTTTATAATAACTACATCTACTAAATTTAAATTATGTATTATATAAGTGTATTTTTTGCAAAAAAAATAAAGACAAAATAAAGAATGATAATATGATATGATGTGATGTGTAATTGGAAGACTGTTCTTTTTATTCTAATAGAAGTCAATTTTTTTAGAAAATTTAATTTTTCTTAATTTTATAAAATTATGAATGGATGATTTTTATTTTTATGATAATATAATATATAATAATTTTTTATTTCTATTTTTAAATTATTAAATAAATTTTAATTTTTTAATTTTTTTTATTAAATATATATATATATATATTTATATATATATATATATATATATATATATATTTAATAAGTTTTATAAATATTTTAACATTCACCATCAATCTTCACATATATTTTATTTAAAGTCATAAAATGGATATATTCTACAACCATCTAAGCCAAAGAAAGAGTCACCATAAAAATTGATGTTTAAACTTTTATTATTTTAGAAAAGTGCACAAAAAATACATATTTTTTTTTTGTCTATTGGAGTGTTTTATTTTTATTTATTTTTTATATTTTTATTTTTATTCTTATATAAAATTATATATATAATATAATTTTATTTATTTATAAATATAAATTAAATTTAAAAGTGGTATTAATTTATTTTAATTAATAATTTTAATTTTAGTTTTAATCTTGATTTTTAAGAGTTTTGTTTAACATATTCTATAGTATAATAATATCTTATATTATTTAAATATATATGCTATTATGTTTGTGTATTATTTGTATAATTTTTACTTTTTATTATAACTTTTATTATATTTGGTATTGAAAGATTATTATCTATATTATGCAAAAAAGATTCACTTTAAAATAAAAAATTAATAAAAATAAAAAAATTAATAAAAATATAAATTTAATAAAAATATAAATTTTATATAATTAAAGACTATATATATATATATATATATATATATATATATATTTTTTTATACATTGTAAAAACCAGTTTTTAGCACTTTTAATAAGTATTGATTTTTAAGTTGGTATTCATTAATCCACACAAATTTAAAGCATACTTGTATGTCTTAATTTTTATGCAACTATATAATATAAAATTAAATAAAATTATTAATAATAAAATTTAATAAAATTATTAATAATAAAAAAACTTAAAATAATGAATTTAATAAAAAAATAAAATATTTCCAAATTACTTTGTCCATGATATCAAGCTTAAATAATAACTTATATATAACTATAATAAAAATGTAAGGTTGTCTACCTTCTTTTGCAATAATGCCAAGCTTAAGTAACTACTTATATATGATTTTGTCAGAAAAATAAAATTGTCTAATTCTATTAACAATATTGTTAAACTTAAACATTTGTTCATACATAAGTTCTTTAAAAATGTAAAATTATTCAACTCCTTTAATAGTGATATTAAGCTTAAACATCCATATATACACAATTTTGTCAAAGATAAAAGGTTGTTAACTTTCTTTGGTAATGATGTCAAGTTTGACCATCCACTTGTATTTAAATGTGTTAAAGATATTAAATTGGCTACATTTTTTGGCATTGCTATCAAGCTTAAGCATTTGCTTATACATAATTATTTTAAAGATATAAAGTTTTATTTTTGTATTTTTTTTAAGCAATAATGTGAAGCTTGAGCACCCAATCATATATAAATATATCTAAGATGTTAGATTGTTAAGTTCTTTTAGCATTGATATTAAGCTTAAGAAATTACTATTATATAGTTTTTTTAAAGATGTAAGGTTGTCTAAATCTTTTGGCAATGATATTAAGCTTGAGTATTTTTTAGTATGTGAATGTATTAAAGATATAAGATTCTCTAACTCCTTAAATAATGTTGTCAAATTTGAGTATTCACTTATATATAAATAAGCCAAAGATGTAAATTTTCCTAGTTTCTTTAGCAATAATATTAAACTTAAACATTTGCTCATATAGATATATATATATATATATATATATATATATTTTAAAGATATAAAATTGTCTAATTATTTTGACAATAATATCAAGCTTGAGCATCTATCTATAGATAAATATATCAAAGATGTAAAATTATCTAGTTCTTTTAGCAATGATATCAAGTTTGAGCATCTATTCATATCTAAATATATAAAAGATGTTAGGTTATCAAGTTCTTTTAGTATTAATATCAAACTTAATCAATTGCTTATACATAACTTTTCTAAAGATGCAAAGTTGTTGACTTCTTTTAGCAATGACGTCAAGCTTGAGTATTCACTCATTTTTGAATGTGTCTAAGATGTTAGATTGAATAATTTTTTAAACATCAATATCAAATTTGAACATCAATTTAAGTATAAATGAATCAAAAATATAATATCATCTAATTCTTTTTATAATAATATCAAGCTTAAGCATCCACTTATATTAAATTCTTTCAAACATGTAAGATTGCTCAATTCTTTTGAAAATAATGTTAAGCTTGACTATCTATTCATATATAATTATGTTAGAGATATAAGGTTATTAGATATTTTTAGTAATAATATTAAACTTGAGAAATTGTTCATATATAATTCTTTCAAAGAAGTAAGGTTGCTTAATTTTTTTAATATGATGTCAAGATTGAGTATGCACTTGTATGTAACCATATCAAAGATGTATAGTTGTTCCATTTTTTTGTCAAGCTTAAATATCTACTTATATCTAAACATATTAAAGATATTATATTTTTTAATTCTATAGCAATGATATGAGACTTAAGCATTATAAATAACAAAAATTACTTTTAGAATAAATCAATGAATTTTTTTATAAGAAGGTTGTTATTAAGGAAACTTCAAACCATCTAAATAACTAGTTACTAAAGTTAAATGATAATTTATAGAAGTCACTTCAATTATTATTTTATAAAATTTATAAAAATATTAATATAATTCAAATATATAATTTATATTTTATTATATGCTTCTAATCTACTAATTCCAAGGTGTAAGAATTTTAACTTAGGATTTTGAATCAAATAGACAATGCTCAACAAGTGTGGAAATTTTAAATCTTATTACTCAGTGAGTGATATTTTTGTTATTTTAAAAGTTCAAAACCATAATAAAGATTGGTAAAAATCACTTATTTAGGTCAAATTCTTACTTGCTCTATAGTCTCTTTCTTCCATAGTTACTTCATTTGTCTTTGTCATTTTAAAGTTTAAAATAAATTTTTATAAAAAATATAGAAATTTTAATATTTAAATTTTTTATAAATAATTTTTAAAATGATGAAATTATAATATAAATTTTTTAATTAAAAATATAAATTATAAATAAATATAATTTTTAATTAAAAAATTTATATATTTTTACAAAAAATAATAACTTTTTAAAATTCACTTACTAGATACTTTTAAAAAAATTTAAATTTTTGAAAATAAAATCTTTTATTCAATCGCTACAACATAATTTTTTTTTATTTTTTATTTTTTTATTTTTTTACTTTATACAATTTTTACATATAAGTTTTTTTTACATTAAGCAAAAACTTCATATAATTTGACTTACAATAATATATATATATATATATATATATATATAATTAAAAAAATAAAATACATGCATACAATAGGTGTATAGATTCACACTTCAATCATGTGGTAGTTGGTGGCATCTTCTTAACCTCTTCATAAGTTATAAAAAAAAATTTCCTTCATTTTTTCTATCTTTTTTAATCTTATTATAAAAATTCTATTAATATATATATTTTAAATTTACTTAATTTTTTTTTATTAATTGATGTATTTATTTATTTATTATTTTATTGGCATCCTATTTATTGTACAAAGTTAATCTTTCTTGTGCCTTGTTCATCATATTTATACTTAATCAATCCTCATCTATGATGGTAATGTAGCTAAATAATGAGACTCATTCATCCATCTCACAACTTATTCATTGTATTCTTTGCATTGTACTTCAGTGTTCTACTACCAGCTTCTTCTTTTTTTTTTTCTTTTTTTTGCACTTGAAATTTTAAACCACTTGGATACATAATTTTTTCTAAAACCACCTTCACCTTGAGGTGACCAATTTGTAAACTTTTGACATCATTAGATAGTTTCAAAGCATTCAACTTTCCACTTTCAATGCAATGCAAGTCCTTCCACCTTTATAACAAATGTTGAGCTTATCCATGATCTTAAAAACATACATCTCTAATTACATTGTGCAATCTTTTTTAAAGATCTTAATCATTTTTTTAAAACTTTGTTAAAGATAGCAACATCAAAAATAAAAGATAAAACACTTTGTGATTCTTTCAAATGGTATCTTACAAGTGTATCACTTATTGCATTGCAACAATTCTTTAAATCCCATAACATCTTTAAAAATATCTCTTTGTTCTTTAATTGAAAGATTAATATTTGGCACCAGTTATAATTACCATAGTTTTTTAATAAAAAAATAGACTTTTATATTATAATATACAGCTCATTAAATATAAGCCTATACTTGTAATATCATGATTATAAGTTATCAATTGGTAAAATAAAATCATGTCATGATCAAGTTGTTTATACAATCTTGTACATTGGTTTTTTTTAATATGTTGATTTTTTTTAATATTACATCCATTTTGCTAACAATGATTTGACATTGAATACAAATAACTTTAAAATTATTATGTTCTATGTTTGATATTGTTTTAATCTTTTGAAACCACCCATTCAAATACTTGGCCATTGTAGAATATTTGTAAATAGTCAAATTATATCATTTAAGTTTATAATCAATATATTTGAAAGATTATACTTCATGCTTTATTCTTTATTTTGTATACAATTATTCTTAAATGGATTAATATTAATATTTTTCTATTATATAAAAATATTACAAATTCAAAGCTATCATGTTAACTTGTAAATAAATATTAATATTTTAATTTGATTGCAATCTTTCAAAAAAAACAAATAGACATGATAAAATCATTCTTTAATCCAAAAGTAATAATCTAAATATAAAAGATTAATACATTAATATCTTTAATAAAAATTTATAATGAACAATGTATATACCTTATATACATTATAAATTGTAAATCTTATATTTTGTGCTAATTATTCATGTTTGCTATAGTTGGGATTTTGCAAAAACTTTTAAATAAAAATACACCTAAACAAAAGAAATAAGCTAAATAAGCTATTAATGCTATTAAAAAAAAAAAGCATAAAAATCAATGCATAATTGTATCAAATCCAAATCTTTACATATATATATATATATATATATATATGTATATATAATTTAATTTCTAATAAATCTATAAAAAGATTTTTTCAATCATCAAAGCTTGTGAGTTTATATATCTTATATTTTAATAAATAAGATTTTCAATCCTACAAATTTAATTTCAAATCCTCCAAAAATACTAAAACAATGATTAAAATCAATCTACCAAAAGTATTTTTTATTAATTCAAATTTTTCTTCTAAGAAACATATTCATATTATTTATTCTTTATAAAAAAAAACTATTTTAATTTTTAACTACTTCATAATTACTCAACAAAAAATTTCTTAAGAATTAATAAGATTATATTAATGCTTATTATAATATATTTTTATAATAACAATTCATTTCAAATCCTTCTACTATCAAATTACTAATCCTAAAACTTACAACATATTTATCTAATCATGTCATCTATTTCTCTAACAATATTTATAAAGCTGGCTTCAAAAGACTGAATCTCAAGTCCATTTTCCACAATCCTACAATCAAAGATTGTACTTGTATTGTGTGTGAGCACTTTTGCACCTCTATTAATAATGTAACATAGTGTGTGAGCACTTTTACACCTCTAAAAGATTGTAAGAGAATATGAAGCAATCACAAGGACTACAGAAAGAATTGACAATTAGAGCTTGTTAATCTTATATATGAATGTAAGATAAAACAAATATATTGGATTTAAATGCAAAAACACATTAAAAAACCATCATCAAACATTTGTACTTTAAGTCAAACTTAAAGATTTTATCAAACTTAAAGATTTTATCACTTAAAAAAGATACATGTATGTATGTGTGTGCTTGAATTAAATTACAGATTATAAATTTTTATCTTATTTTATTTAATTTTAAATATCTTAATTATATACATTTAAACATATATTTTTAAATAAATAAATATATATATATATATATATATATATATTATCATTACAATCCAAAGGTTGAGTACTGATATCTGCACCTCCCAAGTTGGGTGATAAAAAAGTTCAAGTGGACCACTCTTCACTTGAACTTTTGCCAAAACTTTCTCCTGGCTCTGATTGCAGTGATTCTTTGCTCGTTCGGAAGCTTACATGGAGAGGCTCCCACCCAATGAATATCACCTCAAAACTCACCAATCCAAGAGACTGATTGTTCGGAATCCGAGGTCGTCAACAACGAACTGACTAACTAACAACGGTGCACTGTAACTAGAACAACCCTACACACACACACAGAGTTAACAAGATCCAGTCAACATTGTTAACTGAGATGAATCAACAACAAGATCCGCCTGGCTTTGGGGACCAACTGCAAGTGACGGATGGGTGAGAGAGGAAGAGAAAAACAGAAGAAAAGGAAAGCAGAGTGATCGCCTTCCATCGATATTTCGTCTATCACATGCTTCCCCAGCACGACGATATATGGCACACACCTGGATTGACGTGCCTTGAAGACAAAAAACGGGTTGGATGTCGGGTTAAGTATCGTTTTCAAGTACTGATTGGGACCTAGTCTTGTGTCGGGGATTCATGCCACAGCTGCAACGTGCCGGGCTACAACCTCCAAGAGCTGTGACCATGTCAACCGAGCATAAGAAACCATCACAACTGCTGCATATAACATACGAATCAAAACACCACGAGAGTACTAACAAGCGACATACCTTCATCCTGTAAGATAACCTCAAAAGATTCACACAATACCCTGAGAATACCTCCACAAACAAAGGGTTGGGAGATGCTTCACCGATGTTTTGGTGGGTGCTTTGTGGGCATTCTTTCAGCATTTTGCAACGCATTGCGAGCTTATAATTCTGCTAGCTTGCTTTCAAAATCCGTGTGAAATGTGCCAGAAGTGTCCACAAGGAGTGGGTTTGGACTGTGGGTGTTGCAGCAGAAGAAGAATGGGATTTCTCTTTTTAGTGTGCTTTTGGAAAGATAGCATCAAAAGAGGGTGTTGTCTGTTCTTTTGGTTTGTTTTGGCTTGGAAGATAGTGTTTTGTAGTTGTTGTTGTTGTTGTTGTTGTTTTTTTTTTTTTTTTTTTTTTTTTTCATGCTAGTCTAGTGGACATGAAAAAACTATAAAAAATATTAAAGATGAACATCAAAATATACTTGTGTGTTTCGGGGCTTCTGGTCACCACGTCAACGTTTTAAGAGTGAATTGATGTAAACCTAGAGTTATTGTGCCCTAGAAATCTTATTTCAAAGTTTATTATAAAGTTTGTACAACACTTTTTCATTGTGAAGGAAGTGTTCCAAGATGTTAACAAATTGGAGCACTCGTCTACAGACTCATATTTCATATCTTGCAACTTTAGTCATTTCAAAATGATATCTTGTAGTTGTGCTTAAAATAAGTAATCTGGTATTTATAAGGCATCAAATATTTCAGTAAAAGTGGGTTCAAATAACTTGAATAGATCTAGCTGTGTATATATATATATATATATGTATATTTATTTATTTTGTTTCTTTTTGTTTTTTGAGTTGTAAACTTTTGGCTATTATGTGAGTTAGTAAAATAATATAAAAATAAATAATATTACTACCTTTTTTTAAAATAAAATTCTGATTTTTTTAAATTTCAGATTTTAAAAACTAATGAAGATAAAAGAATAATAATAATAATAATCTTGTGAATGGTGTGTATAAAGTAATTAATTTGATAAAACTAAATTTGTTGGTACTAAAAGCAAATTTAAATTTCATTTAATGCACATATGAAAAAGAACTTATACATCATTTTTCATATAAAAGAAGGCGCCATGATTACTTAATAAGAACCTATAATCTGTCAATTCAATGTTAAAATGTTCAAGAACACATCACTTTGTATTATGGGTTTCAAAACTGGCATTGCTTTGAAATGGACTAAGCAAAGGGATTAATTTTTTGGTATGCTGATAATTATTGATACATATTATTTCCTCAAATCTTATTGTAATGAGAGAACCAATGTATTCATTAAGATTTGAGTAAGCACTTATGAACAATAATAATGGTGACAAAAAAATGGTAACTTGCAATATCTTGAGTTTTATATTTTTAATTAATTAATTAATTTGTAAAGATTTAGAACCAATTATTATAATAATTAAGTTGCATGTTAAATGGGCTAAATCTATACATAATGATAGTTGAAGATAAAAAATTTACTCCAAACTGTACAACACAAAATTTGTCAAAAATCTTAAATTACCATTTACCCACATATATATATATATATATATATATATATACATACATACATACATACATACACACATGAATAAATTAACCAATTAAAGACAGATTTCATTAATGTTTTGAAATTCAATTTGGATTAGAGCCACATTGCATTTTCTATGTTTTAAGAATTCCATTTAAAAATTCAAATGCACACATTATAAAAAATTTGAGGTTTCATTTCTACAATTTTTTAAAGATGAATTCATCTATAAAATTAAATTTTTTTTTAAAAAATTTGTATGTTTACACCTATTTAACAACTATTGATAAAAATGATTCACACCTATAGGGTTAACATTATTTTGAAACATATAATTTTCAACATGTTTAATATTTTTAAACAAAATTGAAACGACATTGGATTCAGTACATAAGTTTGTTTATTCAAAAACTTTAAAATCCTACATCAAAATAAGTTATGACCCTAATCTTGATGTTTTACAACAAAAAAAAATTAAAAATGTTACTTATTTTCAATTAAATTTTGGATTCATAAAATAAAAATAAAATAAAATAAAACAATTTCACATTCTATTGCCTTATATTATCCAATGGAGATATCCAACAATGCAATCATTACTGTAGAAATAAACTGCCAAAGTTCATAATCAATACATGAAATCATGCATAAGTTTGTAACTCTTTTCAAGGATAGGATTCACTACATTCTACAATTTGGTAAAATAACACATCATTACACATTTCCATGTGTTTGAACAAATGAGTTGTCACTTTGCTATTACAAGATAGGTTCTGTATACCTATTGAGAACACACACACATTTACCATTTATAGATGAAGCAAAGCATATTAAAATATAGATGTAGATGTGTATTTCTGTATTTCTATATTTTAAGGGATAGTTTGCTTTCAGCTTAACAAAGTTGCTCATGTACAAGATACATTAACTTGGTACAGCCATCCTTGTCAAAAGGGGTGGTTTGTGGTTACAGGTACCACACTTGCAAAACTAAACCTTACATTGACTTTTGCACCAGTGACTTTGAAGAAAGTAAAAAAGGGAAAGTGGAAAAGGTTGTTAAGACCAATTGACCACCGGCTATAGAAGTAGCTAGATAAGGAAGCAGGATTTGTAATTGGCATATGGATGCGGATGGAACTTGAACTTTATGCAGACCGAGGCTCAATTACAACATCAGAGACTTTCACTGTGTATTGATAAGGACCCCTACCCTAGTGAAGAACTTCACGGATATTAAAGATATAACAGAATCAGTAAAGTCCAGTTATTCTGCAGCTTCAAATTTACAACTAAGCCTCCACAAAATGCTGCTTGAAATATTGGAGAGAACTCCACCACCTTGCCAACACAAGTCTTCCAAACCCAATATAAATAACATTGCCGGTGCTATTCGTTTACAGTATTCTAGAGCTTGATAACCATGGAGATGTGCACCACTTGCTGACTAAGGTTTATCATATACAGCGACAAACACACCATAAATGAAGTCAAGGACCTCGAGTACTTGTTTCAACCGATATTACAGTCTTCTAATCTATTAACATTTGCTCCACACTATCCTGAAGCAATCATGGCAAACACACTTATCATAATAATGAACTACAACAACCTATTAACTAGGTTGTGTTCTTAAAACAAAACCTTAGATAACCATTTAAATTCTCAAAGCAAGTTATTTCGCTTGCAAAATATGTGTTATCCAGGTGACGCAAGGAAATAGGAAGCAACGAGATCCACCAGAAGCTGGAAAAAGATCTTTAACCATTCCACGTCATCATTGTCCTGCAAGGAGAGACAGGAACCCTTCCCTTCCCATCCTCCATACCAAGCAACCAAGCTTTGCTCCTTACAGAAACAAGAACCATGACAACGTGAAAAAAAAAGCTACAAAACGTACTTGAAAAGGAACCAGACAAGAAAACAAAAAAAAAGAAAAAAAGAAAAAAAGAAAAAAAGAGCGAGAGCGAGAAGATGATGCACAAATTCACCGCTTCCAGTGTGAGGGAAGACCATGAGTGTTGGCTTCACATAGAAAAGGCTAGAAAGCACGTGTGAATCCAGTGGCTATGTTGCTGAACACTTACCTATAATAGGCTTTGTAGGGTACGTGCCACAGCCGCAGCGTGAACAATCCTGAGAGCGTTCGCATGAGTTCCTCCCAACCCACCACCCCAACCCCGCCCTCCCACCGTTTTTCCAGGATTGAAGCGGATCTCAAACCATCTAGTAGATACTATAACCTCAAAGAAATAGCAATACAAGGACAGACTGCAGTAATATAGGAGGCTATATCTAGTAAATCCATCTAAGAACATGATAGTACATCAGCACACAGATACAAAATGCTATATCCACGCTCAATGCTAGACCTTCACAAAAAACTTGCAAAACACTTACATGTTTCACCTAAGATATGGTGTGCTCAGCTGCGAAACAGACAGACAATCCTGAGCCCGTGCCCAAGTACCTCCCAGCCAAACCCCAAAAACCCACAAGCATTCAAATCCTGTCAAGGACTGCCCCCAAAAAGCAAGTGTTTGCTGTGTACTTGCTGTGTACTTGCTGTTCGTGACACTTCACAACAGTGCTACCAAATTGTTCAAGCTCACAGTTACTACCACGATCTCTTCCACTGACTGATGTTTTAGCTAAAGTAGAAACAAGAATAGAACTTACAATCAACAACTAAAAGGGTCTGGGAAAATCGAACTAACTACTGTAAATTGTGTACACAACACATTCAGGAACCACAGTTACAACAGACAGTATTTAACACCAAGATTATTTCTTGGAAATGATGAAAAGGTTACATAGTGTCAACAGATTTGAACCTCATCCTCTGCATAAGGTGAATATGCCAGTCCAGAGCTACCTACAATGATTGGTATGAGCCAGAGCATGTTGATAGGATAGGCCGTCTCGGAGCCAAAAGACCGTAACAGAGGCGGCCTGCTTGATTGTCATGTCCGTCCATGCTGCATACAAGCACATAAAGAAAGGACAAATAACCAGCCAGGTTTAACCATCCCCCACCCCACCTCCACCCCATCCCCATCCCCATCCCCACCCTGAAGTTCACGTGCTGAAAGTGCGTCCACCAACTGAAGTCTTGAAGAACACCGCTCCATTTCCTAGTCAACTTGAAAATTCGCCTGCATGGGCCACATGTACCCCACCAGCCTCTTCGATCAAGCTTGTACAGACACGAAATAAAGCAGTGTATCCAAACCTACCAGCAATCTACGTTCATAGCTCTAACTCAAGATTCATGTCCTAAGATCTGCTAACGCAAGGATGGCTCACTACCATGTAATCCCTTAGTCGCTGGAGCTGGGGCTCTCTGTCGGCGACTTGGAGGGTTCTCTACGTTTCTTCTTGTGTCTGCTTGAAGACTTCTTTCTCGCCACCCCTTCATCAGATTCCAATGTGCCCTTCTCTGCCTCCACTGAAGGCGATCTCTCAGACGACTTTTTTGAACGGTGGTGCTTATGCTTTATGATAGTTTCATCATCACCCCGCTTACTCTTACCTCCACCAGATGGAGATAATTCAGGAGACTCAGATAGAAGTCGTTTCCTTCGATGCAGTTTGTGTTTGCGGCGCTTCTTTTCCCGTTTCTCTGGGTCATCTCTCCTGTGCTTCTTCTTGTGCCGCCGCCGTTCCTTCCGCTGATCTGCATCCTCATCGTCATCCTCATCTTCAGCTTTTTCAATATCCTCTTCATGACGATGTTTCTTCTGATGACGCCGATGGCGTTCACGACGACGTTCTTGATCTTCGTCATCATCCCCTTCTTGAGAATTTCTCCTACGTCTCCTGTCCTTGTCGTGATCTTCTTCATCCTCTAGTGATTTCTTTCGAGACTTCCTATCTCTCTCTTCACCTTCCCCGTATACATCTCGGGACTTTTTCCTGACTCGAAGTTCGTGATCTTCCCCTTCAGTACCCACACCTCGTGATCTTCTCCTTGCTCTCCTATCATGATCTCCTTCCCCGTCTGATATCTCAACTATTTTCCTTCGACTTTTCTTCTCATCAACGCCTTCATCCATTTCCTCCTCTCCTTTAGATTTACTGTTGCCAACATTAACGTCATCTTCTCCATCAAACGTTTTAGATTCTTTTAATCTTGCATCCACTTCTTCCAGAACGTCCATCTCCTTCACACTCTCCATTATGAATATTTTTTCGTCTCTCGATTTCTGTACATATTTCTCCTCTCTAACGTCTGTGCTGACAAGTTTTTCAGAAACTAGATCTGGTCCGATCATTCTTTCTTGAACTTTCTCATCTACGACTTGAGAAGTGGAAATCGTGACATTCTCATAAACACTTGCCATATCGATCGACCTCCCAGCAGAGGCTTTCACCCTCTCAAGTTGAGACGGAACCAATTTTCGCGGTCCCTCCACCTGCATATCAGCGATACCAAGATCACTCTCCGCGTCCTTCGCGCCTCTGCGTTCATGGTCATTAATTTCAACAGCATTTTGAGGTTGTCCGACAGTCTTAACAACCTTTTCCTGCAACTCCTTGGCACCCTCTTTTACAATTTTGGCTTCCCGGGTAAAATCAGAGCCCTTGCCGTTCTGCACTTCCCCCTCCTCATCCTTGCTCTTTTTGCTGATGGGTTTATAGTTTTTCTCCCTATTCCTGTGTTTTTCTCGACCCTGCGATTTAATATCATCCCGCCAATCATCAATTACCTCTGTCTCTTCCTCCTCACTAACACCGTCACCGGCTGATGTCTTCTCTTTGTTGCCCTTCTTCAATGGCTTCTTGAAGCCTCCTACATCAGATCCTACAACAGCTTCTGGTGGAGGGACACCTCCAGAGACAACATTATTAGAGTTCTCCAAACTGCTTGATTGTTTCCTTCTTCTATCTTCGAGGTCTTTCAGAATAGTTGCAGTATCCAGTTTAGTGTTCAAAGAGGACTTAATCTCCATCAAGACCTCATCAACTGGTAAATTTTTACTGGATACGGTTCCATTACCCAGAGTGGTATTCTTCGCAGTTGAATCACTCTTGAGCTGATCAGTTCTTGTAGAATCTACCTTGTCTGATGCTTTCTTATCAACATCAACAGAGTCAGGGCCTCCTCTTTTTCTGGGGCTCATGGTGTGGTCCTTTGAAGCACCTGGGCTACCGACAACCTTTTCACCTTTTGGACTGCCCTTCCTTCTCACTGGACTCCCACTTCCGCTGCGAGGAGTCTTTGAACGACTCCTTTTTACATCTTTTGAACGAGACCTTGTTTGCCTTCGGCTTCGAGTAGTAAATCTGTGATGTGATTCATAAGTGCGTTGTCGTCTAGGTGATGGAGATATTTCTCTGCAGTTCTCCAAATCAAAACATCAGAGGTAGCAACACACCACGACCAACAAGTGAACAAGACTCCAAAGTAGCTTAAAAAGCTAGCAATTCGCCTTAATTAAGCATGATAAATAAACTGAATTGCTATATACAACGCCCCTGTGCACACAAATCTCAAAGTAAAGTTTCCAAAACCTTACCTGCGTGACCTTGAACTTGATCGTGTTCGTGACCTCCTTCTAACTCGATCGCGACTTCGACTGCGACTACGGGCTCTGCGGCTATTGCGCGAGCTGTAAGGATCTCTGCTATCTCTACTATCTCGCTCTCTCTCCCAGTCCCGCCTGGTATAATACGATGGGTATGGATCACGTCCACCCCTGTATCGGGAACCCCGTTCCCTGCTCCGATAGTGACTACGATCCCTAGATCTTGACCGAGATCGCCCGCGGCGGAGCCGAGCCGGAGTAGCCGATCGAGAGCGACGGTCTCGGCGGTACCTTACAGGTGATCTAGACTTAGATCGTGACTTCGATTTAGAACGTGCCCTATACAAGACAAAATTCATAAAAGAAAATGTTAGACAGCCGGACACATGTGCTGCACCCAGAAAGTCCTAAAACATTAAAACCAAAACTCATGCAATAATTAAATGCTCCTTTGTGTAACCACCGATAAACCAAACTGCGGAAACATGCTCAAGAATCTGATCACTTAACTTTTTCAGAGAAGCTTTTAAGATAACAAATGATTAAAACTGCAACTAAGGTTTACATTAATACTTGTTGTGATCCACAAGAACAAGAAACACACAACCTGACACAAGTACTGAATTATAATTTCCTTGCTGCCTCTAAGCAGCCAACACATTAATATGACACATTGAATTGAACTCATGCAATAAAATGCTATGCGTAAACATTAAGGCCCACCTAGGACTAGCTTTGGGTGCTTCGGATGCTGTAGCTACTTCCACACCATCATTAGGGCCAGCCAGCCGTTTGGATATTTCTGCTGCTCGGGCAGACGCCATCTCCGCTGCAGATTTCACAGTGGCCGCTCGAGCTGCTGCTTGCTGCGTGGCAAGTGCTTGCTGCATATATAGAGCCTGCTGGAATTGCATCTGCTGCATAACTACAGCTTGTTGCATCATCATGGGCAGTTGAGGCGGTCCCATTCCATTCAAAGTAGACCCAGTGCCATGCTTTCCAGATCGTGGTTTCCTTTTTAACTCAACCTTAAGATTCTGTCCCCCAACTGGCATATCATTAAGAGACAGCCCAGCCTTAGCACCTTCTGGTCTTGAGTACTCCACGAATGCAGTTGTTTTAGATTCTGACATAGTACAATCTACAACTGCTCCACAATAGTTGAATAGTTGACGTAGTTGATCAGCAGTTAAAATAGGGTTGATATTGGTCACTTGAAGAGTACAAATAGGCTCATTACTGTCTTCGTCGTCCTCTTCTTTCCCATCACCATTGTCTTGACCTAGATTAAATCACAATTGAGGTCAGTGCATACCATGATTTAGATTTACTACAATACCCGATTAGAACAGTATCGTTTCGATTAAATTTCAAGACCTTAAAGCTGTTCAGCATGACGTAGGACCGAAGATAAACGAAAAACAAATGTAAAGCTCAGAACCCTAAATTTCTGATAAAACTAAATCAAAGACACTAGGCATTGACGACACTTAGTGGAATACTCTTCAAAACCGTGGAATTGCCGAGGCAATCGGAAGAGATAAAAACATGCCTGGAAGCATTTACTCCAGTCAGTAACCCGAAAAACAAACACCATACAGTGATACACTTCTGGAGATATAAGCAAAAATTGTGAAAAAGAAACAAGCATCATCTTAAATTTCACCCCATCAATAAATTGTAACCACGAAGCCAGTATACGCCTTACTCTTTAATATGACCTCAACCGCCAGCTCGATAACCCCAAATCCAGAATACAAAAACGATAAACATTCAAATATCATATGTCAACGGATGTGAAAATTAACTTATTGTTTCTAATTTGAATAAATAAGCAAAAACTCATGTAACACACCTGCTTGCTGTTGTTGCTGCTGCTGAGCCGCTTGTGCCGCCTGAAAAGCATTTGCTGCCGCAATGCTCTGTGCAGCAGCCATTGCTGCAGCAGACGGCGCCATGGGCATTTGACTCAATCCTCCCATTGTGCTCCCTGCTGCCAAGGCGGCCATCAATTGTTTCTGAGAAGAATGATTATAGTTGCAATCTGTCCTAGTACATCGTCCATGCAAATAACCTCTACAAACTTCACCAAAAGCAGCCCCAAGGCCTGGCAGGAAGACCCCACCTGAAGCCTCCGTCACAAACCCAGGAATTACTCCCAACATACCTGGAAACATCCCCGGCATACTGAATGCCCCCATTTGCTGACCTACACCGATGTAGGACGAAGCACCCAGCATAGGTGCCGATGTGGGGATCATACTAACGCCGAGAGGCACATTCCCGCCGCTGAAGAAGACCGGGAACGGGCTCCCCGAGATCGGATGCCCGTTGCACTCCACCCTCACCATGTAATCCCCTCGTTTCGCCACTGCATACGTCGCTGTGTACGTTCCATCCGCATGGTCCTTCACAACCGCATCCTGCTCTACCCCTCCCACCCCTGCCCCTGGCATAACCCTAACCCTAATGTACGCTCCTCCATGCGGAATCCGCCTCCCATCGGAATCCTTTGTCACCACCACGAACGACGCTGCCGCTCCCGCAGCTCCCCCTCCCACCCCCGTCCCCGCAGCTGTGCATTTTCCCGGATCCACAGGCCCTATCGGCTTCTTCGCCAATCGGTCTACCTCCTCTCCATCGCTATCCGAATCCACCTCCCTCCCAACCACCGGTGCTCCACCCTGTCCCTCCACATCCCGAAACGTAGCCTCAAACGCAGCTCTTGCCGCAGCTGCTTTCTCCTCTTCATCTTTCACCTTGGCATCCTCCGCGTGCTTCATCCATGCGGGGCGCGTGAGAGCCATTCCACGCCCCGCCATAGCTACCTCTCCCCCACCTTCAACCTTGCTCTCTGGCCTCTCAACCCCAACTCCGACCACGCCAAATTAACTTCCTCCCACACAATCCACAAAACTCGTTCAAAATTTTGACTGGTCCCTTTTCCCCGCCACCAAAAAACACCCAGACAGCAAATGCAATCCAACCTCCGCAGTCCGCCTGAACCACCACCTCACAACCAAACACGGCAACCGAAAGAAGACACGATAACCGCGACCGTCTCAAGAATCTCAGCCTCGGTTTCCAGACCGTCCTTCCTATCCGAGTTTTGGTTCGTACCTAGTCAGCCTCCGACTAGGTTCGGCTCCACCCTGGACACAATTGATGGGTTCGAGGAAGAATCTCTTAAGGTTCGGAGATTGATGTTCCCCACTGCCCTTTTCTCAACTCCCTCAGCTTTCCTCCTCACAGCTGTTTTTCCTTCAGTGACTGCAGAGGCGGAGCTGTGGACTGGGTTTGTCCGTCCCTATGATGCAGCTCTCTTCCCTCTGCCATGCTCATTCCTCTTAAGATTCTCCTCACCTGCTTGGTTTTTCTCACTTTGTCCTGCACTGTTCGCATTCTGTCCCTGTTTTTTGTCGTAGAAGATTCACCATCGTTCTGAAGTGTTTGAATGGCAGTATTTGGGTTCCTCACATCTGGGTTAGGGTTTCATTTTAAGTTTGGATTTGAATTCTTATGGAATTCGAATTGTGTTGTGCAGTCCTTCGTTTTCTTTTGGCTTTTGTCTGCTGTGTAGTCCACATGCTCTGGAAGGTGTGCTCATTGCCTTGGATAAGGGTCTTCCTTTATCTCTCTCTCTTTTCCAGCACACTCTATTTTTTATTCTACTTCTACTATTTATAAACTAAGAAAAGCAGGAGCGTAATAAGCGTCAAGATGGGGACGATGAGTTTTTACTGGGTGCTTCACTGACCCCACTTTTATCTAGAGTAATGAGCAGTCGATACTGAACTTACAATTACACTCGGATCATAGATCCAGCAACTTATTAAGATTTAAAAAAGAACCCAAATAATTCGTGTTGAATAAAAAGTTGCCTTATGTTTAATGGGGCAGTTAGAAAGATCACTACGAACCAGGGGAATTTGGTAATACGTTCTGCAAGACATCGTTCAACCCTATAACACAACCCTAGGGTACAAGAATCCCGAACATAACATAATCTAAGCTTTCGTTCTATTGCTTCCAGCATGGAGGGACCACTATCTTTCTTAAATTCTCGCACGACATAGGAGATAAACTGGAACCCCTATCGAGGTTTTGGAACTGGAGACCTAGTGTTTGTCCCCGAAATATTCGCTCACAGTAATCACGGTCGAACATAGGTACATGGCCTTAGCTTCCAAGGTTAACTACTTCTCGGACTGAAAGAAGATTGAAGCGTAAAGCACGTACTAGTGCATGATCAAACATTTCCTACCGACTCTATATTCCCGATTGAACACAAGAAATTGGGCAAATGAAGGAGATTTTTTCTCGGGTAAAAAGAAAATAGTATCCAAGGTAGCCAGCAACACCTTCCTTGGCTAAATGCAAATCGGATGATTTCCCGACAAAGAATGAGGATTATTTCAAAGGATCGACCAGGTTTTGATTCTCGTGCAAAATCAATACCATTTTGAAGACTCTAATATTCCTCACAAAACAGCTCACTAAAGAACCGTATAAGGAACGAATTGCTAAACATGCACTGATTCACAAGGCTATTGAGAAAGTTGGCAACTTCATACTAAATAGCGTAGCGGCACAAGGATGAATAGCACTGTGATGAAACTAATGGAAAGGGAAATATCACAAACTATCAAAGTACCACTACTTTTTTTGCATAAGGAGTTTTAAGGTATGACGAACTTTTCACGAGTATCAAGCAGGTTTCCTTCCTCCGCAAGTAAAATTTACTCATAGAAATATTGGTTATAATCCATGCAGATGATGTATATTTCGGAGGTACCCTGGTGAAACAAGGCTTTGCTAGTATACGAAAAACCAAAAGATTAAGGTAATTGTATTTATTTCTCTGTCATAAGAACAAGGGCAAGGTACATCCAGAAATATTGCTCAAATCTACAAGATGAATGACCAAACAAAAATTGATGTTGTACAGCAAGCTTCGGGGCACGAGCACTAAATCCTGAGGGTTGCTCAGGATTTCAAGTGACATGTACCAAAATTTCTACTTAGAAGCCCAGCGCACACTCTGACGTATACCTTCAAAAATCAGACCAAGGGAACGACCAATGAGGCGCACAAGCAGAAAAGATACAGCTCCTCCCAATTTCTTTCCAAGAACTTGAAGTAGTGGACCCACTATGTCGGAAAGCTCCAAGTACAAGCTGTAGACGTATCTCCTGCCATTGTTACACTCCATGTGAATACAAAGCACTCACCATATTGCAGTTCTTTCAACACACTAGATATCCGTCTGATAGGTATCAAGACACAATTTCGTTGTCTGGCGAGCAGGAAACCTTGCCTGTTCAGCTGTAAGAACAGTCAACACTAACCTTTCTTCTTACATGATGCAATGTTCGGTATGGATTCTCAATTCAAAGAGATTCGGTAATTAAAAAATCAAAACAAAACAAAGGAGCGGGTACCAGCCAGTAAGCGCCCTTAGCTCTTTGCTGCGTCGTGCTGGCAGCTCAATCGGTTTCAGTCTAATCTCCGTAACACCATCATATTTTGTCATCTGCTGACTCTCAATGGGTGTGGCTACTTCAGAATCGCGAAGTGTGTCTATTGTCCACAGTTCAAAACGATCTTCAAACATGGCTACAACAGATGTAAAATTGCGCTGAAACCAACCCCGCAATGCAATCTGCGCGCCAACAGAGAAACTTTGAAGACCGTAAAGAATCAAAAATATCCTCAACCTCAACTTCCGCTTGCAGAAGCCACCTTGGTTAAACTAATGAAGCACATAAAAGAATGAGAATACACAAACACAATATACCTCATTTCGAAACCTCTCAAGTGCCCTTGTGGACTTAATAGAGGGCCGAACTAAGATTGGCCAGTCACTATCTCGACCGCCCATTTGTGGATCTCTGCCCAAATAAAGAGCAGCTGCTCCGTCCGCTAGTGCAACTACAAGATCCTCAAGAGCATTACCAACATGCCTTGACATCACCATACAGTCACAACACCTACCCGCCCTGCAGTGACAGAAAAAGTTCCCCTCAGACTTCAAGATTTACAGGCAGAAATCCAGGGACAAAATTCTAAGTCACCGACAGTGGCTTGTCAGATTGTCTGCAACGATGTATTCCACTTCGTCGACCTTTTTGCCTTTTCTGATATCGAAAACAAGGACGAGAATGAAGTAACGTTCATATGTTTATATACCCTCAAATATAATTTCGGAGATTACCTCATCGTCTGAAATCGAAGAAAGAAAAGCAAATCCATGTACAGCTCTGTCTTTCCAGTTCGTTGCAGATAATCTAGAACCAGTGCTTTCCCTTGACTTATGCTGTCGGCATTCTGTGTAGGTGAAAGGTCCACTGCACCCGTCAAGTCGCCCGAAACCTTCGTCGGTTCCTCCACCGTGAAGATACCATTATCTACCATTTGAGCTGGACTTCGCTGATTTACACCCACCAAACGCGGTTCTTGGGCAAGCCATGTTTTACAAATAGGCTCAATCAACCCACAAAGCACATCCAGTGTAAGCTTTGACCACTCTGCTGCTGACAAAAGTTTACTGCTTTCATTTATGGAATCAACCTGCATGGAGATAATAAAACATTAGAACATTTCTAATTCCAATTCTTAAAAAGTTAGAGCAAATCTGGTCCTCAGATTTTTTTATCCATAAAACCGCTGTGCTTCTTCATTTCATGCCTTCCTTCCGCTCCTCATTTCAAACCTATTTCATAATTGATATTCGCTTAAATGAAATCGATCCTATATTCTCACAAAGGTACAAATCACTCCCGGATGAAGTTCACACACCAAAATATTGTCAAAATGTGCACTTAATATACAGGCATTACCTGCGTGTTAAACCCTGACAACGAAGCACAAATCAATACTTATTTTGGTTGCGTGAGACAAAGACTAGAGTTTAGTACCTGCCTCTGTGCGAAGTTGCTCCAAAGCAAGCACAAGTAACCGAAGCCTTGAACCAGACTCTAAAGCTTGCAAGCTCAGCACAGGGTTCCTAACTGCTCTATCTCTGGTCTCAAAAGTACCCACATCCTTCTCTTTCCTAGCTAATCTGGAAAGAGCCGCGCCAAACTTCGCCTGAGCCTTACCCCATGAGTCATCTTCTTGAACTTCCGATTCAAAATCCTCAAATTCAAATTCTCTGAATCAACATTTTCAGTCCAATGATCAAACTCAGGATGTGCGCCATCATGGAATAGAGCCTGAGCCCTTGAATGCAATGAAACTGAAGATCAGCATTTAGGACGATTATCTCAAATCTCAACTTACATTATTGCAAAAATATAGAACTCTGAATCTGTAAATCAAAACAGGAGCTACAGTGAATAAGAAAAACCTTTTAAACTGCTGAGTCACGGCTGCCCCTTCATCTAAGGAAGGACCAGTACGCGGGAGAGAGACGTCTACGGTGCGTTTAATCGAGGCTGTCTTTTTAGGAGTGACAATCCCAGCTAAGTACACAAGCGCAATACTGGTCATAAACATCAACTGCTCCACAGCTGGTTGCCATTCTACTGCAATTGCAATACTCCGTGCAGCATCTGCTACAGGTGAGAGCCCAGATAGTATCCTCGTCCTCCTTCGGCAGCAACCTCGAAGTTTGTTATCCATTAATGGTGCTGCCCTAGCTGTAAACCATGCCAACGCACCGAATCAGCAGCGTCCCAACAAAATGTTCGCCTACATCATGCACGTCAATCCACCATCTTCCCGAATTCTGACAAGGTATTCCAATTGCAGCCATTGATATCACTAGCTATATGCTGATCAATTATATTTGCACTATCCTTAATATTAGTAACAAACACCTCACAATTTGCAATGCTTCCAAAATGCTCACAGGGGAATCCCAGTCGCACTAAAACAATCAAAATCAAATATCGTCAGAAGTATTGCTGATTCGGAACAATTAACAAAACATCATACACTTAAAATCTAATGAAATTCAAAATGAACAAACGCACCGAACTCCACGCGGTCTTCGTTAAACCCCGGCCCTCCCACCGACACGAATGACGAGCTCGTTCTTTTCGAACCAAAACCCGCAACCTTGCACACTGCCACTCGTACGGGCACTACGACCGCCGTCCTCGCGCGTCGCATATTTCCGACATTCCCATTCCGACAAGGCCTGTTGTCCCGAATAGACAGCACAAGATTACAACTCCGAAACCCTACATCCTGGGATGTGAGGCTCGGGCTGGCGAAGTGCGCCGCCATGGCTGGCAAGAATGCACGCAAACAATCTAGAAATTCATTACCACGGCAGCAGGAACATCGGAACACAGGCGTGGTGCCGCACGCGCCGGCGGCGAGAGTCCGCTGGCTATTCACAGGGCGTGATCCTGCGCGGCGGTCTTTGGCTCGCCAGCACTGGAGCCTTCATCGTCTTCTTCCCCACCCCCATCCCTTTCTCGTCCTCCGTTTTTCGTTCGTTACGGTTCCGTCCCGTTGGATGAGTTCCGTTTCTCCATCCCTTTCTCGTCCTCCCTTCTTCGGTCGTTCCGGTTCCGTTCGTTGGATGTATTCTATTTCTTCACCCCTTTCTCGTCCACCTTGCTTCGTTCGTTTGGGCTCCGTTTATTAGGTGTATTTTGTTATCTGCACCACACTAATACTAATCCCCCTCCATCCACTAAGCTTGTTATAGATGAGTAATAGAGTACAGTTTTGATTACTAGTCCTGATACTCACTTAGGATTTTTATATCTAGGAGTATATTTTGGAAAGACATGATAAAAAAAATTTATCAAGATTTTTTGTAAGATGAAGATAAAAATAAAATAAAAATAAAATTCGGAAGTTTTGGTCATTGGAGGTAGAATAAAGTAAAAAATGAATCTATGAAATGAACCAAATTATTTTTTTGTTATAAGTTTGAATTTTTTAGTTCTTATATGTTATATGTATATATATATTTTTAACAAAATGTATATATATATATATATATATATATATATATTTCTAACAAAATTTAATAAAGTTTCTTAAATTTTGTAGAAATTACTTTCTTTCAAGTAGACCTACCACAAATTCCAAGAGACATTTTATCATCATTTTATTAATAAATAAATTTATGAATATAAATATTATAAATTATATTTATAATTTTTGATTTTATAATTCAAAAATAAAAATATTGTGCTTGACAATGCTCAAAAAATAAATTCAGTCATGATAAATAATAAGAAATTCTAAATTAGTGAATCAAATATAGAATAAAAATGACTGTATCTAATAATAAGATAATGAATATATTTTTTGAAATAATTCAATAAAATAATATATACTCAAAATCCTTCTTTGCTAATAAGATAAAAAAAAAAAAAAAAAAAAAAAATTATTAAATTGTAGTTGTAATTAAATAAAAATTAAATTAAATTAAACTAAATTGTTATATATTCAATTCTGAAAAAGGTATAAGGAATTAAAACTTTATAATCTAAAAATCATCTAAATATCTCTCAATTATTGAAAGATAATTACATCTCTAAAAATATTAGATTAAATAGTATTTTATAAAAATATTTATTGGGAAGATAATAATAGAGATTTATTTTTACTAAAAAGTAGTTAAAAATAGTTTATAAGAACTTATTTTAAGAGATTTTAAAGTCTTTGCAAATAGAATATATAAAGTTAGAAAATCTTATTTATTTGTTAAGAGTATACAAACAAAAAAATCATTATTTTAAAATATCAAATATATAAATTTAAAATGATAATACTTGTTTTTAATAATTTTATTAATATAAAATATAACATGAAAAGATAGATTGCAAGTTGAGTATTTAATATATTAAAGATTGAAGTTATTTTTAAAATTTTAAAAATTAAAAAAAAAAAAAAAAAAAAAAAAAAAAAAACAACAACAACAACAACAACAACAAGCTTTGAGCCATTAGTGAAGCCTTGAACACCATTAAAGCTAACTATATGAAGCTTTTATTACTTCAATAAAAAAATTGTTCACTTAATACTCAATTTTCTAAATAACATCTTCTTCTTTGTATATGATATTTATTTTATTTTTTGACCTTGTATTAGATGTTGATATTTTTATAAATCCATATCATTATATTTTTTTTATTATTATCATGATTAATCAAAAAAAATTATTTTATTATATTTTTTATATTTTGGTTTAAATAATTTTTATTTTTTTCTTAATAACTATTAAATTTTATATCATTGCATTCTTAATAATATACTATTTTTAATAATAAATAATAAAGAATCAAAATCATATGAATTTTTTAATATTAATCTTAAATAAATATAATATTTTTACTAAATAAATAAATAATTTGAATAGTACACATTAAAAAAAAAATTATTAATTAAGTTCAAGTAAAGATTATACAATTTGAAAGAATTTATACCAAATTATATTCTTATCGTACATGATTAATTATTACAAGAGATTTTTTTTCCGTGGTCCTACCAATAGTCACAACTCTATAAATATAATTTAGATAAATATAACTTATCTCTTTTTTAATGCTACAATGTCCAAGAAATTCCAAAGGCAATATTATCCTTAATTTATATAAACTTCTACAGTTTGTTCTTTGATGCATTTTTTCTTTTGTCACATTTTTTATTTTATTTTTTTGAAATAAATAATTATTTGAAGATGTTGGCAAGGTGGTATCTTTATTGTTATTGAATATTAAAACTTTTGATTCAAGATATATTTTATTATAGAGATAAGTGATTTTACTTGCCTTAGTATTTTGTAGATAAAAGTTTTTAAAACAAAGCTAAATTAATATTCTTTTGAAAACTTTTTTAAAATCTAATTGGTAGTTTTACAAGTTAGTTGTAATGTTTTATAAAATTTATTTCTCCATAATAGAATATATTTTTTAATTAATATTTACTATTATATAATTCCAACACATTAGCTTTTTAAATTGGTTCTTCTATTATCTTTTTTTTTGGTTGTAAAAACTACTATTGAGATAAATAGATAATAATAGAATAAATTATCAAGTAATAGATATTATCGTAGGTAGGTTGCTAATAGTCAAAAGGTTGTCTCTTGGTAAATAGAAAGGCCATCTTATGAATAGGGATGAAGCCAAGGGCCAAGAGACAAGATCAAGAGGATAAAAGATATCCTAGGAAATATCCAGAGATTAGGTAAGAATATAAAATATATGCCATAGGATATACTTGAAGTACTTGAGATGCAAAAGGATCCTAAGAGCATATTAAATATGCTAATAGTATATCCATATAGAAAATAAGATGTCAAAAGATATTCTTAGTATATCCTTTAATGAATATAAAAGTGAAAAGATGGATGTTGTTGTTAAGGGCAACAACCACCACCTATAAGTAATGGGTGTTGGAAGTGAAAGATATCTTATTCCACACTTCTCTTTGTATACAACCTTGTTGATGCTAAGAATTGTGACTTCAAACTTTCTTTTCTTCAATAGGTTATTGGCCCACTCACTTTTATTTGTTAGTTTTGAAGTACTTTGAAGTCTTTGTTATTGTGTGGAGTTAATCATGTTGTTGTTGCTGATGTTGAGGTTTAGAAACTCCCAACTTTGAAATTCAAATCTAGATTTAGATCTAGATCTTGTTCTGTTCTTACTTTTTGTTAAGTACATTTTGGATTTTGGATTTTATTTACACCTTAAAGTGATGTTATAGAACACTATTATTGTATTCTTTTCCTGAAGTTAGATCTTTGGTAGACTAACTTTGTAGTTTCATATGTTAAAGAAGCTTAAGGTGCTTAAAAGAC
Organism: Physcomitrellopsis africana; assembly: GCA_036785485.1. Lineage (NCBI taxonomy): Eukaryota > Viridiplantae > Streptophyta > Bryopsida > Funariales > Funariaceae > Physcomitrellopsis > Physcomitrellopsis africana. The sequence continues at coordinate 128,576 of JAWRVF010000450.1, read as the reverse complement.
CTCTTATGGTGCTTAGAGGTGATTTGTGAGCATAAAAGTGATATGAGAATGACAAATCAGATTTGAGATGTTTATATAGTTTATAGGACTTGTGAGAAGTCTTAGAAGTGAAGTTGAAAGTGTTTTGAGAGTGAAAAAACTAGTTTATTCACAAAGAAGGCATTCTGAGTTTGTAAGGCAGCAATATCTTCTTGCTGAATTTGAGAGCTTTAGGACTACTTCTTTTGATCTTCTTTGATACATCTCTTCCTTAGACATGGCTTCAAGTAAGGATGAAGGCTTGAGAGCAATTGAAAAGTTTAGAGGTGAGAAATTCTACCATTGGAAGATAAAAATGGAACTTTTATTGGCTTCTTTAGATCTTTGGAATATTGTAGATGAAAGTGAAGAGCCTTCAAGCATGGACATTGATATAAAAGAGAAGAAGGAGTATAAACGTCATGAAAAGAAGGCTTTTAGGTTGATTGCAACCAATATTGATGAAGCAAACTTCTCTTACATTATTTCTTGCAAAGAATTAATGGAAGCATAGAAGATTCTTTGTAACATCTATAAGAGTAAAAATTTATCCAACATCATTTATACAAGGAGGAAGTTCTCTACTTATAAGATGGAAGAACGTGAAGACCTCATAGCACATATCAATAAGGTGAAGGCACTTGCAAATCAACTTCCAATTGTAGACAAGCCTTTAGAAGAGGCTGATGTTGTTATGATTCTACTTATGAGCTTGCCAAAATCCTACAACTATTTTATTGTGGCTTTGGAATCCATTCATTTAAAGTAACTTACTATGGACTGAGTCACGGCAAGACTTGCCCATGAAGTGACTATGAAGAAAGAAAAGGAGCCTCAAGGTGAAGATTCAGAGCTGTATTCATGTGAAGGAAAAGGCAACTACTCAAACCAACAAGGTAATGTCAAAACTTGCTTCATTTGTGACAAAGTAGGACATTTTATTCAAAATTATTACAAAGGCTAAAAGATGGAGAGGGAGAATGCAAATAGTATGCAACATGAATTTGGAGGACAAGATTATACATTCATGGCAATAAATAAGACCTCTATGGCTACTATGGTAAGATGGATTGTGGGTCTAAGTTGTTCCAAGCATATGACACCTTATAAAAGTGCATTTGACATTTATGAGGCAATTCCACCATCAAATGTGATCTTGGCAGATAGTAGTACATGTGAAGCCATTGGAATTAGATCTATTAGGGTGGAGGTATTTATGAATGGACAAATCAATGGGATCAGATTCAAAGACGTCTTCCATGTATCAAAGATGAAGCAAAACCTACTTTTGGTGAGTAAACTTGTAATGGGAGGTTTTATGGTTCAATTCAATATGAATGGATATTTTGTAAGAACATTGAATGGAAACATGGTTGCCAAAGGCTCTAGAGAGGGAAATTTGTACTACTTCAATTGTAAGAAGGTCAATGGAGTGGAAGTAGCCGCATTTGCTAAGTTTACTTTAAATAAAGATAAATTGAATATATGGCATTGTTGCCTTGGCCATTTGAACATGAAGAGCATGATAGAGCTCAAGTCTATGGTAAATGATTTAGACCTTAGCAAAATAAGTCAAAATGTAATACAACTTACATGTGAAGGTTGTATACAAGACAAACAACAAAGGACTTCATTTCCAAGTAGTGTAGTAATACGTGCTACAAAGTTATTGGGAATTGTCCATTCTGATGTATGTGGATCTATGAAGACCACAAGTATTGGAAAAACAAGGTATTTCCTCACTTTCATTGATGATTTTTCAAGAAAGAATTGAATCTATATTCTTAAAGCCAAGAATGAGTACTTTTGGAAGTTTAAAGCACTTATTGGAAAACAAAGTGAATACAAGATCAAAGTGTTGCATACAGACAATGGAAGTGAATATATATTTAAGCAATTTGATATTTATTTAAAAAATGAAGGAATTGCTAGACAAATCACAATTTCATACACTCCATAACAAAGTAGTATTACTGAAAGGATAAATATAATTATTGTAGAGATGGCAAGGAGCATGCTTCATGTTCAAAATCTTAGTTATGAGTTTTGGACAGAATTTGTAGTGAATATTATATATACAAAGAATAAGTATCCAACAAGTGCCCTTACATCAATGACACCACAAGAGGCTTGGAGTGGAAGACAACCTTGCATTTCCCATATGAGGACCTTTCAATGCATTGCATATACAAAAATACCAAATTGTATGAGATCCAAGCTTGATACAAAAGATAGAAAGTATATATTCTTAGGATAACGTAAAGGTACCAAGATATATAGGCTAATATGTTTGAAAACCAAGAAAATCATTAAAAATTGTGATGTTGAAGTTTTGGAGCATAAGAAAGCTTGTGAGCACTTAGAGATGTGTCAAAGTGAGAGTAATGGTGTGTTTGTAGACACATCTTTAAATTCAATAAAGAAAGAAGAAGATGAAGACAATGATGATGGTGGAGATGTGAATTAAAAGAAGGACTTAAAAAGAAAGATAAGATGAAGGCTTCTATAATTGGTAAAACAAGCAATAAAGGAAATGAAGATGTTGAAGATGTTGAAGATTATGATGATGATGAGGAGGAGTATAAACTTTTAAATGAGAAAAGATAAGTTTTAAAGAAGAAGAAGGTTGGAAGAGAGCATGGAATTCAACAAGGTGAGTCTTCTTCTTCAAATGAAAGGAAATATCCATTGAGAGAAAGAAAACCAATTAATGAATAGTGAAAGAATCACATCTTTCCTCAAATAAGTGAAGAACATATCTATATTGCATTTCTTGCTGATTTATTGATATTGTGTGATGCATTGAAGTCCACCGGTGCTATGAAATGGAAGAAAGTCATGAAAGAAGAATACAAATCATTCATGGATAATAGAACATGAAAATTGACTCAACTTCCATCAAATCGATCTTTAATTGGTTGTAAGTAGGTGTTTAGAATCAAAAACGATACAATGGATAATATTCTAAGATATGAAATAAGATTAATTGCGAAAAGATACTCACAAATTGCAAGTGTTGATTTCAATGAGAAATTTGCTCCCGTGGCCAAATTCACCACTATTAGAACCATTGTGGCCATTGGGGCAGCAATGGACTTAGAAGTACATCAAATGGATGTGAAGACAGTCTTCTTGAATCAAAAATTGAATGAAGACATCTATATGGATCAACCTCAAAGATTTGTTGAAAAAGGGAAGCAACATCTTGTTTGTAAGTTGAAAAAATCTTTGTATGGACTCAAACAATTTCCAAGGGTATGGTATCAAAGAATTGATATATTCTTTGTAAATGAAGGATTTCAAAAGAATGAGGCTGATTATTCTATGTATGTGATGCAATCAAAAGAGTTCATGTTGATTGTTATCTTTTGTATTAATGATCTAATCATCTTAATCAATACTTTAAAAATAATGGATTAGTTGAAGGCAAAGATAGAAAAGGAATATGAGATGAGTGATTTGGAAGATCTTCATTATTGCTTAGGAGTAGAATTTGCAAAAGATTATGGTAAGAAGACCATTACAATGAGCCAAAAGAAGTGTATTGAAGCAATGTTGAAATGATTCAACATAGATGATTGCAAGTCTATTGGAACACCTTTGGAGTCCAATTTGAAGTTGATGAAGCTCACAGATGAGGAGTTTGCTTAAATTGAAGGCCAAATATAAGGTATTCCATACAAGCCAGTAGTTGATTCACTCATGTATACAATAGTTGGCACAAGGTATCAAGGACAATAACTGGATGAAATCAAATAAACAAGTGAGACCTCTCTCAAAGAAATAAATATAAAGAAGTATATATATTAAAAAGAAACTAGAATGACTAATGCCAAAAGACAAGAAAACTAGAGACTCTTGAATTTAGACTGGAAACAAGAAAGGAGTTGACAAGAGTGAAGAAGGCTTCACTCTTGTCTCTATTTATACTATCTACCTAAGAGCTAAGTGGCGACGTTCTATAGGACCTCCAACATGTATCCAATTTACAAGACACGTGTCCAAGTTGCAAGACACGTGTCGAACTTGCAGGGCAAGTTTCCTATATGTTCGCCACGTATTTAGCTTGGTCTTCAAGCTACCAACATGTGCGACATGTGGCTAACTTATTGACCAAGTTTCTAATCCAAAAGTCTATTATGGACACTTATAAAGTCAAAGCAACGTCTATGAAGTTTCTAGGAAGTTTCTCTAAAGATATTATGGAATTAACTTACTTTTATCTTCTTTTATCTAGTTCTATCTGATCTTATAGGTAACTATATATATGTCCATGATATTACCCCCCCTTTAAAGGACGAGTTCCACGAGGAGCGATGATTACATGTGTAGAAAGTCTAAGATGCGGCGAATTGTATTTGCCACATATTCTAATCTTTGTTCTCTTCAAAGATAATTGATGGGTCCTCTCAGCCATCGATAGTGTCCCATTCTAGGGCGAGAAGACCACCCTGTTATTTGATCATTGTTGTGACCTTCATAACTTCTTTCGAATATCACATCTGAAACATCGTCAGGAATTGTTCCTATCTCCAATAAAATCACCAAACATCAAGAATCTCTTCCAAGGTCGTGATACCAAACACGTTGTATCTCACCATCTATTCGAGGAAGAACATGTCGTTCTTGAAGATCTTCATCTCGGTTGCGTCGTCTTGAGGGTTGTGACAGTCGCAATGTCTCGTCCGGTAGGTCAGCAAATGAAGGCTCTTGAGTCAAATCCACTAGCTGTTGATTCTCCATCTCCTTAGCATCACAAAATACAAAGAAGCTACAAATCAAGGATAGAAAGTTGAATGTTATCTTGCCTACATCTTGTTTCTTTTATAGGGAAAGTCTTCATCTTGGTTTTGATGGATGTTGTTGATGAAAGGTCTTCACCTTCCTCGCTGCATTTGCCAGATTTTTTGCTAGTTCCCATGTGCGCTCACTAATATCGTATCCGTGCCAGTGAAGTCCATAGGACTATCGGTGGCGAGGAGTTTATTCTTTCTATAAACGAGGTGGCACTTGTCTTCTTCTTGGTATGTTCATTGTCTTATATGGTTCAAGAAGAGACACGTGGAATACAAGGTGGATCTTCATAGACTCTGGTAGGTGTAATCGATATGCAACTGGATTAATTTGTTCAGAAATACGAAAAGGTCCAAGCTTACGATAGTCCAACTTGTCACAAGGTCGCGTAGTCTTGATATTGCGACGAAGTAGCCATACCTTGTCGCCTACGTTGAGTTGTGGTTGTTCCTTTCGATACGCATCAGCGTTTATCTTTTGTCGTTCTTGAGCTTCCTTTAATTGTGCCTTCATTGTTGTATGTAGTTCTGACAAATGATTTACCAAGTCTTCCGCCGCAGGATTGTCAACTTTCGAATAATCAAAAGTATCAAGTCGTAGATGGTAACCATAATTGGCAAAGAAAGGTGTTTGTTGTGTAGAAGAATGTATTGTATTATTATAAGCAAACTCTACCAATGGTAAAAGAGTTGTCCAATCATCTTATTGGTAGTTGATGGTACATCTCAAATATTGTTCCAAGACTTGATTTACGCGCTCCGTTTGTCCATCAGTTTGAGGATGGAAAGCTGAAGATAGCTTTATATCCACCTTTAGAATCTTGAAAAGTGTTCTCCAAAATCTCGATACAAACTGAGTTCCCCTATCCGATATAATATCCTTAGATAATCCATGATAGCGGAAGATATTGTCAAGGAAAAGCTTAGCTGTTTCTTTGCCTGTGATAGATTTTTTACATGGTATAAAATATGCCATCTTAGTGAAACGATCTACTATCACAAATATAAAGTCATAAGAATTTGAGTTTAGAAGATCCGTCATAAAATCCATAGACACATAAGACCATGGTTGTTCTGGAATGGGTAATGGCTGAAGAAGTCCGTAGGATCGGTGACGAGAGGTTTTTGATCTTGAACAAACATCACATGTTTTTACAAAATCTTTGACTCCCTTCCACATTTGAGGCCACCAAAAATCTCTAGATATCAACTCTAGAGTCTTATTGTACCCAAAATGTCCTGCTCCCAGGAAGTCATGACGAGCTTGAAGAACACGTAATCGTGCTTCACCTTCTGGAACATATAAGCGCCCTTTAAAATAGAGTAGATTTTTCTTGAACTCAAACTTCGAAATATCATGAGACTTAGAAGAATTATTCTTAATTTCATGAATAAGGGGATCTGAGGACATACTTAATTGGACTTGCTTGAGAAAAGTTGAATCAATAATTAATGTTGATTTTGTTGCCCGAAGATAAAATTGCTCCGGCTTCAAGAGAGTCGTTCTTTGTTGATCAAAAGCTGCATCTCCTTCTTTTGGTGCAAGATAAGAACGTCTAGAAAGTGCATCGGACAGACCTTGTTGTTTTCCTGGCCGATATGTAATAATGAACTCGAATCTTGATAGAGACATGCTCCAACGAGCCTGACGACGATTCAACACGCATGTTGACATGAAATACTCGAGGTTCTTGTGATCCGTATACACGGTGACTGGACTAGAAGCGCCTTCTAGATAATGACGCCATTCTTGAAAAGAATCCACAATTGCGAGAAGTTCTTTATTGTGGATTTTGTAGTTGATCTCTGCTGTCAAAAATTTCTTGGAATGAAAAGCTATTGGATGGAGTTTGTCATCTATTCCCATTTGTGACAATATTGCGCCCAAAGCAAAGTCAAATGCATTTGTTTCCATAAAAAATGCCTCAAAAAAATCAGCTCGATATAAGATTCGTGCAGAAGTAAAAGCTATCTTCAAAGCTTCAAATGATGCTTCTGCTTCTTTATTCCACTCGAGCTTGTTCTTACAAGTCAAACGTGTAAGTAGGGCTGCAACTTGAGAGAAGTTCTTGATGAAGATTCGATAGTAATTGGCAAATCCTAAAAAACATTGTACATCCCTTACTGTTTTTGGAATCTTCCAATCCATGATTGTTTGGACTTTCTTAGGATCCATCATGAGGCCATCATTCAATATGATACATCCTAAGAAGTCAACTTGAGTAGTGTGAAATACACACTTTTCCATCTTGGCATACAATCCTGTTTCTCTGAGTTTTTGTAAGACATGACGAACATGTGTTTCGTGCTCTTCTACGTTCTTAGAGTAGATTAAAATGTCGTCTAGGTAGCAGACAACAAAATCATCTAAGAATTCATGAAAAACATCATTCATGAAATGTTGGAAAGCAGTTGGTACATTTGTGAGTCCAAAAGGCATAACATTAAATTCAAAATGTCCATACCTTGTTCGAAATGCAATTTTCCATTCATCTCCTTCTTTAATGCGAACCAAGTTGTATGCTCCTCGTAGATCTATTTTTGTATAGATCTTAGCTTGATTCAATTGATCAAGAAGTCCAGAGATTAAAAATAGTGGATACCTGTTCTTGATAGTGATCTTATTAAGTCCCCGATAATCCACACACATTCGTAATGATCCATCTTTTTTCTTCACAAATAGAATTGGAGCTCATGTAGGAGATTTGGAATGGCGTATGAAATTCTTGGCCAGATTCTCTTCAATATACTCCTTGAGTTCAGCCAACTCATTTTGTGATAAATTGTAGATTGGTCCAAAAGGAGGCTGAGATCCCTCTTTGAGATCAATCGAACAATCATATGGGCGATGCTCCAGAAGAATATCAGCATTCTTTTTCTCAAAAATATCTTGATAGTCTTGGTATTGGCTTGGAATGCCACTTGAAGCCTTTCCACTATCAGAAATGGGTGTTGCGTAAATAGCAAAAGTTGGTCCTTCTTTTCCTGCGTGTATAAAAGCTTTTGCATCTATAAGTACAGGTTTTACTGTACCAAGCTTGTAGCTTTTTATTGGATTGGTAGGATGTTTAATAATATCCTGGGAAAAGTCAAGTCTACGAGAATTCCAATCTATTTGAGGGTTATATTTTTCTAGCCATGACAAACCTAGAATAATTGGATTAGATGGAGATTTAATTATGTTAAAGATTACATAGCTATTATGACCATCTATTGTTACTTTTATAGGATGGGTTTCATGAGTGACATCTTCTGAGGACAATGGGCGACCATCTATGACTTCTACATGTACGGGTTTAGGTTTCTGTACTAAAGGTATTTTATGATTCTTAACAAATTGTTCATCTAGAAAACATGTTGAGGCTCTTGAATCTAATAAGGCAGAGGCTCTGTAATTTTTTGGTCCTAAATATGCATCTATCATAAAACAAGGAGAGGGTTCTAAGGAGAGAATAGGACCTTTATTGGGAATTGTACAGGGTTCCAGCTGCACGGTCCCTATTGTAGCTGGACAAATTTGTTTTCCGACATGTTGTCTTCTTTGACAGCCGTACTCCTCATTTTGTAGTTGCGACGTTTCTTTGGACAATGTTGAGCAGTGTGCTTAGGTTCTCCACAATATAAACATAATCCTTCTTGACGACGACGAATCTTTTCTTGTTCAGTAAGAGGTTTAAAACATACCGCATCAATTTGCATGTCTTCTACTTTCGAATGTACGTTTTGTGAGGATGTTGATGTTGCCATTGAATAATAACGTTGAGACTCTCTTGTACGACTCTCGGATCAAAACTCAAAAAGTCGATTGTCACACTTTACAACAAAATCAATTGCTTAACTCAATGTTTGAGGATCGAGTAAATTGAGCATTAACTTTTTTACCTCGTATTGTAATCCGTAGAAAAATTGACTGATGAGTGCAGCATCATCCGACTTGATGTCGATCGCTAGTTGTCAAAATTGTGAAGCGTATAATGACACTGATCGATTGTCTTGTCGTAGGATGCGAATCTTGTTGGTTGCAACACAAATTGCATCATGTTCTCCATACATCGATCGAAATTCCGCAAAAAATACCTCCAAATTATCCAATATTGGATCACGTCGTTCAAGAAAAGATGAAAACCATGATAAGGCAGGACCCGAAAGTAACGTTCCAATAAACCTAACTTGAGATCCTTGCGTAGGATAACTCTGAGGTTGAAGTTTGATCACCAGTTGTACCTGATTGATGAATCCTCAAAACTTAGATCTTGTGCCATCAAACTTCTCAAGCAAACTGATTTTTGGTTCTCTAACGTTTGAACGGTGCTCCATCATCGGTGAGGTAGCATGGTTTGGTGTAGATATTGACGTAGCTCCAACCATCTCTACATCTTCACTTCCTGCTAATCTTGATGCTCCTTGTGGTGGTAAACTGAGTTGATGCATTGCAAGCATTAGTTCTCTCATTTGCTCTTGCATTTGTGCCATTGCACTCTTCATTTCCGCAAGCTCTGCCATGATAATATAATAGAAAGGAAGATGTCTACTCTTACTTCAAGAAATACGGAACACACACTCAAAAGAAAAAAAATTCTAGAAACAATATCAATTTAGAAGTGGATACTCCACAACTTCTAATATGCTTATGTCTTATCAAGAGAAAGGGGTAATCCACTCTTAATCAAGAAAAGACAAACCTCTGATATTGTATGTGTACTCTTGTCAATCTGTCAAGGACAATAACTGGATAAAATCAAATAAACAAGTGAGACCTCTCTCAAAGAAATAAATATAAAGAAGTATATATATTAAAAAGAAACTGGAATGGCTAATGCCAAAAGACAAGAAAACTAGAAACTCTTGAACTAGACTGGAAATAAGAAAGGAGTTGACAAGAGTGAAAAAGGCTTCATTCTTGTCTCTATTTATACTATCTACCTAAGAGCTAAGTGGCGACGTTCTATAGGACCTCCAACACGTATTCAATTTATAAGACACGTGTCCAAGTTGCAAGACACGTGTCGAACTTGCAGGGCAAGTTTCCTATATGTTCGCCACGTATTTAGCTTGGTCTTCAAGCTACCAACATGTGCGACATGTGGCTAACTTATTGACCAAGTTTCTAATCCAAAAGTCTACTATGGACACTTTTAAAGTCAAAGCAGCGTCTATGAAGTTTCTAGGAAGTTTCTCTAAAGATATTATAGAATTAACCTGCTTTTACCTTCTTTTATCTAGTTCTATCTGATCATATAGGTAACTATGTATATGTCGTGACACCTCCATACATTAAAACCACATCAACACCATGTATACCATTCTCACCACAAAACACCACCAAATTCCAAGCTAATACATCTAAAATTTCTACCACTTTATCAAGTGAAAAAAAAAAGAAAAGAAAAACACATCAAAACACATCCAAACATTCACACAAATCCATACTAGAACAACAAACAAGGAACGAAACCCAGTTCGCCAAATCACGATACATCATCAAACTCCCACAAAAAACAAGCCAAAAGACTACTCCACTTGCACCGTGGAAAGACACCATGGCATCGCAGGAATTGCATCTACTGGACGGCGTCATCGCCGCCGCTGCACGAATGGATGATTGCTGTATCGTGGTTGTAGCTGTAGTAGTTGTTGTAATTGTTGATGTGGTGGTGGTGGTGGAGTCTTGTCTCGCATGGAATGTTGACAACACCTCCCTCGCCTCGCCTCACCTCGCATCGCATCGCAATAATTGGCTTGACTAGTGCAACGAGCCTGTGCATGTGGAAGAAGAGGAAGAAGGTGAAGTGAAGGAGAGCAGCCAAGTGGGGTTTGTGGGGAGGGAGGGAGGGAGAGCCACTGCCACGCTGGTGCCGTCGACGCAAACCCACGGCCTCAGATTGAGAGCGCAACCATCGGGGGAGGGACTCGTGACGACGTCAGGGGTGGTGTTGGGATTCCCATCAACCTTTTTCACGACGCCGAAAGTCAAGGAGCGCGTGAACCCAATGTCCCCAATTGGGACCCACCAATCCCCACTGGGTCTTCCCCCACTGAGCTGGGTGTGTGTGGTCATGGTGTGCACATCAGCAGCGTCTGGCACCGCATGAGACCGGCCCACGGTCGCGGTTTTCAGGAGTCTGTAGCTTAGATTAGGGGTTGTGTTGTTTAGGATTGTAGTGTCGTTATTGAAGAGATTTCCCTTTTCGGTGTTTCTGTGTTTTCTTTTCTTTTTTCTTTTTTGGACATTTGGGGACTTCGTTTTGGAGCTGTAGTGGAGTAGGATGGCGTCTGATGGTGTGCCCAAGGTGTTTAGTCTCAAGGAGGTGGAGCAGCATGTTGCCCAGGACGATTGCTGGATGGTTATCCATGGGAAGGTGAGTATTTTTGTAGCTGCTTGGATGGATGGAGATGGGGACTTGTGACTGATTCAGAAGTTCGATGTTGTAGGGTTTGCAGAGTTGGATGTTTCGGAGGTGACTTGGGATGGGTTGCGTGGGAGTTTAGTAGCGTCTGCCTGTAATTTCTGGGTTCTCGCAGGGGTATCGATTTGCTAATGGTACTGGTCATTTCCGAGGCAGGTCTATGATGTGACGACGTTTATGGATGATCACCCCGGAGGCGATGACGTGCTTTTGCAGACCGCGGGTAAGGTTTCGCTACACCGATTGCTTTGTGGATGTCTTTGTTTTTCTTTCTAGTCGTACGTCTCGGATCTCTTGAGCGTATTTCGACGAGTAGTCTAAGTACTGGGACTCGCTGGAAATACGAACCAAGCCTGTGTGCAGTCAAGGAATGCGTTTAGGGTTGATGTGGGCTCGCTCTGAACTTAGAGTTTTAAGATGTAGCTTTTAGGATAAAGCACCTTGACCTAAAAACCTGTTATTAAATCTTTTTGATACCCTGATACTCGACCGAACTTGCTGATGCGTTCAGTACTAGCGATCTAGGTGATGGGCATTCAGTTGGCAGAGTTGTTGTTGAATTGTGATTTCTTCCCACGCTTGGCTTCTTACCTTTTTCTTGTGCTGCTATCAGGAAAAGACGCAAGTGAAGAATTCGATGATGTAGGTCACAGTAAAAGTGCCATAGAGCAACTGAAGGATTTTTACATCGGGGAATGCCCAGAAGTTCTTGGAAAGAAGCTAGAGTCTGTCACCGACGCAAAGCCTGCTGCAAAGGATCCTCCCACTTCGACAAATGGTGCAGGCTTCTACAGTAAGATTCTACAGTTTTTGGTGCCTCTCATGCTTTTGGGAGTAGCAGTGGCACTCAGGAAGTACAGTAAGAAGGATGCTGACGCTAAGGATTGATTCATCCTCACTTCTCATTAATAACAATATGATTAATTTTTTCTTTTCTTCTTTGAAGCCCAGTAAAAGTGGTGCATTAAGTGCATTAAAGGCAGAGCATCTTAGATATATTCTATGCGAATTTTGCTCAGCTGATTCAAGGCTGCTCTCGTAATATTCATGGCTTCAGTAGATGCCATAGACTGTCTTTGATTGTGAGGATTTTACATCCATCGTTGTAGCGGCGCATTCATTTTCATATGGTGCAGTTACCGACGTTCATATTGATTAGTTAATGCAATTAACACATTTGACCGCTAATTGTGTACTGACTTTGGTGTGGAGTTGAATGTATGGGATATTAGGAATAAAGACACAGCGCATCAAGTGTGAATGTTTTCAGATTAAAAAAATTGTATGGTTTTATAGTTTTCGTTTCAGGCCATCCATTAGTTGTAATTGAACTTCGTGTGAAATTTCCTCCTGTAATATGAGTCACAACGCCTTGATCGCTGATACTACCCTATATATCAGATTGCATTTTCCAACTAAAATGGAAAATAACTTTTGAAATTGCTTTGTACTTCCAAAATAAACCTAAGAAGCATGATCCCAAGCAATTACTTGGCATGTTCCGTTTCTTCCAGGTCCATCACACGCAATTCTAAGACCAAGGTTAGGTTCATTAGGCATTAAACCAGAACTATATTCAAATAAAACACCTTTTAGTAGGATTTATGCTGTTACGTGAATAGTAAAATCAAGAATATGATGGACTAAAAAGTCTGCAGTTCGTAATGGAATTAGTAATAAAGCCACTTTACCACCTACTGCAACTAAGTCACCACCACCCCAAGTTAAACTAGGTATTAAACTAGCATGATTATTTTGGATCCATTGAGCAAATACCCGTTGTAATTGTATAGCAGGATCTGAAAACATATCTCAAGGGCAGCCTAAACTACTCAATGTAAATCATTTACAATGGTTTCTAGCACAAGAGGGGATCTTTGCACTTAGAAACCACTTTGAAAGGTCATGATATAAAAGACTTTCAAAGGCTCCTTGTTTGAAAAAGATATGTGTTTTTTTTTTTTTTTTTTTTTTTTTTTTCCCTTAGGAAGCTCATATCTTGATTCCAACAATTTTGATAAATACAAATTATATACTTAGAGTATTTTTAGTACTTGTTTTTACATAACTTTTAGAATTTTTGTAAAAGCCACCTATTTCAAGTGGATCTTTTGTAAATTAGGGGGGGGGGGGCAACACTATTCATGTTCATCTAAAAAAAAGTGTATTCACCTCATTCTTTCTTGTCATGATTTTTTAGTTGATTTTTTGAAATATAGATCCAACCAAGTGAGACTTCTTGGTTTCAACCAAATATAAGCTTTGAAAGTTGTGATCTTTCTTTTCTAAGTATAAAGACCGATTTGTATTCTATTTTGCTCAAGTAAAACATAAGTATTTAATTGTTTTTAAACAAAAAATATTGTAAATTTTCTTTTTCTTTTTCTTTCTACTTTATTTTAAATTTTAAATTTTTTGCGTTCATTTTGTATGTTGAAACAACAAGTTGTGTCTCATTCAATTTTATGAAAATAATTGAAATACTATTAATTTTTACATATCATAACTGAGAATTTGCACATATTCCAACTAATAACTCACAGTTTTGGAAAAAAAGATTCCACAAATTATTATTACGATCATTATTTAATATTTTTGTGTTTGTATAAGCATTAGAATTTTTATAATCAACAACAAATGTCAAGTAGGATTATTTTACACTTAGTCACCATCTTGTTTTTTACCTGGACAATATAAAGTCAAAAAATTCACTTTCAGCAAACACATCTTAATATTTTTAAAACTTATTTATAATCAAAAGAACTATTTAAAGCTCTAAATTAAATACATGAGATATTTAAATTGATATGCATTGTTATGTATCATTGACACAAAGAAGGCATCAACAATAAAATTCATTATGTGTAAAAAAATATAATTACAAAGTTAATAATTCTCATTAGAAGTAACAATGTTCATATTAAATAGTGAAAAATACTTTTTTTTTTAAATTTGGAAGTTGAAAATAACACAAAATTTTATCAATGCAACATTAAAATTATTTAATTAGATCTATAATAAGTTGGATTAACAAAATTTGGATTTTGTACCACTTTAAATCAAAGTAATCCTATGAGCTATTAAATCAGATTCCCAAATCCAAACAGATTTGTTTAGTTTTTTTCTCTTTTTCTCAAAAAAAATTACTTAAAAATTTGAAATATATATACCTTCACTCCTAAATGTATCATTTGTCTGCATTTACAACAACTCAAAAACATATATGTAGAAGATATTTTTTTGAAACTACACAAATGACTTAAATAATGATTATTTTTTCACACCCAAAATGTGATACATTACATATGTCTTTTAAATTTTATTTATTTATTTATTTTAAAATATAAACATATGATGCATCAAATGTTCCTAAACAACATCTAAAACACATGAAATAAATAGAATGAAATTCATTTGGTAAAATATATCTAACAAATAAGACTATACAAGAGTCACTCCTAATTATTAACCAAATTTGAATTATGAAATACAGGCACAAATTTTCTCATAAAAATATGTTTCTGAGTCTGAAAATTTACATCTAAAAACTTAGTAGTCATTGAATGATTTGTCAAACTTGTATTTCAACCTATTGCACTTGTAACCATAGAACAGGCAAAAAATGATAATATTCATCAGTATAGATTCCTAAAGTTAAATAGTAAGCTGTGGCACAGTCTCATTAATGGACATGAATTGTATCTAGAAACATTTGACTGTTGACTACAGAAGTACCGTTTACATGACCCAGCTTGAGTATTTCATGGCAACAGAGGAAGAAGCTTTGCTAGCTTGTGAAAGACTGCCACTCTTGCAGTTCATCACTGGTGCGATAGATTTAGGTGACCAACTTTCTCAGTGATTCTAGATTCACACAAGATTCTAGATATGGAAAACACACTTTTGCGTCTTTGTTAGCAACTTGACTGGTGTTGCCATTGAGGCTCTGCAGGGAAATCAGTGCTCTAATCTTGCGTAGACATTGAAGTCCAAGGATTCACAAGTCTAATTCACAACCCATATGAAAATCTCCTCACACGAGGTAATCTGTGGGGAAATGAAACAACAGCCTAGGATTTGAGCGGTTATGCGAGTGAAGTTGAGTGAGGGAGATGTTGGAGTTCCGTGTTGAAGATGAGAGGAGCACAGCAAACAAGTTTTGAAGGAATTTCTCGTTGAATGGGTGGTGAAAAAAGTGGCGTGCAAGTGCAGAAGCACAGAAGCACCGATTGGACTTGCACGCCACTACTATCTACAGAAACAATTGCAGGATTGCAGTGATAGTTTTTTAGGTGCCTACTAGACGTCCCCAAAAGCAATCAATCACTGGTGAAGCGAAATTATTCTTTTTATCCTTGTAATACTACGAACTCAAAATGTTTTCCCAGAAGGCATGGTTCGGGAGTTTTTCACCTGTGAACCTATATGGTCGCCGCAGCTATGGAGAGGGATCAGCCGCCTCTTGACTCCTCGCTGGTAGAAATGTTTCCTTCTGAAAGCCTTTACCACCAAGAGACAATGAATAGCTTGTGTTGTTTCGGTTGGGCGAGGCAATTGGGAACCGTCTTCCCGTCCCCACTAGAACAGTAAGAACCTTCCTTTCCGTCTACCCAGAGGATCTCCAAAAGAGATGAAATTGCGCTGTTGCTTTTCACGGAACCACGAATCCCTAAGTGCCCATTTCGAGATTGCCCCAACAAAAGAATCTATTTGGAAGTAGGAGACACAGGAAAGGAGGTGCAAGAGGAACCCTAGAGAGGAGGTAAGAGGACGATGCCGGTGAAGGATGGAGTGTTAAGATCTCTGCTAACCACAGGCTTACTGTCACTTACCAGCCTTTGGGCACCCTGCAAGTGAACCATGTCTAGATCTCGAGTTCTTTCGGTGACGTACTCCATTATCTTGGAGTAGGACAACCGGAATTTAATTGAATGGACTCGGCATTGCTAGCAGAAACAAGACCATCCCGACCGTGAAGTTCCGTGTCCCCTGCCAGTACTACGTCTGTTGCGAAGACCACAACGGAAGGTAGGCCCTGGGAATATCCACCTACACAAGATTTCAATCTGTGGACTTGAGATGTTGGCAAGTCCTTTGCGAGATTGAAATTACAAGTTCGCGAACATTTGATAAGAATCTGTTTGAAAACATCTGCTCAAATACTTAAATAACTGCAAAATATCACTTCTTGAGGTCCAGCATCAGATGTGAAAAAATAATAACTGTTGTATCATCCTGAAACTTTACAAAAGAGCCTCCGTGAGATGTTTCATGTATTTGAGGGTGCCACACCAGAGTTCGACCAAAAGAGCAGCTCCGACCTAAGAGGCCGTTTATTAGGAACTTGGAGCAGTACACTAAACTATCCACGACATCGATTATCTATGAAAATTTGGTCAAGGTCAATTTTGACTACAAAATTGAACTACATGACATTCCTATGACTGCACGTAGATGTGATTTTAGGATCTAAATCTGTAAAAGAGAGGCACCTAAGGACCATCGTCAGCAGGAGATTCATCCTCATCATGGTAGATGTTTTCGGCCATTTCCCAAATTTGTAAAATATTGTCTTCAGCCACACTGGCTATCAAGAAGTCTTCTGATCTGTTCCATGAGAAATCGGATATCTTGCTTGTATGACCACCGTGAATAAATAGCAGCTCTGGTGGACCATCCTCAGCATCCTCAGGCGTTTGCTCCTCCCCGATTCTGCAATCCCCAAACTCATAAATTATTACAACTACTTCATATCTCATGCAAGTAAAGCCACAGTTCATACGTACAGAGTAGTCGACTAGAACAAAAACGAAACAACAACCTTGAAAATAATCTTCCTGCAGAATACTACGTAAGAAACCTAGACTCTAGATTTGAGTGGAGTCATCCTAATCTCAAGAAACTCGACTAATGACTAATGCTTCGAATGTTTACCACCTACATAAACACCACGCCTAGAGAATCAAATAAACAAATTCCATCGGCAACCAGTAAGAACAACGAGTGATAAGTTAACAACAGAGGGAGAGACAGGAGGGATTAGCACGAAGTTATTACCTGCTAAGATCCCACACCATCAGCCTACGGTCAGCTCCACAAGAAGCAAGTATGGTCTCATTGTTAGGTGACCATCCTATCTGAAACACTTCCTCCCTGCCAAGGTGATTCGGATGTTGAATGTTAATGCAGACTTCTGGCTATGTAAAAGAACAGAAACGCAAAAAGGAGCATCCCCGTAAACCCTACTCAAATCTGTAACACGTCTAGAAATGGTTATCGAGTTGCAGAGGCAATAGTGTAAGCTTCATATCCTGATACAACCACAGCATAAAAAGTGCAAAAGAAGGAAATCTCGTACGTGTGATTAACAAAGGTGTGAAGGCTCCTCGACATTTTCCGTAAATCGTACAAG
Source organism: Physcomitrellopsis africana (assembly GCA_036785485.1). NCBI lineage: Eukaryota > Viridiplantae > Streptophyta > Bryopsida > Funariales > Funariaceae > Physcomitrellopsis > Physcomitrellopsis africana. The sequence continues at coordinate 110,946 of JAWRVF010000450.1, read as the reverse complement.
GCCACAGTCCTATCTGCAGAACCTGTTGCCAAGACCCATTCGTTCTTCGGATTGAATGCAAGGCAATTTACCTGCAGAACCAAATGTTTTCAACACTTAATTGAGAGCATAAATTATTTAGTAGCATTAAAGAGTTGAAACGAAAGTGTTGGTAGGAGAACGAGGGAGAGAGTGGTTCACAAAAGCCCCACCCTTTACAGGGAAGCTGCAGATCAAATAACTGCAATTACGTTGAACATTACCTCTGCTTGGTGGGCTTCGACAGCATGTAGGGGTTTGTCAGTAGGTGCAGCTCGAGTGTCCCAAATAAGGAGCTGCCGATCGTCACCGACTGAGCCAAATAGGTGCTCATGCTGGACATGCCACGCGACGTCCTCCACGACACCAACATGCCCCTGTATATATAAACTGCCTGTTAATCCAACTTCAAACGAAACAAACCACAAATGTAGAAAGACATAAATGTAGGCACAAATGAAGCGGAGCATTTAAAGTTAAATATACCTGGAAGATCTGCAAAGCTTCAATGACACGATTTTGCTTTGGTGTACCCCGAATGTCCCAAAGACAAATTTGGGCATCGTCAGACCCACTGAGTAGATGTCCATCCTTGATGGGGCTCCAAGAAAGGCCATAACCCTCTGTCTTGTGACCTCGTAACCTAATATCAGGATTGCACTGTCCATCCTGAGGAGGTTTCGAAGGATGTTTGCTGTAATCAAAGACATAAACTTCTGCGCTGACAGTCTTCGTAGCAATATAAAACTGGTTCTGAGGCATGTAACGAGCTCTGTTCACTTCTCCCTCATGGTTGATTTGTTGCACCACTTGCACCTGAAAAACCCACACGTCTGACGAGTGTCATTACGGTAGTCTACATTTTCTCAGTGAATGCATCGACTTACAGAGTACTTCATAGACTTCACGGTGGACATTACCACCTAGAAAATTTGAGTATGGGTTTTCCAAGTAGCTCAAAAATAAAATCGTAATATTGCTCTAATTATTAAACAAACAAACAAAATCTTCACCGCTTATTTACGCACCCGCAGATGCTTCTACGAGCTCAATACAAACCTGGAGATGAATCCGGTGCTTCTAAAAAATACCTCTTATCTAAAGAACCAACTCATTTCACCAAGCGGAAACCTCACTAATTCAGACAAATCGAGAAAAACCCTAAATCATTCACAGATGTGTATAAGTGAGTTTTGTTCTGCCAAGTTCAGCATTGGCTCATCTACACAGCTTTAAGTTCTACGCACCCTGCATTGTCATCCGGGAAATCCTACCGACACTGTATGTACCAAATATGATCGTCTAACTAAGTGAAATTAAAAACCCTCTTCTCAGATAAAACCTCAAAAGACTAAGATCACGAAATCAACTCAAAACAATCCCACCACATAAAACCCGACCGCCCCAAACCCAAAACACCCAAAACCCCAAACAATCACACACCACATTACAAAACTCAAACTTCTACAAAAAAAAGAGGAAAAAGAAAAATCGTCAAACCCCAACACCCTAAAGAATCCCAAAAACACAAAAATAAAAATAAAAGTAAAATAAAAAGTAAAGCCACCTTGCCACTGGAACATCCGAAGCCACCCATCTCCCCGCGCTCGTCGTCATACTGGCGCGCATTATTCTCAGAGTCCTCGAGCGGCAGTTGCACTTGAGCTATCATCAGGTAATTGGGCTCATTGTCGCTGGTATGCGTGCCCACGATAAGACGCTGCAGGGAGAAGTCCTTGCCGCCGACCTCTTCACGGTTAGGAAGCCACTGCACAGTGAGCGAGGGCCACTCAAGGGCGTGCGTGATGACGAGGTCATACAGAAACGGCGTGTTCTTCTTCCAAATCTTGTACTCCTCATTCACGAGGCGCTCCTCCATCTCGTCCCGGTACTCATCCTCCTCTTTCGCCATCGATCCCCTCGGTCCCGCCCTGTCCGACCTGCTCCCGCAACCAACCCCTTAGCGATGAAGTCGCCCTGTACCAAAACTAAACCTGGAATTGGGCGTCGCTGCGATGAGAGCTTTGGGCAAATGCCAGCTGACGAGTGCGGCATGCTGTCTTCGCAACCCACCGGGGCCTGTCTCCAGGTGCCGACTCGTATACGGACCTCTCCCAGGTCTCAATAGGGTCCTTTTTCCCGCCACTCCCAGACACAACGAACATGACCGTTTCCCGCGTCTTGCGGCATCCGGTTACGTTCGAGTTGTCGTCGTGAGTTCGCGTGGCGTGTTCTCGGTGGTTCCCATCGGCGTTCCCGGGCTGCATTCAAATTGGGACATCTCGTCCCTTATGGTTTTGTTGTGTCAGATGCGAAAAGTTTTCAAAAACCTTGGTTGACCGTACTTAAATTTCACGAACTAGTAAATTTCATTATGTATATATATATATATATATATATACATACGTGGTTAGTGTATATATTTTGCATTAGTCATTTTTTGGTAATAAAAATTTATTTTCATTTATTTGTAATTAATAATATGTCATTTTTCTCACACACACATATACATACATAGTTATATAATTTATATATAATCTCTTTTTTTATAACTATTAATGTAAAAGAATATTTTTTAAAAAATTAAAAATTAAAAAAAACTCATCATGTTTTTAATACATGAAATTTATATTTGATTTTTTTTTTTTTCATTTGTTTAGGGTGAATTTCTTGTGTAGAAAAACAATAATTATGAATAGTAAATAATAAAAAATAATCCTATTATATTATTTATTAAAGTGTTTCAAGGCAAAAAAATAACTTGAACCAACTCCCCCCTTCCTGATACTTCAATCTGAATTATATGTTGTCAATAAATATTTGGTTTGCATGGATATTGTTGATAAAATAATTTATGAGTTTTGAGGTATTTTGTTAATGAAACATGTTTGTTTCATTTGTCTTTTTTGATATTATATTGTTGTAGATGTGCAAATTAATACTCTGTCGTGAAGAAAATAATAAAAAAAAAAAACAAAATAACAAAATAAAATAAAAGACAAAAGAAAAATAATAATAATGCAAAAATGTAAAATACTAAATGTGTCTATGTAGATTTTAGCCACTCAATATAATAAGAATTATGATTCTTATGCTTTAAAGTAATAGAAAATTAAATATATTTTAAGTTCTACTTATTACATAGCTGTATTTTTTAAAAAGTACACATGTGTTTGCATATATATATACAACCTGTTAAAATTTACATATATCCATTATTGAAACCATTTAAAAAATTTGTATGTATATATTTTAAAAAACTTAATTCGAAATTTATATGATATTTATTTAAGTTGTTGTTGTCTTTTTTATTTTATTTTATTTTAATAAAAAACAATCCTGCTTTGAACAATGTACATGTTTTTTCAACAAAAAAAGAAAAAAGAAAAGAAAAAAGAAAAGTGTGTGTATATGTATATAAAAGATTATTCTGAATACTGCACAAAGAAAAAATATATATATATTCAAAAACTTTTTTTTTTCTATTACTTTAAAGCATAAGAATCATAATTTGTTCTTACAAGCTACTTTTTTTTTAAAGGAATGTCAATTGCAATTATTTTTTATGCTGCAAACACTTATATATATATATATATATATATATATATATGATTTATTTTGCAAGTACGTGTGTTATACAAATTTTCAAAACAAAGTACTTACATGCTGCAGTGAATTTAACAGTGCAATTAAAATGGATTTACATGTTCTTGTTTTCATATATAAAATACTACTATAGTCTTCATATATTTAATGAACTTCAAATAAGTTCTGGATTATTTTATTTTTAATAATAAAAATTAATGAAATAATTTGAGTGCATGATTTTTTTATTGGAAACTTGAAAATTCAGGAATATTCAATGTAATGTCTTGTTTTATGGTTTTCTTATTCTTAAATATGCAAGTTGAATTTTAATTTAAAACCCTTTTTCAAATACAGAAATGTGATACTGGATACAAAATTGTCTGCATATCAAGCATTCATATATATATATATATATATATATTCAAAAACTTTTTTTTTTTTTTTAATGTGACTATCTAATTTGTTAGAATGTTATTACAATGTTATTACAATGTTATTCCAATGTTCAATAAACAAAAGAATTCCTAAAGAAGAATCCTAAAAGTCATCTACTCCATATTCAAAGAAGAATCTCAAGTGAACTTGCAGTTAGTTGTTATAAGTTTTGAAAGCATATTAAAAAAAACTATCTTCATACTTTAGTTTGGTAAATACCTATATTATATATGACTTGAGTTGCTTGTTAACACAAGTTTTTTAGATATATTATAACAATTGCATATTTTTAATAAAATTTGAAATTATTTCAATGTAAATAACTTTTAATTTATAGGTTTACATTAACGTTGTAGTGGTTAAGGGATTCTAAACATTAAAGTAGCATTGATATATTTTAAGATTTTAACTTATGTTATATTTTTTTCTTTTATAGCTTAAAAAAGAAAATAAAAATATGGCTATTATAAAATTAATAAATACAACTAATTAATCAAATTGTATTTTTTTCCAATAATTTTTTTATTAGATATATTATGAAAATATATCAAAAAGACCAAAAAAATAAAGACTTGCAATAAGTAAATTATTTATGTATATAAAATTTGTTCCATTTAAACTAATCTTATTTTAAATTAATATCATAGTTTGTAGCTATTGATATTGGTCTATTTATATAAAACATGAATTTTTGATACTAAGAGGAATGTTCATACTAAAAATTATATTTGTTTCTAATTAAGAAATTTGCATATTAAAAGGCCATAAGATGGATAGTAAAAAGTTTTAATTAAAAATAATACTTATAACTATATTAGAAAAAAATTCATTTCTTGTTTTGTTTTATTTTTTTTATTTTTTGTTTATTTTTTTGACACAAAAGCATGAAGTATCCAATGTATTAATGGAGTAGAAAAAATACAACTAACTACTTAATTCCTAATATCCAAAAGCAGAACTAAAAGTACTAAGAATAAGAAGCAACTATTAAAGCAAGCTTATCTATACTTTTGTGTATAATCACACCACACTAACGTATTCCAGAGTTCCATTTAATTACTTTGTCATTTCTAGAACCAAGTATGTGTTTAGTCATCTAGGAGTTATCCTATCTCTTGAGTAGGGAAGACTCATATTATGAGTGTTTTGCTAATTTCTTTTTGATAAATTTCTAACAAATTTCTAATAAATTTGTCCATATTTAATAAGATCTTTCCAAACTATACTTCTAGTATGAAGTGTACTCCATACTTTGTTTTCAAAGACAAACTTATTTCTTTGAATCCAAACAGTTTATAAATAAAGTATCAAATCTTATAAAAATATTTGAATCTAGAGGGAAGAAACTTATCTCTTGTTACTTTCAAAAAATAAAATAAAAATAGAAGTGGTATTAGAAGTTTAAGTCTCAACCAACCAAGATGTGTTAGAGGTTTGATATTCTTACCTTAAATATGTCAATGCAAAAGATTTAATATTATTTTATATATACAAATATAATATTAAATATTATTGTATGATGATGATAATAATAATAATAATAATAATGAATACAAATTGTTCTACTTTGATATGCCAACTTATATATATATATATATATATATATATATATATATATAATAGATTTATAAATGCTATTAAATATTTAGATATTTTAAATTAAAATACAATATATGCTAACAAAGATTGTTTCTATGACTATTAACCTTTTTTATATAATTTTTATTTATGATTTTTAAACAAATATTTTAATAAAAATTTTATGATCTAAAGTGAGGTTTTTAAAATTTCAAAGCATTTGTGCAAACTTAAGAAGATTACAAACTTAAGAAGATTACAAACTTAAGAAGATTACAAATCTAAGATACTAATATTAGATATTTAAAATAAATTATTATTTAAATGATATTAAATATTTTATAAAACATAATATTACAAGATAAGCTTTAATATCATGTACTTCAAAATATAATAAGATAATAGAGCATATAATCTCTATCAATATTAAGATAGAAAAGACCATATTATATATTTATTATCATCTTCATAATTTTTTTAAACCAATTGTGGCTAATAAAATGATATATTATTATAATTGAATCTTTAAAATTTAAAAATATATTTACAACAATTATATATTTTTTTTTATTGAAGGAATTTTTAAATTTTCTATGACACTCATATCTTTTGATGATTTATTATTATAACTCTTAATAAAGATTTAAAATTTTTGAACACTTAAATCAATATTTATTTGCTATCTTGTAATATTTTTGAATAAAATATTTAATATTATTTATGTTTTTATTTTGCAACAAAATTATTCCATGTAAAATCCAATACTTTCATACAAATTACATCTAAGTAATTTTAAATGGAAAACAAATTATTTCTTACCACTTTATGCTTAAATTTAAATAAATTGGTAGAGACTTTTTTAAAAATCAAAAAATTAAAAATTTCAAGTTGATTTTGCCAATTTATTTTTATTAAAGTTATAAAATATTTATTTGGAATTATAGAAACAAACTCCAGATATTTTTGTTGCTATAAATGAAGGCTTCAATAAGAATGAGACAAATTACTCTTTGTATGCTACATAAATGAGTAAGTTTTTGTCAATCATGACTTTTGTGTAATTAACTTGTATATCTTGGCTAATTGCATATTTATAGTTAAATACCTTGAGACTAAATTTGAGAAGAAAAATAACATAACTAATTAAAATATATTACAAATGTATCCAATAATTTTAAATCACATAACAATTAAAAGCATGTTAGAACTTAAATTATGCTTTAGAAGTAAAAACAATGATAATTAGAAATTTTGTAATGTAAATTAGATAATTAATAATATTATTATAATATTTTTTTAAAATAATATAATATTATTATAATCATATGTAGTTATTTATTATAAAAATAAAAATCATCTCACAAAATTTCAAGGAACAATCTATGAGAAAATTCTTTACTAGTATAAAACATGTAACAATAATCTAATGCACCATAAAAACAATTTGAATTGAACAACTTCTATTACTAATTATATTTATGCAAATCAAAATAATATTTATTATATATTGACAAAAAAATATTTTATATTTCTAGAAGAATAAAAATTGTATGATAGTGAATATGATAATAGATGCGCTTATACATGTCTTAGCAAAGAGAAGACAGCAATTGCTAATAAGCATACTTTGATTTTAAAAATTAATTATCTACAAAGTAAAATTATTTAAAATAAAAGTATAAATAATTTTAGAAATAACACCATTGCTATGATCATAAATATATTTTTTGTTTTTAATACTTTAAAATAAATATAATTTTTATACAATATATTATTTACAACCAAAAACTTTAAAATAAGCTATGATAATGATTAAAGTTTGAGGTGACTATAGCTTTATTTATGGAGAAGATATGTAACTATCATACTTTTAAGAATTTAAGTAAAAAAATAAGATTGATATGCATTTTATGACCAACATATATTTTTAAAGAATTGTATAAATTATATTTGTGCTTATCCAAAATCTGAATAGCTTGTACAAATTCGTTGGATCTTCCCCCACTTTCACTTTAGATTCCACATTATTCTGCTTCCACATGCACAAGACATGCATGTAAGTTTGCTAAGTGTTCATTAGAAACCAGGTGAAGTTCTGCACGTCACACTAAAACGGTACTTAAAAAGTTATGGTTTTATTCCAAATAGAGGTTGGAAACCCTAACCCTAACTTCACCTGGATCGTGTTTTTGAAGATGGGAGTTTCAGATGCGATATTGTGTGAGATGCTGCGCGAATATCAGTAATGTGCAAGACAGTCGAAGTGACCGCTAAACCTGTGCTTTGTGATGATTTTTCAAGCAATTGCAACAACAGTTGAGACCCTCAGAATTCAGGTTAAAGAACGAACAATTAAACTTCTCAGCATAGAAGTAAGGAATTTGAAACTTGAGAGCAGTGAAATCCTTAACACAAGCTTTCGTCCTGGGGTGTCTCAGATTGAAGCTTCAGCAATCTACCCACACACCACAATTTTAACCTCTAGTGTAAAGCGATGCAGGTGAGATTTGGGACTTCCCTGGATTGGACTACACCGAAGAGAATGGTCGGAGCTCAGCTATAATTGTCATCGTGTCAAGCTCTTCGGAAACCCTACCACTATTAAGAAATCTAAGATTTAACCATGAAATCCCATCCCCCGAAGACTTACTCCAGATTACAATATTCATTTCTAGTCTACAGAGCGAAAAAGATGGAAAGCATTCGAGCCAACGTGATCGAGCAAGGAATTCCCATGCCTTTCGACTCTTCGATGCGATGTCTAACACATCCACAGTTGCCTAAACTGCTAAGAAAGTTCAATCTCCGCAACCTTCTGACATAGATCACTGTTAGATCAAATATGCAGTGGATCAAGTGATTTCAAATTGATGCTGCTTCGAATTCTATAGCAAGTTGAAACCTGGGGATTCAGCCATTATGACGACCACTATAGCATGTCGGTTCACAGACCACTTGCAACTTGCCACTGTTGAACTGAAGATTATATATTGCATCTACATATGGACTGTTGTTTATTTCGGAGGTCAACGCCACTATCCAATAAAAATTGGATCGAGTGATGTTATTCTCTTTACCGACACCAGGGGAGCAGGTTTGAGAGGCATCGTGTGGAATAATTTTCATTGGCAGATCATATCAAGCACGCTTCCAGTGCTAACTCAGCACTAGAATTCTAAACGTGCTGCATCTGAACTGTTGCTGCATTTGAAGGTGTGGAAATAACGCTAGGTTCGCCGACGACATCGTAACTTGACCGATTCTTTGCCTCGATGAGTCTAAAATCCACCACACGGTTTTATCAAAACCTGGCCTTCCCTACAACCGTGAGAGATACAAGAGGCCGATAATCAATCGGCGACCATCGATATGGCGAACTGCGAAGAAGAACCCTTTCACGAAGATAGTTAGCACCTATCTACGTGTCACAAATCTTCGTATGATTTTATATTTAAGCTGCAGCGGTAGAAATTTACACGCTAACAATCGGATCTTCTGGATGTTAATTACGCAAGGGATGCAAATTGGTCGGTAATGGAGAGGTTCTGTTCCAGAGCAACAGTGTCATGCACGTTTGAATGGCTTCCATCACTTGATGGGGAGAATTGGGTACTGCAATCAGAGGCACGATTCAGAATACGAGAGTCCATGCAACATGTCGGAATCAGAAGTTAAGAAACTCTTCAAGTATGTACACATTCCTCGGACCGAAATTACTGGAGAGATTTGTATCGCTCGCCTATTGAACAAGCAAACAAACCTAGTCCTTTCGCTAATTCTTTAAAACAAAGCTCTGTAGCTCATTTTGATCCAAACCATCGTTTGTCTTCATCACCCACTTCGGATTTGCCACTAACGCTTTCATGTCTGGAGCTGAGTAGGCCTCCTCAAATTGAGAGAAACACTTGGCTAATCTACATACAACTCACCACCGGGAGATGTATCGTTGGCATGGACGTCGAACTTTGGACGCCGGCATACTGTCAAAATTGGGTGATCGCACTCTTACGAGTGCCGTGTGATGAACATTGGAGTGTTCAAGATCAATGGATAGAAACGCCTGTGCAACTGGCTTTGAACCTCGTACTCTTGGCATCTAAAAAATTGCGTCCGATCTCAGAAAGATTAGTGTACTGGAGTGCAAATTGCAAATTGTAGAGTGGTCGAGTACGTTGGTCTGGTCAATGGCTTCTTGCAGGCTTCGCAGCGACTCTTCGTTTGTTTCACCCAAATTCAATTCAGAAAATCTCTCTGCGAGATTCCGTCTCAGTCGGTATCTCTCGTTATGGCTCTTCCTGCTTTGACGCTTTAAAATTGTGCCCAATACTCGTGACCACTTGTGAGATTTTTCGACAAGGGAACTCTGGTAAATGGACATTATGGCGTCAAAACTTACCTTGGAAGAAGCTCTGACTGCACCAAGTTCAAAACCTTCGCCCGACGAGGCGATTTCTGAAGAGCGCTCAACGTGTGCAGTGGGTGTTGTCCCATGGCTAGTGCTTCTCGAAGCTTGAGATGGCTTTCTTTTGGACGATGTTCTAGCCTCATTGCTCGGCCACACCGGTACTGTTTGGTCCCAGTACACCGGCACCAGTTGATCGCTCCTATTGAACTCCAGCTGCACCCTGGGAATAACATAACGTCGCGCTTGAGAATCAGAGTGTCCACCGAAATCGGTACCTAACCTCGCAGCTGCAGGTCTGGCGACGGCTCCGGAAGATGCAAGACCTATTTCCATCGTCACTCCCGATTCCGACTCACTCCAAGAGCCTTGCATCGTGTCGATCCTTCAATCGACCACCCGCCTCCACAAATACAATCACCCGCAACCTTTCACACTGAGCTCAGTCTTTGATTTGTCTCTTTCAAATGACGCGTAACAAAACTTCGAAGTTCGCAATGCCTAGAAATACTAATTGTTGGATCACCTCTCTACTTTGGTTGTGGCATCTACGAGGAGACGTCCCAGTGATGCCCTAAAAGTGTTTCCATTTGATGGAAAGTCGATGAGAGAATTGTCGCGGACTGATCTTACGAACCAAAACCAGTTACCTCTACTCCTTCAAGAGGTCCTGCAGAAATTACACGATTGCGTAGAAACTCGACATCGCTTCCCAGCCTCTCTCAGACCTCCACTCCGCCAACTCACGGTTGGCACTGCCCACTGAAACACACTCTCCCTCCACCACCACACAGCATCACGTCACATGGAAGAGAACCTCCGACTCCCCTCAGTAAAGTATCCCAGGCTCCAAAGAAACTGAAGAGACAAAAGTCTTCACGAATCCACCCCCGAAAACAAAGAAAGTCACACCCCTACGGAGCAATCACCGGCTACTACGTACATCCCTGACAACGACGTGAAGCTGATCCTCACTACAATACTATCCCAAACAAGGGAGCTCAAGACACACTTTTCACTTTCAACCGCAATCGCTGATGGTGCCTACAAGTAACAACCCACGGTTGGCACCTCACGATACACCACTGCACGGACCAGACGAGTGATATGGAGTTAGCTAGCGCGTCAAATCTAATCTCAGAGCCGGGGAGCTATCCGACACGATCCCGATCCTGCGAATTCTTATGCCAAGGACAGGGGGTTCCTCATCGCCAGCTCGGGAGCGTTGGCCAAGGGGGAGGGGGGTGTGTGTGAAATTAATGAGGTGGACATGATGCTAGTGCTATTGCAGATCGACAAATGGTGTGAGATTGATACAGCGGTTGGGCAGCTCTGCTCCGGCGGCCGGCCCGCCCGTCCTCCCTCGCCCTAGGCATCAGGCTGAGGTTCAGGGAATTGGGCAGCCGGGAAATCGGCCCCAACATGGCACGCCCCTCAGAAAGCTGCGAGTGGTGTAATTGGAAACTGGTACTTACCGCTCCCCCCTCGCGGGGAGAGTGTGAGACAGCCCCTTCGCCGCTGCGGCTCCAGCCCGGCGTCGCCGCTTCCTTCTCGCCCTGTCGTTTCGTTGCAATTTCCTTAAGTCAAACTTCCCGCAGCTTCCTGGAAGCAACCTGCCGACCTTGGAGAGTCCGTAGGTCTGATGCACTATCCTTCATCTGCTTGTTTTCTATTTCCGAAATGAGCATCTGAACATCACACCAACCATTTTCTTATTTTTGTAGTATTACATTTATAATATATTATATCATTACAAATTTTCTTATTTGTAATAACGTTATTAGTGGTAGTTTTGTACTTTTCGAGATCAGGGTAAATCAGTTTCCGAGTATTGGTTTTCCTTAAATCATGCTGAGGAATTCAATAAAATGTATTATACTCTCACTTGACTATAACTTTCATTGTGATGTATTCTTTGTATTCATTAATGAATGACTTAATATGAAAAAAAAACGTCATATAGAATTCAAGGTAACAATAATACAAAATATGAATATCATTCTAAAATTTCAATCAATAACATGTTAACTAAGCCATTAAATAAAATCAACTGAAGGAAAATAAAAATATTGTGTGTCCATGATATCACTATCATATGAACATCATTTCAGAATACACATTGAAGAAAAGACTTAATGTTGACACTCACAAGAGTCATACTCTATGGTTCATTCAAGTTTTTTGTTGAAAATGATGCATGGAATCACTTCTTCTTTCTTTACTCATTCTTCCTCAAATGATGAATTCCTAAACCACTCTTCTAAAGCCTCATGGGTACATCACCAGAATTATGCTCTCCCTCTTGAACACAGAAGTCCTTTGTAAGGCTCAACTGGTGCCACATGGCAAGGCTTCCAAACTCTCTTCAAATTTGGAACCCTAAAAAGCCACAGAACCCTAAAATGACTACAAAATCCAAAAGTGGCCATGAAACCGTGAAAGTCAAGGGGGGGAAATGGCTAGAAACTGTGCATTATCAAATGTCAATTAATCTGGACTTTGTTGTTGATAATAAAAAGACCATGTGTCCTGCTATCCAAATTAAGGCAGAACAGTTCTGAGAGCTCTCAGAGTTGGTGGGACTGATTACCACTTTAGGGCTAATCCAAGTGACTGGCCAATTAGTACCCAAAGAAACATAGATAATATACCTCTGCTGGGCGCGGATCCCAGGGTTTGCAGAAAAGAGTCTGGTAGAATGCCAGCCAAGGTATCTCTAATCTGGATCAAGGCCAGGTGTGCACCCCTTGTCAACCTAGTTTTGTATATTTATTTCTTCCTTGCTATTTTTGGATGAATGTGTTTCATTGGATGAGGTGTATCATGTCATCACAACCGACACAATGGGTGAAAAATGGTAAAAACCTTTGTGGTTCCAGGATCTATATGTGGATTATGGAGCTCCAACTTGAGAGCGACGCACACAAATGTATTATTATTATGATTATTATTATCGTTATTAGTCATACCATAGAAGTTTTGAACATAAATTTTATTAGGTTAAAAAAAGTAGAAAGTATACTTGCATAACAATGGCAGATAGATTTTGTTAACTTGCTACCTTTTTAAAAGTGAAGGTAAAGTTAAGATGAAACCTGGTATACAAATTATTGGTTTAGAGTAATTTCAGACAACAGTTCAGCGAGCCTAAATAAACAATCGTCACTAAATGAGAAAATACCTTAATTCAACTTTCGTTTTCTGTAAATAAGGCCATGAAAGCAAACATGAATACAGCAAATTTTCAAATGGTAATACGTTTGATTTTGTAGGTAAAAAATTTAGTTAGAAATGACATCAGAATAATTCCTCAGCATCCATCAGAAAAATGATTAAAATATATTTTATGAAAATAAATTATTTAAAAAATATATAAAGTAAAATGAATCAAATAGAAAACAATACAATTAATAGTCTAAAATTAGTTATATGACTGCTCATTATTTTGATTATGAAACATCAGAAAAGAATAAAAAAAATTATATTTTATAATTTATAAAACCAAAAAATCTTTCTTTTGTTCCTCTAAAGAATAAAGTATTTACTCTTTGAATTTTGATTAAAATTAGGTTAATATTAAATATACAATGTTTATACATGCTATTTTTATTTTTATTTTTATTTTTAATCTTATTCTTATTCTTCCATGATTTATTTTTTTAATGAATTAAACTTTGGTTTTACGTAAGATTTGATGGACATAGAGAAGGTTTATTTCTATCAATCAAATTCTAATTTATGAAATTAACTAACCCACATATAAAATTTGATGCCCTAGAATATGTTTGGAAAACTTTCACTGTGTGTAATGACATTTTACTGGAATACTGTATGTAATGATATTTGGCCCATAGCATGTTCTTTTTAAACTTCAAATGTCAAATATGTATATACATATCAACATTGTTGCTATAAAATTCACATTTAATTGACACCTATGTTCTTATATATAAATATATATATATATATATATATATATATGAAAAACTAATATTTGCCTAAGACTTTCATGCCTTTATTAATTTCTTTTCAAACTCATTTCATTACATAAAATATAAAAAATAAAAAATAAAGGTAGTTTTAAAAAATAGAATGTATGGGTCTCACTTGTTATATGCTACATATTGGCACTGTTTGGTTTTGATTACATTCTTTTTACTTCTATGTCACCTCTAATTATTATAATTACCAATTTTAAGTTTGAAAATGTTTCTAACTTATGTTTGAAGATATTATAGTTTTTTCAATACCAAAACGTTTCAAAATAGATAATTAATGTTTTGAATTATTCCTAAGCAATTGAAGAAGTTTCAAAGTGGTCTTCCTTTCCTTTGTTAAATAATTCAAGTAGTAAGATTACCAAATATTCTTTTGCATCTTTTCTACCTTGTTTAGAGAATTAGAATTATATTCATACTAGCTATCATGACTCTTAAAACCACAATTATTATCAAGTCTTTTGTATATCATGTTTATAAAATAATTTTCTAATGAATTCAAGTTAGTTATTTTATAATAATAAAAGATTTAAGATTAATCTATAATGAAGCTAATAAAATATATTTTATTATTTATATATTTTTATGGAAAATATTTAACCAATTTTGCACACTTCTAAATAAAATAATAAAAAATTATGATTATTTATTTAAATCAAGATATAATTCCTAGTTAAAAATAAAAATAAAAATTATTAAGTATATGTTAAAGATATGTACAATGCTTAAATAATTAGAAGTTAATAAAATAAAAATTCAAAATAATTTTTTTTATAAATTTTTTATAAAAATAAGTTAGATTTACTTAAATCTTTACATGACTTTTTTGCTAGTTATTATATACTAAAAAAAGATTAAGACTATATTTACTCTCATAAATATATTTATTATATTCCAATCTTTGTTTAAGCTATTTTTTATTATTTATTTTATTTTAATAGTTTTAATAAATTTGATGATTATTTAATTTAATTTAATTTTAAATTAAAAAAATAAGAATCATAATTCTCTATTATATTAAAATCATATTTTTTCTTGAATTTATTTACTTTATTCTTTTTATATATTTTTATATTCTCTTTTTATAAATTTGAATAGGTTTATTTATTTTTAACAATTTTACAAGATTTATAAGTGTACATATTGCTAATATAACAAATGAAAAAATCTCTTTGTAAATCTTTATTCAACAACCACTTCTTTTAAATTCTAGACTATATTACATTGTCTTTTATTCTAATACCCTATCAAGAATTTTCTCTTCAGCCTATTGTATCAATTTATGGAGTAGAAAACAAAACACTAGATTGTTCAATGAATGTCCTATGTATATTACATGTTTGGAAAGATAAAGAGAATGGCAAGTGTTGCTTTGTTAGTTCTAGTAATAGCCGAATCCCAAAAAAATTAGATTCAAGTAAAGAGCATAAAATCGTCTATATCTTATAAGGTTTTTAAAAATGCAAATGAAATTGACCGGTTGTATAACAAAGGATATGTTGCAATCAAATATCATATTTGTTGGATTTTGGGTCTTAATTGTTAAACCAATTATGTTGGATTTTTTAATAAAAATATATTATATTATATTTGATAAGTTTAAAATATTAAAATATTATTGATTGTATAATGCAATCCTTATAGATTTAATTTAATTTAATTTTTATAAAAAAAGTGTGATTTACACAAGGTAGACTACCATTGCTAGAGCTAATTTTTTATATAATTTGTGATATGATCAATTTGTATAATAAGGCCACATAAAAAAAATTCATATGCAACAACTTGGTTATTAGACATATTGATTACTTGATATGTGTAATTGCTACAATTATATAAGTATTATAAGATATATTCATTAGTTAATTTAATATTAGAAAAATACCTGGGATTGATGTTTAAAATCCAACCAAGCAAGAACAAGAGAAGTTTGCAAATTAGTATACAATAAGAGTGGATTTAAAAAGAACAAATTCATATTGTGCAAGAAGATTTCATCAGTGCAGTTTAAATGATTGATAGCATAAATTGGTTCCTTGGAGTGCTTGATAGAGTCATAATCCAATTCATAGGTGGGCCACAAAATGATATATATATATATATATATATATATATATTTTGCTCTTTAAACCTTTTTTTTGATGTTTTGATGTTTTGATGTTTTATGTTTTATTTTTTTATTTTTTTGAATTTTTTTTCCTAAAAATATTTTAAATTAGCTTCTAATTGTATAAAAGTCTTTTGATTTTAATAGGCTTATGTAAAGTCTTATTTTTTGTTTTGTTTTTTTATTCTTTTTTTTTTTTATAAAAAATTTGTATTAAACTAGTTATGATTTAATTTGTAATATGTGATAATAAAAACATAGCATTATTAAAAAATGATAGTTAAAGTATTGAAGTCATTAAATCATCATTTATAATAAATGATATTGAGAGCAAAGTGTATAATTGTAATAGCCAAATATCCTTTGACGTCCTCTTATTAATCATGTAATCAACAAATAAGTTTATTTTATTGCAAATATTGTTATGTTACATGAAATATAGCTTGAGAATGCACTAGACATTTGGCTATAGAAGAAAATTATCTAAAGCCTAAAATTCTTCTTATAATGCAAAAAATAATAAAGTATTTAGAAACGTCTTTCTTGGCAACCTTAATTCTCTTAGAAATCTTAAATCTAAATAATTATGAATCCTATCAATCCTAAACAAACCTTAAATAAATCCTAAGCAACTTTTATAGAAACTCCAATCAAATCCCTGTAAAATATTAAGAGATATTAAATTAGCTTCAAATATTTTATACTCTTAGATATGCTAATTTTATAGAACCTCATAAAATTTAAAAAATGTTCAATTAAAAAATTAAAAAAATAATACAAAAATACCTTTAGCTTTCCAACCTAAGATAGAAGAGAAATTCTAATAGCAAAATCTTAAATTTTAATTTTTAAAATTTGCTTAAACTTTGTATATAGCTTTAATATTATGTCTTGTTTTTATTATCTAAATGATTAGCTTCATATAATATTCTCATTTTTAGATATATAAAAATAAGTAAGTAATGTCAATTTGCCCTTTTTTTAGTACATCCTTATATATATATATATATATATATATATATCTTGCAATCAAATTATTAAAATTATGTTAAAATTAAAATAAATAATTATTATTTTTATACTAAGACATTTACAAGAATTCAATTGTAGATCAATCTTAGATTTTTAAAACTAAGTAAGAAATCATCTTAGGCTTTACTTACTAATCTCAAATTTTCTTATATCATGGAAGAACTTTCTTATACTAAAATCCTACAAATTTTACACTCTTTGAAAGTTTTCAAAACTTTCTTCTTAAGATTACACTCCAATTTCTAAAAGAACCTCTTTCTTTGCCATAAGAACTTGTATTTATGTCTTAAGGTTTGATTTCAATTTTGTCTCACAAATAGTCCTTCCTAAGTGTCAATCTAATTATGCTTATTGTAATTTTTATAAAAATTTATCTTTAATTTTAACTTAAAGATAATTGCATTGGTTTTATATCTATTCTACCTTATCTTGCCTTATTTTTGGCCCTACAAAGTAGATAGAAGCTCTTTGTTCTAAAAAGACAATATGAAACATTAAATTTATAACTACGTTCAATCTATTAGCTATGATTTCTTCAAAAAATCTCTATTAATCTTTTGATTAAGCTCTTTCTATATATTTTGATCTTCATGCAAGCTTTCACCCAATAGTCATATTATAATATAATACCATGGCAAGAAAAAAAAAAAAAAAAAAAAACAAAAATATGATAAAAATAACTTAAAGTATTTCTAATTTTCATACTTATCTTTAAAAATATCATGTTGACAAATAATTGATATCTTTTCTAAGTCAAAAAAAGTACTATCATTATAATATGGCAAGAGATTTTGCATTTTGTGACAATCATTTATTTTATTTGTAACAATTGTATAAGGAATTTATAGATTTATATTACAATAAATCCCACAAATGTTATCAAGAGCATAGCATTACCTATATCCTCAATAAATGTGTAAGAGAGAGTGATCCAAAGGTTGGCATTAATTGTAAGATCTTTTCTTTTATTAATACAATTCTATATATTATAGTTTAATTTTTTATTTTTCTTAAAAATAGATATATTTTTTATAATTTTTTTTATATATATGCTATATAGACTCATCACCTATTTCAAACTATCACATATTGATTATATTTCTTCATCACAATAAACAAATTAATCAACTCCTTCCCTCTATGCACCGTCTTAGGCACTTAGATATACAATGTATAAATTCTATCTTCATTCTTTGCAAAGAAGAACCAATTAAACACTTCCATATCTAAACAACCTTCAAAATATTTTCATACTTGTTGAGCTACATGTACACATCTTTAATAAACTACACTTTTTCAAAGAACAAATCCAACAATCATCTATGTCATTTCTCCTTCTACATGTAGCTCATGTTTAACCACCATCCTCTACCATAACATGTACCACTTTTCACCACCGCATCAACAACTTATTCCATATTCTATCATTTTAGGTACTTGCACTCATACCATTGTTGTATTATAACCAAATTCTCCAACCTATTACTACAATCTGAAAATATATAGGTCCCAACTACATTCTTATTATCATTGTGCCAAATCTTAAATAATAGGTTCTCCATCACTTGTATTCCTTGCATGTTACTTTATAATACCAAAATATATCCAAAACAAAGCTCCAAAGAACCTTTACAATTGCAAATCTTTTTTTTTTTTTTTTTTTTTTTTTTTTTTGCTTGTTCACATATTTCTTCTTGCTTATTTGCAAATTTTTACATTGTTTTTATAAGTCAACTCCAACAAACAACAAACTTTTTATTTTATTTTATTTTTGTGCATATTCTTTGTGTACTTGTATGATTGTACATATTTTTATTTTTATTTTTATATATAACTCTCATATCAAGACAATTCTAATCCTTCACATCTTTTATATGACTAGCTCTTTTAAATAGTTTTTTTGTTTTCAAACTTTGAAACAACTTTAAACTTCAAAACAACCAACCTTCTTTCAAAACCTTCCTATATCATTACATTGCACACACTTTATATACTCATTATTAATACAAATGATGCAAAAAGTGATGCAAAGTTAAATATTAGGTAGAGGAAGGTAAAGTACTAGCTAGAAGATGCTTGGACTTACAATTCTTATTTGGTGCAATGGTGTGTGTCTATATTCAATATACTATGAAATATTATAAAATAGTTCAAAATTAATTATAAATAGATTCAAATTTAATTTTTAAATCAATATCAAATTGAATCTAAACCAATTGATAGTTACACCAACCAATTTAGAATAAATTTAATAAAATAAAAATTGGTTTTACTAATTTAAAACTATTTTTTAATTAAATTTCTTTTTCATAACATAATTATAATAATTTAGAAAAATAATTAATTTTATAGGATAGTATTTTTTAAAATTATTTATTTAAATATTTCTATTATTAGTATAAATATTTTTAAATTTATAAAAATCAAGTATCCAAGTTAAAATCAATAAAATAAATGATGTCATATTAAATATATTATGACAAGTCAAAGAACTTATGCTTGTAATGCATCAATATCATTTATTACTACACTTAACATCAAGATTAATCTTCAATTAATATATATTACAAGAGTTTCTTTAATAATTCTATTAAATCTTATAATTCTTTCTACATTTGATTATTATTTCAATACAATAATATATATATATATATATATATATATATATATTAAAATAACAAAACTTAATCTTGTTTATTTACTTATTTTGAAAATTAAAAATTAATCTTAGTACAAAAGACTAAATTAATACCATGATTTATATCAACTAACATTTTATTTATACTATTGGAAATATTTTTTTGTCTTTTACCTACAAATTTATAAGATTTTATATCAAATATTAAGTTTATCTATTTTTTGTTAAAAAGTATTTAAAATTTTTAATGTATATTTTTAAAAATTATGTGTATATATATATATATATATATATATATATATACATATAGTTCTAAATTTGTAAAAATCAGTATAAGAATAAAATACCAAATGTAATAAAATTTAAAATACCATCTGTTAATAATTATTTTTTTATTTTTTTGGTTTTTTTAAAGATTTTAAGACAATTACTTACATATTTACCAATATCTATAACTGGTTTCTTTTTATGATCTTATTTTAGATTTTGATATCTATTACAAAGGTTTGAAATATATTATTAATATGTTTATGCTTTTGGAATGAGCCCAAGACTAAGAAACTAATCATCAATCATTAATAAAGTTGTAACTAATCCAAACCATTATTTAAAAAAAAACTTTACCTAAAATATATTTCTAATATATATATATATATATATATATATATCTAACTTGATAATTTTTTATATTAATTATCAAATAATAAAACAAGAAATAAATTATAAAGCCAAGAATATTTTTGACAAATTTTAAAATTTTAAAAGTTTTTAGAAGATATCATTATCAATATGTATGTACATCAAATTGTTAAGAACATGGATTTGTACAAACTTGTTAAAACATAATTATCACATATTTAATTCTATATTTATATATATATATATATATACACATAATAATAATAATAAATTAGAATGGCTATTACTAAGTGCAAAAATACTAAAGAGACTTGAATCAAAACTAATAGATAAGATGTTGATTATACTAAAAATGGTCTTAATCTTGCCCTCCATATACATTAGCTAATAAGAATATATAGAAACCTCCTAAAGACCACAAGATTTGAAAAACAAGTGTTTAAGTTGTAAAATGTTTCTATAAAATTTCTTAGATTTGAAAACTATTTAAGAAAAGTTCATGTAACTACATGGTGCATCAAAAGATACTTATATATCAAACTTTCATTTAAAAAACTTCCATGAAACTATATAAGAAAGATATTATTTATTATAGTTATATTTTATAATTGATTTATTTCTATTCACTTCTAATTATTTGAAGCATATAAGCATGTGTAATATAAGATGGTGTTATTTCTAAAATAAAAAATATAATATTTAATCAATTATTTTAGTAATTATTTATATTAAATTTACAATTTTGATGTTAAAGTTATTTTTGACATTCTTTTTTGTAGTTTGAGTTTTATTTGTATCATTGTGAGGAATTAATAATTTTATTGTTTACATTAAGATTTTCAAATATTGATTTTGCATCAAAAAGTGACTTAATGATATGCAATCAAATTAAATGGAATTATGATATTTGTTTTAATTTTCTTATTTTATAAATAAAAAAATAAGTAAAATGATAGTTTTAATATTGGAAAAATGATTATAAATCTAGATGAGATTTGGAATGAGGTTTACATTCAATTTCATTCTTGTGATAGTAAATTAAAAATACAGGCATAACAATTTAATTTAATTTTTTCATAACACGATAAAAACAATTGATTCTGTTTTTAATTTTATAATTAACTAAATATCAGTTTGGATATGATTAAAGGATGTTACAAAACCTGCAACAAAACATGTACAGGTATCTATGAATGTGTGTTATTACATATGATTTAAAAGGCTGCATAGAAAACCAAATAAAATAGTATTTTATACCTTTTTGAAAATAATAAATCAATGTCATATGATGATTATACTATTTGATGTTTACAGTATATAGAAAAACCAATTCTTTTATAAATATATTATTTTTTAAAAATTCATACAACTATAGAATGTTGAAAAACCTTACACAATTTTGAGACACTTGTGTCAATGACAAGATTAATTTCTGGCATTAATTTAAATATATTGGTATCTGGCAAAAGCAAATATGAAGGATATATAATTAATTAAATGTATCGATGAATATTTAATAAAAAACAAAAAAATTGCAAAGAATCTTGGTTTTTTTATAAGTAAAATTTTGATTAGTGAATTGTTTTTACCAAGTCTTGTAATTGAAAAATGATCTATTAAATAGAAGCATAATATTTAACAAATTAAGACTGATTTGTACGAAAATATACGATTAACTACCTTATATATATGTTCAAATTCTTACTTAGTATGTAATATTCATTTTTTAACACATGGAGATTTGTATCCACGATTCAATTTATTAAAACAGTATTTTAAATACGTATCATTATTAAGTCATAAGATGCACATAAGGTAAAAGAAATTTAGTTTTTTTTTAATTAACTATTGCATCTTAAACTAATTAAAGTTTTGTGTTGCTTTCCATTATACATTAATGCCAATTTTTATAATAACAATTTATAATAACAATAATAAGACATCTTTAGAAATTGGCCAACACATTATCAACATGTCCACCCAATATATTGTGAATTTTACGTAAAAAATATTAAGGTTTCATTAGACAAGATCCGTGACGTATGAAAGCCAGTTATAAATATTGAAATTCATTGTTGTTGCTTAGCATTTTGATTTTGTACTTAACAAGATTCTCATCCCACATTGTTGTATTCAAAGGTGGCAATGCTCATATAAGAAAGGTAAAAAGCATGCTTCGGCAATGAAAGATCTGCACAAAAGCTCACCTTCTGTTGAAAATCTGTCGAACAAAACACGTTGAGCAAACCACAGTTCGGAACATGGTCCATCAATGCTTCTATGTATACATTCTAGAATCTGTAAAGTCAGAATACTTGACAACTAGTTTTGCTAAGAGCTAACCCCAAAAAATCACAAGAAAAACTGCACATTGATGTCTATTCCAAATGGGCAACGGTGATAGAAAATTGACTGCACGGACACAGCACAACACAGACAAAGCAATCCTTGTTACAGTTTGCAAGCTGTGAATCTTAGAAGTAAATATTACATCAACATTTAACAGAGTTACACATTTCCTGAAATCATGAATCATGTGGAGTGGCAACTGTGATATTCTTGCGGTGAATCGCTGTGCCCATTATACATCATTCGCTGGTCTCATCACAAGGGAAGACCCCAACAAAGCAGATTCGAGGATAGGAAAGGTTATGGACGAACAAGCAAAATGTAGCAGAAGATTTGAATAAGTTATTACCAATGGCAAGGACTACTATTAGCTAATAGTTTAGGGTTGTGATCGTGAAAACCATAGAGATTGCATAAGCCCAAAAACTTGACCTAGAAAACGAGCAAGTCATGTCCAATCGCCGAAACAGCTGAAGAGAAATAGACTTCCTTGGTAGTCCAAGAAACATTGCCTCATGACTTTGATTTGGAATCTGAATGCCCTCCTTCATACCATTCAAGCAGTGTTGGAACAATCACGAATTCAGCATTTCAGTGTGCGCCGATTATGACAACGGTCAATGTCCTGGAGACTCTCTGCGAAGGCATCTTCATCCCTGGCTATCTCATGATGTTCATCTTCTTCCCAAAAACCAGCTCTCTAAACAAGACTAACGTGGTATTTCTCACAGAATTCGCTTGACTCATACGGGAACTGCACGCACAGTAGGAAGACTGCGTAAGTAGCGATCTTCACAATTTAGTTTATGCTCAATATCACCAATAACCTACGCGAATTAACGAAGGTTTAGAATCATACCTTTTACCGATCGAAGCGCCGCACACTCTATTGACGATGCCTTCAAAACGCCTGTGCGCTTGAGATTGTGATCGCCGCTATCTCCAAATTCAAGGACTGATTTTCAGTAGGTCCAAAGTCGGCAGAAACCTGATTCAGCCCGCTAAAGAACTGGCTTTAAGGTACAACCCAATCACAATGCACAACGAATAGAAATACCTGGCTGTTTACAACTGTACGAGACTCTGAAGCGACTTTAACTGAGAAACAAACAGAGAGGACATCATTTGTATCGGACGAAGAAAATCTTGACCAGATTTGAACAGAAACGCATTAAAACTTATCCACTCTATGATCATTAATGATCCTCCCGGGTTAGATAATGTGTGGGTACAAGTATCCAACCAAGAGAATGCCAGAATCAAAAGTACATTCAAATGAACATAAAATGTTACTGCAGACGACGTCGTGGGAGTTTTCCTTCGCAAAAACTACACAAAAGAAGCTGAACTGAGAGACTTCCCAAACCAAATCATCATCGTCTTACTCAGTTTTAGGAAGCGAAAATAGTCCAGTCTGTATCTGCGAGCTGAAGGACTGACTTTGCATGACCTACTAATGCCCCTATCAACAGACTGTGAGATGTTCTGTTGATGAAGAATACGGCACCCTTCCAATCTGGAAAAGGAACCCCTGCTAGAGCGCGCACACCAATTCTCTTCTATATTTCATCAATTGGAAAGATTAGCCTCAGCCCCGGCAAGCACCAGTATTTGAGCAAGTTCTCGGAGATCTACATACTCTCGTCGTGAATGAGATGTAAACAAGCACGTTCTGCGATCGCAAACTAGGGTACACCAACTACATCGAAAAGGACTTAGAATAGTGCATGCAAACCATCTAGACGACAGAAGTAGCTACTTCCTCAGCATGAAAACATGTAAATATATCTGCTCGATATGATTCTCAAATACTAATCTCTACATGGGGCAGACCTCATTGTTCACCACCGCAGTGCCCCACCTGGCGAATTCATCAAACCTTGGCGCGTTCCAGAGAAGAGATCTGGGTAGACGTTGAAGATAACCCTCAGCACTTGACACCGTCAAAACTGGATGCTGTCGAATTCGTAGCCAGCAATTGCTGTTTGTGCTACTTCCTTCCAAAACACCTTGAGCCTCAAAAGTCCTCATCGGTAGAATTCGTCTAAAGCTTCTATTCATCTCATGGCTCTCTCACCACGGCACCCTGCAACCCAAAACAAACGCTCAGTACTGAAAAGCACAGGTGGGAAGGGATTAGTTAGGGATTGACATCTACGCAACAGCCTACACGCACCCGAGGATCAGAAAATTGAAGCCGAATTGTTAAGAGTTGATAACATTGCGCAAGCTAACACGTAAGATCTACCACTTCGTTGCCATTATGGTGAAGGGATTTGTCCTCCGCTGGTGCTGCCACTAGCTCCGCCTCCGCCTCCGCCTCCGCCTCCGCCTCCGCCTCCGCTCCTATTCGCGCTTTCCCCTCCAAGTCTAGAACTATACGGAAATGGTCCAAGCGGTCCTAGCGCTCCGGAAAGGCCAAGAGCCTGACGAGCTTCATACGAGTTTACTCCAGCCCTTGCTAGTTCCATGAGATGCTCTCTAGAAAGATGTGAAGGATCTCCTCTTGCGAGATCCATCAACTGTTCTCTCGTTAACATGTGCTCTCGGTTGGCCTGTCCTTGAGGAAGACCTATGCCTATTCCTAAGGACGATGACCCTCCCCCCTGGCCCACGGACGCGACAACCATTCCTTCCCCTGCATACCTCGCCAAGTCTGAATGTGCGATAGCTAGCTCATTCTGCAACTGCGCGACCTGCCTCTGCAACACTGATATAGCGCCCACGCATCCGTATACGGGATCTTTTACCCGTGCGTCTGCCTCGTACGCAAGAGAATTCACCGCATCCTCCCTTTGATGCGTTGGAAGTTCGTTCAGAAGCTTTGTGATATTGCTTGCTCCAAATATCTTGTGAACATTGGCAAACTTGTGTGGCTGGTCGGGCGGGAAGTAGGGCGCAAAAACACATTCTGCCGTGCATTTCCTCCTCAGAAACTTGCATGCAGCACACGGAGAACTCGAGGAAGACGTCATTCCTGGCTACCAGATCCCAAACTTAGTAAACAACAATACCTCTCACCGTCGCCCTGACTACCTCCCAAAAAATACACACATACCAAATAAAAAATAACAGGTTCTTTGATTCATCCTACACGCAAAGCCTAGTATTCTAGATCTTCCAAACGACTTCAAAATAACTCACGAATTCCAGCTACCAACACGAACAGTCGCACAAGACTTTCCGCACGGTTGTGCCCTGTCTCTATACACGGTAAACCCCATGAGCAGCAAGAGTCCCAGTCTGTGCCAAGCGAAAACTCGTGATCCAGAATTACAAGCAATACCTCACAACACTCGGGGATGCGACAGAATTCAAGGTCAGAACATCAGAGAAGCACGATGGACCCCACAAACTCTTTTCTTCAGGTGATTCTCAAGTGTATCGGAGTCGCGGAATTAATCGGGCTCAAGGAACTCACCAGATCCTTTCTACAGTGACCACCGAGAATCACCACCACCACCATCATCATCCTCATCCCAAAAGACTCGTGACCGACACTAGCTAGCACCAGAACCCAGCAGCGGGAGCAGCAGCAGAAGGGAGGAAATCTCATAAAGCACGGACCTCTCTTCATGGTTGTCGAGAAGGCATCACAAAATCCATCATCAGTCCGCTCGGGAGCAGCGGTGTTCCGGCACCACCCCACGCCCCAAGGAGGAGGCTACCGTGTCCCGAGGGGGGGGCTCTCCTCGCGCACACCGATCAGCGCCCAGGCCCGAAAAGCCTCCTCCTCGTGCGGGGCAACGCATTCATACTCTCTCTCTCTCACTCGCTGTGGCTCTCTCTCCGAGTCAACTTCCGACCTGGCGCCGAACCCGGCGCCACGCCGTGCTGCCGCTAATCCCCCCCCTTCTTCCTCCCACCGCGGCGACGCCCTATGACCGCTTCCGCGCTTGCCCTAGCTCCACACCTCCGGGCAGCCGAAGCCCTTCCCTGTCTCTGCCCGGGTCTGCCCGAGTAATAGAGCCGCTTCTCAATTTTGGCTATGGCTTAACTAACAAGGGTAGAATGGAACTGGTTGGAAGTGGAATTATATGTGTGTGTGTGTGTGTGTGAAAAACATAGAGAAATTTTCGTCTGATAAAAATCCCTAAAAATGAATGGAAAAGAGATGATTTTTTTTTTTTTTTTTTTTTTTTTTTCATTAGCAACACTAATTAATTAATGGTATGATGTAGTTCACATTGATTTTTTAAAAGGATCAATGTGAACTACATCATACCATTAATTAATTAGGGATTTTATAAAAGGAATGTTGAATTATTTTTAAAATAATATTAAAATAATTCTTTAAGAAGAAAGGTAATTCCAAGTCTATGATGCATTATAAAAACTTATGATGAGACATCTCAAAAACGAGGTTGGTGTATGCAAAGTTGTCTGGTTTGATAAATATACATATATCTACATTTATTTGTACTTTACCAAAGATGTCAAGCTTCCACTTCCATCACAATTAATTGAATTGTAATCATACTGATTTATCACTATGTGATAGCACATATTATGGCTATTTCTTTCACCAAAGCATGTCAAATGCCATTTAATAATTGCTGCCTAATACTAATACTTGAGGTTAAAATAATGAAACCCTTGTTACACTATTAAGGTGACTGGTCATCACATTTCAATATTATTTTTAAAACATTTATCCAAGATATAAGCAGGTCTTCAAATTTTAAAGCTCATTTTGAAAAGTCACTGTACAATTTTTTTTCAAAGGTTCCTTGCTTGGTGAAGAAAAACTCTTTTTTTAAAACCATGGCTTTTGGAGATAGTATAAAGTGAGAAAAGGCCATAAAATAGACTAATTTAATTCTCTTCAATTTTTTTTATTGTATTTCTAAATATATTAGCTCATATCTTGATTCTAATAATTATAAAATAATGTAAAAATTTAATAAATATTTTAAACAATTTTTTAACATGTCTTCTTGAATTTTAATAGTTTAATAGAGTTTTTATACACATACAATATTTTAAAAAAAACTCAACATTACAATTAAATATTTATATAAATTATTAGTAGAATTGGTAGTATATGGTGTTTTATTACTTCTATATATGTAAATTAATTTTATATAAAATATTTTTTAATATATGAACATTCAAACTAATGTTGGTATTGAACTAAAATAATTTAAAACCAACTCACATATATTTGGTATGTATTATGCATGACTGAAGACAATCACTATTTTTTAAAATATAAATGACATTATCTATTCTAAAAGAGTTTAAAGAATCAACCTCAATCATAATATAAATAAATAAATAAATAAATAACAGCATTATTTTGCATCATAAAAAAAAACTTAGAAATCAAGGACTCTAGTCTTTTTTTAATTTTAATTTTTATATGAATGATTATTTGAAATAAGAACTATCAATACTCTACACATAAATGTGCTGTAATAAAATTAATTTTCTTAGCTTGCTTATAAATAATGCAATTAAGTAATTTATACTTAAAATTAATCTAGTCTTGATTCTAAGTCATAATAAGGCTACAATGAATCTTAATTCAATCAAACTAATATTATTTATCAAAACACATACTACAATAGTTCTACAATTATTTGTAGTTTAATTGAGCTTATGGATTTTTAAAATTTTGTAATAATTATGAAATTCGAATTATGTATAAATTTTTTATTAATATTATAATTAGCAAGTAGATATATTTTAATTCAAAGATTCTTGAAGGTTTGTAAGAAATAAAAAAACATCCAAAATCAAGTAGAATACAAGAAAAAAAATCAATTAAGCTTGAAAAATTATAATACTAAAAAATAAATAAAAATACTAAATTAGAAATATATATATATATATATATATATATATTACCATTAATGTTATTATATTTGGTCAACAAACTAATTTATATTAATATGGTTCTACTTTAGTTTATTTAAATATTCTTTAATTTCAATTGATTTAAATATATATATATATATATATATATATATATTTTAATTTAAAAGAACCATTATTCAGATACACATCTTACAGCATAATCATAACTTTAAAAATAAGTCATTTAAATAAATTATGCTATATATATTAATAAATTTAAAATTTTTAATTATATTCTTTTACTTATTTGTGTTATTTAAGAAATAATATAAATTAAAGACAACAACTCTAATAAAAACTTAATTATATTTATATAAAAAATAGTAGTTATCTATTAAATTATGCTTTAATTTATCTAAGAAGGACAAATCTTAAAAACTAACACAAATACTCACATTATCTAGGTAAATAAAAGTGAATAAAAATAAATAAAATTTATTCATATTGATAATATATTTATTATATTTTAAAATATATTGGTATTGTATCTAAATATTTATTCAATCTATTTCTATTGGCTTCTACTTATGTATATATATATATATATATATTAATAATAAAAATAAAATAATATTTATTTTAAAGAACTAAATTTAATATATGTTCTTTTATTTCTTACTATATCTATCTAATAACTCTTTGTAGATTTTCTTTCAACTAAACACATATATAATATTTAAAAGATTTTTTTAAAAAATCAATAATTTGTAGTATTACAAGAAAAACCACTTATATTATTACAATCTTCAATATTATAATGCCACATTATGGTTGGACATCTTCATTTTTTAATTTTTGGTTATTTTTTATATTTATATTTTTTAAATGATTATTTGTAGTAATCATTAAATCAATTATGAAAAAGTTAGTATGGCTTTTTCATTATATTCATACAGAAAATTACCCCATCCAATATTAAATAAATAACTCAATTTAAAGTTTAAAAATCAAATAGATTGCATATTGATTTTTACATTAATAATTTAGTTAACATAAAATATTAACAATTAAAAGTAATATTGCTGCATTCGATGTTAATGATTGGTTTTCTTTACTATATTATTTATGTGGATATTATATATATATATATATATATATATATATAAACTAAAAATTTATTGGTTTTTTCTCAAATTATATCTTTTTTCTATAATTTTATTAAAAAAAAATTTTAAAAAAAATTATTTTATAATGAATAGGATCTTAGTGCTTAAAAAGTAATAAAAACCATGACAATGTCAATCTTGTAAATAAAATTTTGATATGCCAAATTTAAGAGCTTGATTTTAGATAGATTTAAAATTGAGATTAATAAGAAGCCAAACTAAACTTATTAACCTTATAAATTTGAATGTTGTTATATGAAACTTTTTTAAAAGATCAACTTGTGGTTCTTAAAATACAACATATAAGTATCTATAAATTATTTTTGATATTCTTGTCAAAAGAATTTTTATATGTTGTACACTTATATATATATACATAGATATATTTAGTTTATTATTTGGTATAGATTGAAGTTGCTACATAATTTGTACCAACTCTCTTATTTGCTCTTTCATCTATTTTATAACATTTGTCATATCAACTATCTCAACTTTAGTAATATTGCATTAAAAAATAACAAAAAAATTATATATAATTTTAGCACAACTTTAGCTTCAAAATAATTAAATTTTTATATAAATGATATTTAAAAATAAATATATAATGATAGTCCACACAATTCTAAAAATCAAAATTTAAGTTTTGTATAAAATAATCTTGTCAAGTTATTAGAAACTAAAATTAGAAAATCAAGTAAAAATAATTTAATACTAAGAAAATTTAGAAATACAGCAAGCCATTGACTAAAATTAAAATATGATAATTTAATTATTACTTTCAAGACACATAAAAAATAAAAAATAAAAACATTATAAGGCTAAAGGTTTTTGTTTCTAGTTTCTTAAGTCTAAGCATCTAAGGGGCTAAATGAAGTTTTTATGAAAAACTTGTTAACCAATTGTAACAAAATAAAAGCTATTAAAATCACATTTAAAGAAATTTTTAATAAGACTTGTAAACTAAGATATTTAAAAAAAATTCTTTAAAAAAGTTTTTCTATAAGACTTGGCTACCAACTTTTCTAGTAAAAGAAGCTAGGAAGTTTTTACAAAGATTGAAGATTTAGAAGTATACATTTGTGATATACCATCATATATAACTTTTATAATTTTCTCTAAAATTAAATACAATATGTTTACCTAACTTATGTAAAATATTTTTTAGTTCAAAAAATATTATATATATGGGGCTTCTAAAACAAACACCAAAATTATAAAATAAAAATCTATTTTTTGAAATGAGACTATAATAAAACAAATTTTACTCTATTACAAAAATAAAAATATCTTTGTTATATAGAATGCAGTCATGTTTTAAAAATTAAAGTAATCAATAAGAAAATACATGAAAGATATATAATTTTCTTTAAAAGTTTTATTAACCAAAATGTTATGTTTAAAGGCATATTTTAGGATCAAAAGTGTAATACATCTATATACAAATATCATATTTTGTTATAAAATTTATGTCATACCATAATTATTATTATATTTAAGAACAAAATTATTTCATAATTTGCAACTTCATCAATCACAACTTCCAAAAATGACAACAAATACAAATCTTTCTTATGTCAACATTTAATCTCTACCAATCAACTCAAATCTAAGCTTTGTATATGACATTAGTTTGTTAGTAAGACTTTTCTACAACCAAAACAATAGCTACAACTACACACCAACAAAAACTTAATAATACAAAGTCCAAAAATTGAAATCCTACGACTTCGAACCAGTATTTAAAGAGTAGAAACCAACAAAAATGTTGTGTAAGTTGTAACCCCTCAGCACCTTGCCAGCGGCACCGACGTCTGCGCCCACCATCGATAGTGCCAAAATCTAGAACTCCATCACTGCACACTCCAAAATCAGAGGCACCGAGTTTTTATTTCCCTACATATCTATACAAAAACATGCTATTTGTGATCCCTTTGATCAAATGTGGGATAAAACAGATGACGCTGCGATGTGTTAAAAGGAAAAAGTGCTGTTGAAGTGGGTAGCAATGAAGCTCAGAGACCACCTTCGGAGTAATGCAGTTGAGCAGCCATACTGCACGTCTTGTGCACACCATGAGAGCTGGAGAGAGTGAGACACACTATTTTTCCTCACTTGCTGCATATGATTCTTCTCTTGTTTGTCGATGGAGGTCCTTGTTCTCATTCGCATGGTTTTGTTTTGTTTTTGTTTAGTTTCTGGGTTCTCTTCTTTGGTCTTCACGAGAGTAGTCGAGTCCACCAGGCAGACAAGTAGAATCATGTGCCGAACTCTGCAAGATGATCTTCTAGTGGAACTAAACTTGAAGCGACAACAACATCCAGACTATAGTCAGTCAATTTGATGAACAAGGCATCAGTTTACTGCATTTTGAAAGATGCCCAGGAAAAGCTCTACCACTGGGACCCTGTTTGCAAAGTCTGAGGTGAAAACTCAACATGAGATTGTTTGAAAATATCATGGTGGTGAATGTATGTTTAATTTACAAAAACATATGTGTTTATGTACCTTTTAATATGTATATTTAATGTACATTAAATCTCACTTCGAACCATCAATAAGAACTCTTCTGTAGTGAGACATTAATATTGGAATTGTTGTTGTTCTTGTTGTTATTCTAAATTTGATGAGCCAATACATCAATATGTTGCATTATCATCATATGGTCATCTAAATTCAGGAAAAAAGATCGTATTCTCATTATATAGTCAACTTGTTTTGTAATTTGCAAACATAACTGTAAATACTTTTTCCATGTGTGTGTGTATGTATATATATATATATATATATATATTAAAATTTTACATTTGAGAAATCATATTCAAAATGAAATAGTTTATTTATATATATATATATATATATATATAATATTTTTTTTTCAATTTTGATGTATACCCATCATGGCAGTTGTACGACCATGCAATATTGTTTCTATCATTGAATATAATTAAGGTTAAAAAGTGACCATTCATGTTTTCTTTGAAACACAAAAAGTCATAAAATAAATGTAAAACAGACATAAAAGTGCTCTTGTGCAAAACATCGATTTGCCAAACTCCTGATAGATATGATATTACATTGTAAAAAACGTGTAAACAATGTTGAAATCTTTTCTATCCTTCCTCTTAAGTTAAATTAGTAATTAATGGCACTAAAAAAAGACATAGGAAGAAAGAAAAAAAATATCAGATATATACAAAACATGCCACATAATGAGTGAAGATCTGTTTACTTATTATTTTTGGTTTCTTCAGAAATTTTCTAGATATAGTTAAAATAGAACATGTCAAAGTGGTCAAGCACACATCAAGAATCTTGGATTACTGTAGGGACCTACTGCAAAAATGATACCTCTCTTTCAAAACCTGTACCCACGAATATTGCAGGAGCATGATCTGTATCAGAAAGGGGCTGACAATGAATTAGTAACATGGCACGATTTGTTGAGGTGACTGGCAGCTGACACATACCACAAATTTGTAGATTTCAGTACGTCTAAGACACAGTGATTTGCTGGCCTGGCTACAATTTATCATGGATAAGGGCTTTGTAAACGTAGCTAGTTTGTGCATATCATTCTAAGGCTAGAGGCTCGTGGCTACGCTCTTGCTCAGATATCATCCTGTAGAACCATGAGAACATAGATCTGTTGAGTTTTCAGAGCAAATCAGATAAAAATGAATTGAACAGTATGAGTACTAGGAAAATGAAGAAAATACACAATCTCGGCGAAGGTCAGCACAATGTGTGCAAATTTTACAATTTCTATCAAGCAGGAAGAGAACTCTGCTTTATACACTGTTGCCAGAA
Organism: Physcomitrellopsis africana; assembly: GCA_036785485.1. Lineage (NCBI taxonomy): Eukaryota > Viridiplantae > Streptophyta > Bryopsida > Funariales > Funariaceae > Physcomitrellopsis > Physcomitrellopsis africana. Next base: position 77,390 of record JAWRVF010000450.1, on the reverse strand, counting down.
TGATTGGTATACCAAGTATAAACTTGGGTACCCTCCATCGACAGTGTACCTGCTGGGTGATACCATCAACTAAAATACACTTGCGTATCAGATTATGATCTAATCCTCCCTTGCATCTTCTTTAGAAAGCAACAAACTGTCTATCTAAAATTAGTAAAGCACACCAATTGTTTTCTTTTGTGATCATTTTGGGCCCTCAGAAGCATTTTTCAATGCATTCACAAGAGCCTCGAGATATGCAGGAGTGCTATGATCAGACAACATCGAACTTGAGAGCACAATGCGGCTAAATCGAGAGTTGTTGGTGTCGGTTCCTTTCACGACTGTGTATGTGTACTTTTGAGTCTCAGTTTTCTTCTCATTTCCCGTCTCTGAGTCACCTTTTAGGCTTTCCTTCTTTAAGTCTCCATGATTCTGATTTGCTTGATCCTGGCCTGCTTGAACTTCAGCGGCTTGATTCTGTTTGACTTGAGTTTCGAGCGCTGGATCCTGCTCTGCTTGATTTTGATCCGCTACAGAATTATCCATCTCATTTAGAGGTTCACGGGTGATATGAAAAAGTAATCCAGGAACAAAAAGTCGACTTTTCACCAGAATGCCCTGATTGCTTTCCGAAGTGGTTGTTGCTGCATTGCCTGCAAGAACAGCTGCAGCTTCTCCCTCGTTTGTCTCCTGAACACTCTTCTCTATGGTGGATAATGATTCGTTTACACCTCGTCTAACTGGTCCCCCAGTCCACACCACACACGAAAATCATCAAATTAACATCAAATAGAGACAACTCCATGTAAGGTGTAAAAATTCGATGCATCCAGTGACAGTCAAACCTAAATTTCATACCTCTATCAGTAGCTGCTGAGATAAAACTAGACGCAGCTGCACCTCCCAATGTAAGCCAAACACTGGGCTTTTGGGGTTCCGGGACATCAGTAGGTTTTGTACGCGAAATCCTTGAAAGTATGGTATTCCCTGCACTTAAAAGAGCACTATATCCTACATTCTTCGTTTTTTCATAAAGCTGTAGTGTTTCAGCAGAAACCTCTTTCTGTTGGAACCTTTCAGCTGTTGCTTGGAGCATTTCCACAACTATTCTTTTGGTGGTCCCATCCTTAAAGGCTTGACTCCTACACGATTTCATACATGACGATCTCAATTCAAATCATAACTGTGGTAATACATGATAATCTTAAAAAGAAAGAAGAAAAAATGGTGTAGATCACTAAACATAGTGATTATATTCGTTTGAATATGCATTTCGCAAGTTATACAAAATGCATCTCATACAGTTCCTTTGCAACATGTACCAGTCTGTTTGCTGCATTTCCGAGCGCAGGTCTTCCAGCGCTGCCGGGGTAACACGGGCCACCACATCATCCTGTCTCCAAAAAAAGATCTTCATCACTCTAAACCTGAATAAGATTGGGGGTTACATAAAATTTACATCTATGAATTTAAATCATTAAGGGTATACTAAAACAATAGTATCAGAAATAACCTGCAGCACGATGTTTTTAATGAAGGAGGATGAATTTGCAAGGTTCAGGTCAACACACGGTGGGCAACCGAAGCCCCAACATGTAATCATGGCAGGAGGAACATTTAAGACTCTTGAAACTTCTCCAGATGGTTTGGATTCCGTCTCCCGAAGCAAGAGAGACAATAGAGCAGCTGTGCCCGCGCCTAGAGAGTGCCCCACGACTACCATAGAATATCCCTGCCACATTACCTTTTCTTAGCCAAGCATCCTGTTTAAATTATAATCCAGGCACACATCCCACAAACACGTGGTATACTTGTATCTCTACATAAATCCCACCTCTACGTATTCGAATCATCATGTGCATATCCTGATCTAATATCGTGTGAATGATAGATCTTAACTCACAGAATTTTCTTGGAGAACATCATGCAAAGTCTGCCCTTCACTATTCAGCAACCCTCGTGCTGCTGAAAGCATCCCGGAGTGCGCATACCTGAACGCAAAATATACTTAGCACCTCAGTGAGACATGCCATCGATATAAGAACACCTGAGACAATTGCAACGAACTCCATCTTCGAACTTTAAAGATCCAAAAATCTACTTATGTGATTTTATGGAAATGATTCATGAGTGTACCTCCAGTCACAACCTAATGAGAAGTATTCATCTCATCTAAAGCGAGTCATAGGGCTTGAGTGGACCCCAATGCAATCAAACGCATTGATAAACTCAAATATAAAAAATAGGTACAAAAAAAAACTTTAGGTAAGCTTGGAATGCAAGATTTACCCTCCTTCAAAGGGTTCGCTGTGGGTACTTAAGTCTGTCAGCACGTCTTGAGCAGTATAGGTGCCCCGAATACCCATCACCACACAGCGACGCTGGCGATGTACAACAATGTAATAAGCAGGTTGCAGCACCGAAGCGATGGCCTCTAGCTTCACAATATCCTCTTCTCGTACCTGTTCGACCAATTGGAGAGGTGATCTACATTAAGGAGCTCCTTATAATCTGTTCTGTTTGGGATTCTCAGTGGCCCAGCTTGATTGTCACAAGACCGGGTGGTGAACCGAACGAACTCTAAAACTTAACTAAATGTATTAACATACTCTACACCAACAACAGTCTCGCATCTGAGGAACATGAAACAGCAGCACTGGAAAAAGCAAACTACCTTCATGGTAGAGGCAAGTGTTGATTTCTTGTTCTCATATGCCGCTGTAGCCCAACCTAGCCATTCCAACATGTCATCTAGTTCATTCCTGAAAAGAATATAGTCAAGGAAACAGTTAGTGTCATAAATTCTGTAAATATCATGATCAGATTCTATTATGCAAGCTTCCTTTTCCGTATTCCTTATTTCACATGAAAGGGAATTAGACATTCAACGTCAAAAAAGAAATTCTGTACACTCGAGAATTAATCAGCTCATCATAATGAAATCAGTAAGGTTGATTTCAGAAACAATTTATCCAAGTCTAAACAATGTTAACGAGCAAGAGCGCCCCGCATTTGTTTAACAGAGATAACCGTTCATACTTGTGCTCAACAGGGACACCAGTGATGGTATCCACAGCCTTCTCCACGGAATGCCGGTTAAACAGCTTGAAAAGTCCAAGAGTTATGTCTCCAACGCTCCACTTGCTCATGTTCGAAGCGCTGTGCATCACGCTCGCTGCCACAGCCGTAAGTATTTGCTCCATCCCCGTTGGTGTCTGTGCCGTATCCTCTTCTGAAACCAACCAAAATTAACTGATATGAAAAATACATCCACTAAGACAGTGTTACCAGTGTTTCCAGCACCTGGCGTGCTTCTAACTTCTTTAAATCTACATCTTCCAAAATTTCCCACCATCTAGCGATATGATTCAAGTAGAAGATATTTAAACCAAAGTAGATCAAGCAAGTAAAGAAAAATGGCACCAAAATAGAAACTATGGAGTAGTGAATATTTGCCCTTCCATTCAAGCTTCCAAATTCAAATTCTACAAAACAGCTTGCAAATAAGAAATCTGTTCCTTTCAAGATTAACATCTATTAATTGAGGTCGGTATTTAGCAAGATTTTGGAAAGGTAACGAAGCAGCCCCCCATGTACAATTTCTCTAGTACATACTCGTAGAAAACAAAGAGACTGATCCGCACCAAGACCACAACACAAAACCTAATTGAACATCATAATGAAATTCTTTCTCGCGATCAGTGTCGCATCCAAAAGAATAATACTAATGTGAGAGATTCAGACGCTGAAACGAAGGAGAAGGGATTGAATCCGCGTACTGGATTCATCGATGATACTTTTCTGGGAATCCAAAGCCCGTCTCTCGCCTGCCATCCCTTCATCGCCCTGCTTCCCTTCCGAGCTTGCCATGACTCTCCCTCCTCCCTGCTCCTGCTTCCTCTCTCCCTTAACTCCACAGCAACAACTCAACAGTACCAACCCAACTGCACCAACACCACACCCTAAATTCTAAACCCAGCTCCAAAAATTCTCTGCAACCCAAAAGCCACCACCCTTCGCTAATTCCCTTCCCTCCACTTCACGACCGATCGCACTGCCGCAATTACGAATCCTCAGACATCCAATCGAACAGTTGCAGATTGCTTGAAAGACGAAATTTCGCTTTAAAACCCTACCGATCAAGTCAACCCAGCTGCTACAAAAACATAACCAAGGATTAGAGCAAAAAAAAAAAAAACGAGTGTAGCGATTTTCCGAAACGTGTGAGATTGAAACCAGTGACTGCGATGATGCCCTCGACAAATTTCGAGCCCATGTTCCGTGCCGCACCCCTCAAACTCTTCTGGTGAATCCACGTGGCGTCCACGTCACGCCACCGACACCGGGTCTTGCCCATGAGCTCCTCACGGCTGTCAACGCGGGGCCCTATCCATATCCTTTTCACCCGGCCCGGCCCGGCCCGGCCCGACGCATGTATCTGGGGAATCACGAATCACGGGCGCGGCATCGTGGATCACGGGCTGGGTCGATGGGGTGCTTTCAACGCGAGCTTGAGATTGCTTGTGCTGTTACAATTATTGATCAACCATTTAATTGGCTCCAGTCTTTAGAAGTAGCCTCTTGAAATTTAGATGGTCTGTTTGAGCATTATCTGGAACGATAAGTGGCTACCATTTCATTGGTTTGTTCTTAGGAACGTGATTACTGTACAGGTATCGTAAATTGGCTGAGCTATGTTAAAATCTGTTTGATCCATTGCTGATTGTGTATTATTTGATTGGATGTGATGGTTATCATACAATCATGGCTATAAACAATATTTTTATGATATTGTACTTAAAAGAAGGGGAAATTACTTGGATCAATTAGAAATATTATTATTTTGTAAAAAAATAATATGATGTTGAAATATGGTTCTAAAAACTTCCATAAATGTTAGAATCTAAGTCAACTATCAGTTCAAAAAACATCATTTCAATCTAATCAAAAAATTGCTCAAAATCAAAAAAATTATCATTGATCCTCAAAATCCAATTTCCAAGACCTTAAATCAATTGAATTCCAATAACTTTTAATCTAATAATTTAATTAAGCTCAAATTCATAATACACATTTAACACAACTATATTTACAAATCTATAAATTTTTATTTGTAGATCTACCACAACACTTAAAAAAATTTCCAAAATTTGAATCTGCTTTATTTCTTAAAAACTAGAATCACTTGAATAGAACTTTGACTTTGCATAGTTCTCATAAAGTCATTACAAACTCAAAGATCTCAAAACTGATGCTCAAAGAAATCCTATTAAGTTTGTTCTTCAATCTCACTCTCCAATCAGTAAAAGAATCCTCTATTTGCTACAAGTATGCAATTTTGTGCCTTGGGATTTGGTTTTGACTCTAGTTCACAACCAGCCTTTTCTAAGTATCAATTCAAGATTTTTTTTAGATAATTTTTGCTAGAAACTACTCTTTGCTTGATTTAAAGATGCTTATAGTATTATTATTGTTAATCTACCTTGTTTTGCCTTGTTTATGATCCTATGAAGTAAGTAGAAGCTCTTTTTAAAAAAAAATAATATAGACACAATTTCTCTACTTCATTCTATCTTTTGTTTATGATTTATAAAAGAATTTTTATTACTAAGTCTTAAATTAAACTTCTCTATAATATAGGTCTTCTTTTGCTCTTTTATCCTATTGCCATATTACAATATAACATTGCACATGTGAGCAACTTGGATTTTATTATTGCTCCAACGAAAAAGCTTAAATAATTAGATTTTTTTTTTAAGAATGGCTAAAATAATTTGATGCGGAGATAGCTAAGGTATATCAATACATTATCTTATTAATAAATAATGCGCTTTCATACATCACGGATGATTGTCCAATTCTAAATGTCAAAATTTGTATACTTTCTTTAAATTCAACTTCTAAGATTTAATATATGGATGCAAGGATATTTGTTGCATTCAAGCAATACTACCAATACTTTCATTAGCAAGATATTTTTGACTATGATGAACACAACAAGCTCAACTTGTACAAAGTTGACTAGTTGAAAGTAATCTATTGGTTATTTGTAGCTTAAAATGAAATCTCTGTGATTACAATTAAGAACTATTTTTATTATACTAGGCTCTTTGAACATGCATGTGAAGTTATAGAAATTGATGTTAATGAAGGAATAATGGAGGTGGAGTTGGTAAGTATACTTCAACATCTCTTATTACAAAGTCTAATATTGATAGAGAATATCCTCAATCCAATCAAAGAAAATAGTATGGCACATATTGAATTGAAAGATCGTAAAATCATCAAGCTTATTTACCACCATGAAGTCAATATACTTAAGAAAAAACTAATATTAGCATCTTTTATGTGTATAGAGAAACTTCAAGGACTTTTAATTATTATCTCCATGTTCAATATTGCTGATTTAAGTGACTATGTTATTTACAAGAAACTTTGTAATATTCAGCATCAGTTGCAGACAAAAAATCTATAGCCAAGTATCTTTAAATTATAGTTAGTATAATTACACATTATATTTTTTATAACTTAGATTAAATATAAGTATCTTTAATTTATAGCTATCTTTTGTGGTGCCTTAATTAAATTTAAAATTGGCTCTTATATATATTCACTAATATTTTAATTGTACCAATGCACAAAATACTCTAAGTATCTTTTCTTTAGCTTCAAATCAAATGAATTTTCTACTTCAAATTCTTCATAGCTATCTACTTCAATACAAGGTAGTGGCAATTGTATTCTACTTGATACATTTGATTCTCTATAAGATTTTAAAAACAAGGTGTAGAAAATGTGATGTATTTTCATGGATATTGATAATTCTAAATAATAAACAATAGAATTAATTTATTTTTGAATAAGAAATAGTCCCAATCTTTGATAGTCCAACTTGTCAAATGGTCAAGTAGTCTTTATATTGCATTGAAGCAATCATATTTTATTACTAACTTGACATGGAGATTGTTCCTTCTCTTACATATGAATTGACTCTTTGGAGCATGCTTGAATTTCTTCCAATTGAAGTTTCAAGATAGCTTGGATATCAATTATTCGGCTTACAAAGTTATTTGTTGTTAGATTTTTAGATCTACCAATAAAAAAATATATTCAATTTTGGATGGTGGCTATGATTGGAATAAAATAGAATCTATTAAATAAATGCATGAATTATATTTTTGTAGGCAAATTTGGCTAGGAATAAGTAAGATGTCTAATTGTCTTGTTGATAATTGATAATACACTTTTAGCACTAATCTAAGATTTGGTTGACTTCTTATATTTGACTATTAATTTGTGAATGAAATGTTGGAAAAATCTTGATATCTACTTGAAGAATCTCAAAAAACAACTTCTAAAACTTGAACAAAAATTATGGTCTTTAATCTAATATAATATCATCTAAAAATCTATGATATCAATAAATATAATTAATGAAGAGTTTGGATATTTTTTCACCAATAATAATTTTTTTTACAAGCAAAAAAATATGCCATATTAATAAATTAGTTGATAATTATATATAATATCAAAGGAATTTGATGGTAGAAGGTCTATAATAAAATCTATAGAGATAGAAGACCATAGTTGTTTTGAAATTGGTAGGAGTTGAAAAAGTCTATATAAACAATGTCAAGGATTCTTTAATCTATAATATGTATTATAAGAGATGACAAATTTTTTAATATCTTTTCATATTTGAAGACATTAAAAATCTCTAAAAATAAATTTTAATATCTTGTTGAATCCAAAATATCTTGCAATTGGAAAGTTATATAAGAACATGGTCAAGAAACAAAAAATCTATTGGAATTAGTATACCAATTGTTCAAATACAAAATTTCTTGGATTTCAAAAGTATTATTTGTTTTTGGTTGTATGTTGCTTTTTTTTTCTTTTGGCATAGGGTATAGTCATCTTGATAAAGCATTTGACAATTCTTGTTGCTTCTCAATTCAATATATGATGTTAAAAATTGAAAAGAAATAGAGATATGCTCCAATAGGCTTAACAATGATTTAATACATGAGTTGATATGAAATACTCAAGGTTCTTATGATTTGTATACATAGTCATTGGATGTGAAGCACCTTTAAGTAAATGGCACTATTCTTGGAAAGAATCCTCAAGAATAAGAAGTTTCTTATTATAGAGCTTATAATTAATTTTTATAACCAAGAATTTTTTGGAATAAATTTTTTTGGATATAGTTTATTTTTTCTTTGAAGTTGTGATAAGACCACTTCTAAAACAAAGTCTAAAGTATCAATTTCTATAAAAAAATAGCTTAAAAAAATATGAATGAATCAAAAAAAGAGTTATAATGAATGTTATTTTTAAATATTCAAAGGATTTCTCAGCTTTTGATCATCATTTGAGCTTATTCTTTCATGTCAATCATGTAAGCAAAGTAGCTATTTGAAAATAATTATTTATAAAGATCCAATAGAAGTTTATAAATTCAAGAAAGTATTGGATATTACTTATTGATTTTAGAGTTGTCTAGCCACTAATGGTCTTAGTCATCTTCAGATCCTTCATTTGAAATGATATAGCCAAAGAATTCTACTTAGAATTTATGAAATATATATTTTTCTAATTTAACAAATAATCCAATATCTTATAATCTTTTTAAGACAATGTAGATATATTAGAATAAACCAAAATATTATTTTAGAATATTAGAATAAATCAAAATATTATTTAAATAATATATAATAAAGTCATCAAAGAATTTACAAAATAGACTATTCATCAAATGTTGGAAAATTGTTGGAACATTTGTAAGGCTAAAAGACATGACATTGTACTTAAAGTATCCATATTTTATATATGAAAAGTCCAAATCAAAATCTATTATAATTTGGACACTTCAAGCATATTGCAAATTCTCTTTTGTTGTAGTTGATTTCTTATAAGTTGAAACTATCAAGATATTATAACAAATAGAGACAAATTGTATACAATCCACATCTTATTAACCAATTACAGCTTGTATCAATATTTTGCATGTTTCTAGTTACTTTAAAAAATGGTGTCATATTACATGTCATCTTATTTGAAAATACATCAGACACTTGGTTATAGAAGATAAACTTATATATTGCAATTAATCAAGAATCTAACAATTTTAATAAAATCCTAAATAAAATCTAATTGAATCTTTAACAATCCTAATCAAATCCTAAAAGAATTATAAAAAAAATTAATTTTTTTTTTTTAAAGAAATTATAAAGAAATCTTGAAGAAATTCTAATTAAATTCTAACCAATTCATAAAAAATCCTAAATAATTTTTAATTAAATTTTAATTAAATTTTAATTAAATTTTTGTTAAATTCTAAATAAAATTTTAATTAAATTATAATTAAATCCTAATCAAATCCTTAATCAAATCTTAATCAAATCTTAAGTCAAATCCTAATAAAATCCTATTGAAATCCTATATTAAATATTACTCAAATCCTAAGTCAAATCCTAATAAAATCCTATTGAAATCCTATATTAAATATTATTCAAATCCTAAGTCAAATCCTAATAAAGCTCTATTAAAATTCTAAGTCAAATCCTAATAAAATCCTAAGACAAATTCTAATGAAATTTTAATGAAATCCTAATGAAATCCTAAAAAAAACCCTAATTAAATCCTAATAGTTTTAGTAAATTCAATAGTAGATTTGAAATCTCAATTATTATTAAATTAATTATTGATCTTTATTCAAAATTTTCACATTCCTTAATATGCTAGTTGAAAATAAGCATATGAATTTGAAGGGATTTGAATTTACCAATTGGAAAAAAAAGCTCCTAATCTTTTTAGATATTGGCCACTCTTCTTTTCCAATCTTGATATTGATCTTCCAACATTAATATCTCCTTTTTTTACCATTCATATGTTCTAAAATTTTACAAAAATATTGAAAACTAAGTTAACTATTAGCTCAAAAAAGAATCATTCTAATTTAATTAATAAATTGCTCAAAATTATAGAAATCCTTATTGACCCTTAGAATCTAATTTTTGAGATTTTAGTTCATTTAAACTTTAATAACCTTTGATCTAATTATTAGATTAAGTTCAAATTCACAACAGAAATTTAACACAATTATATTCACAAATCCACAAATTTTCACTTGTAGATCTACTACAAAACTCTTAATATACTCAAAAATACAAATCCACTTCATTTTTCAATAACCAAAGTCACCCAAATAGAACCTTGATTTTGTATAGCTTTCACAAAGTCATTATAAATCTAAAATCCTTAAAACCATTGCTTAAAAAAATTCTATCAAGTTTTTTCTTAAATCCTACTCTCCAATCAACCAAAAAACTCCCTATCTATCGTAAGCGCATGGTTTTGTGCTTTGAGGTTTGGTTTTGACCTTGGTTCACAACCGGTCCTCCTTGGGTATCAATCCAAGGATTTCTTAGGTAATTTTTGCTAAAAACTATCCTTTACTTTGATCTTAAGATGCCTATATTAGTATTTTTACTAATCTATCTTTTTTTATCTTATTTATAGTCCTATAAAATAAGTAAAAGTCTTTTTTATAAAAAAATAGTATTAACGTTAAATATTTTTATTATTTCTCTATTTTTATTTTTATTTTTTTAATCTATATTTTTTAGAATAATTTTGTAACTTAGTCTTCAATTAAACTTTTCTATAATATATATTTTCTTTTATTTTTTTCATCTTATAGCCATATTACAACACAACAACGGATGCTCTAGATTGTTAATAATGGAGTTACTATATTGTTGTTAAATTCTAAGATTGATGTTCTAGATCTATTGACATCAAGATTACAACTTCACTATTAAAGTTCAAAAAAAATACTCAAGATTGGTTGATGATGAAATTATCACATTACTATAAAAGTACAAAAGAGATGTTTTGAATTGGCTATCAATAAAATTACTACACTATTATAAAAATTCAAAAAGGATATTATTCAAGCAAAGTGATTCTTCACCTTAGAAAGAACTTCTACTTCAGCTCATCATTCAAGATCACACAGTGGTGCACTATAAATTGTATTCTTCAATTTTTATCAAAAACAATAAGACAAATAGGCAAATAGAATTTGGAAATAGGCTCAAAGTGGATTATTATTTCTACTTGTGATTCAATGATCATAAACTTGATGTTAAATCCACTTATATTTCACCAAAGTTGTATATAATCACTAGTTCTTAGTTTGCTTCAAATTTTTCATCTAGCTCAGATTTTACTCTAAATAACACCATTTTATTTTTTACTCCTAAAGAAAGTAATACTTAAAATTAGAAACAAAGTACAAGTAACTAAAAATATTAATAATCATATGCTCAAAAGTCTACGTGTCTGTCTTCTTATTTAAAATTCATAAAAAAATATCAACTTCAAAGCAAAAAAAAGAATAGTTTTTATTTATCCTAATACATACTTGCAAAGCAACTTTACAAATAAGTTTTATTTTTTTGAAGGAATCCAAAGGAGAATGTATATTTTTTAAGAAGTTAAAAATGATCCCAAATTAAAACTAAAGATCTCATGTACTAAAAACTCTGAAACTACTGTTCAATAGCTTTTTTTAATACTACCTTCTTTTCATGATTATTTCTAATTAGCAATCTTTTTATGTTCTGAACTTGACTATCTTCCTAAAATCTATTCTCTCTTTGTCATTAACTTCCTCCTATATGAACACTCTTCAGCAAAAAAAAAAAAAAAAAAAAAAAAAACACTGTAGAAATACCACATTACAAAAAAAAATTAATAATCATAATACAAAACTCAAAGAAGATCCAACTCCTCCTTGCTGCTACTTAAATGATTTTTTCTTTTAAGTTTTTTGTCAGCTTCTATCTCTTTATAATTTCTTTATACTTTGTTTTTCAGCCTGGTGTTTTTTTATTTGATATTGCTATAATTAATTTTAAGATAATAAAAAAAATTCTATGGTTTCTTTACAATAATAATAATTAATTGACACAAGGTAGGATTTAGGAATCTTATATCTCTTACCACCTAATCAAAACTCAATCTAAGGTTGAGATGTATTAAAGTTGAATTTTGCCATGGTTCATAAAACAAGACAAGAAGAGTAATAAGTTTGTCTAGCAAAGTAGTCTAGCAATCTTTCTATTGATTACACCACCTTCTTTTTATATTATTTTTTATTCTACGCTATTTTATCAATGTGGAATTTATCCTCCAAACTCTTATTGATGGCTTGAGAGCCTAATTTCTTAGTATGTCACATGACCAACTTTGTATGCAAATCAAATCAAGCTAAAAAGAATACAAAACACACCTTTGATATAGGTGCTAGGATATCAACTTGTTATCTTGGACTTTTCACAACCAAATTCTTTATGAATGCTATTCAAAATTGCATCTTGATCTTTAATAGCCATGATATCCTTGACACCAAACTAGAATAACTCCTTATTAACAGTGCACTTATACTACTTCAATTTGACTTGATAAGTTGTGTTGCAATTTCATTTTCTAGAACCAAACTTAGAAAATATATACACCTTTGTACCTCTATATATTTTAATTTTAAAAATTAATAACAATAAATCTAAATATAAAAATAAAAAATAAAAAATAAACATTGTCCAATAAGGAAAAAATATAAATAATTAAAGATTACAAACTATAAGCTTAGAGCTTGTCTTCCACAAAAGGAGTGACCAAATATATAAGAAATAAATTCAAATTATTAATTAATTTGAATTCTTAACAAAACAAGATATAATCTTGTTACATATATAGGAATTATTTATATCATAATAACAAAAATCTATTTTGGTGTAGATCTTAACTTGATCCAATTGGTCAAAGAACCTAAATATCAATAGCAAAGGATACTAATTTTTTATTATCACTTTGTTAAGACCATGATAGTTGATACACATACATAGAGATCCATCATTTTTCTTCACAAAGAATATAGTTGTACTAACAAGAGATTTTGAATGTCAAATAAAGTTTTTTAATAAATTCTTATTAATATATTTTTTCAATGCTATAAGCTTGTTTTATAATAAGTTATAAATTAGACCAAAATGTGATTGTACGCCATCTTAAAAATCAATAGTATAGTCATTTGAACAATATTCTAGCAAGGTGTCTGCATTCTTTTTTTTCAAATACATCTTTAAAATCTTTATATTCTTTTAGAAGGATTATTGAAATACTTATTGTTTCAGATGTTGAAATTATATAAATAACAAAAGAAATATTTTTCTTGGTTATTCTTATAAAAACTCTAGCTCTAATTAAAAAAAACTTTATGATTTTAGATCTCCGAGGTATATGGTATTTTCTATCAAGTTTAATAATAACAAGTTGTAGAATTTTAGAGAATTTTATTTAATAGGATATCTAATCTAGATAGGGATTATATCTTTCAAGTCAAAAAAGTCCTAAAATAATAGAATTAGATAGAGATCTAATAATACTAAATATGACTTGACTATTATCATTCATTGATGTTACTTCTAATGAATTGGTTTCATGAATAGTATCTCTAGATCAACCATATATGACCTTTATATGAATGGTCTTGGATTTTTTAATTATAGAAATTTTATAGATTTTTAAAAATTCTAAATCAATAAAATAAGCAAAGATTGTTGAATCTACTAAAGTAAGAATTTTGAGTTTTTGAGCATCCAAACATACTGGTATGATAAAATAATAAAAAGGATTAGATAATAGTACAAGACCTTTTTTGATTTTTGAAGTAGAAAAATTTGCTTAAAAAAATATTTGAAGTGAATTGCATCAATTTACATATCTTCTATTTCCAAATATTTGTTAGAATTAAAAGATGTAAAAGATGCCAAATAATTAGTGTAAAGTCATGGTATAAAAAAAAGATGATTATCATATCAATATTAAAATAGATAATTATTATATTTTATAGCTTGATTGATGGCTTTATTAAGAATATGAAAATCAAATATAGATAATAATAGATCTTTTATATTATCTTATAAACTCTAATAAAATTGACTTATCAATACTTCTTCATTTCAATTAATATCACATGCTAGTTGCTAAAATTTCAAAGCATAAACATATGTAGAATGAATTCACTACTAAAGGGCTTTAATTTTAGTTGTGGTAGAATGAATCTTATCATATTCTTTAAATGCTGCCACAAATATTGTCAAAAATATTTCAAAGTTATATAGTATGGGAGAATTCTCTTCAAACAGTGAAGCAAACTAAGACAAAGCTTGATTTGAGAGCAAGGTTCTAACCATATCAATATGAAATGCTTCCATAGAATATCACTCAGGTTGGAATAAAATAATAAGTTGTACTTGATTTACAAATCTACAAAATATTGAATAAGTTGTATCAAACTTCTTTAGGAAGCTAATTCTTAGTTCTTTTGCTATTGATATTGAATTGCTATCTTGATTATATACATCTTTTAGTAAAGTAGACCTTGATAATAGAATTCCTAAAATATCTTGTGATAATAGCTGAGGTGGTTTTGTTCTTTGACTATTATATACAGTTATATAAAATTCTTCATTTTGCTTAAACAATGTATCTATCTTGACTCTCAATGTTTTAAGAGCATTTATAACTGAATCTAATTTGATTTTTTTAAATCCACCATATTGAATTTTTTACTTGCTACCATAAAAATAAAATAAATATAAATAAGTATAAAAAATCAAGAACAATATCAATCTAGAAGAAAGTAATCCACAACCTCTAGAGTGCTATGTACTTTCAAGAAGAGAGATAATTTGTTTTTTTATTTAGAAAGACAAAGTTCTAATATTGTGTTATGTCAATGTTGATAAATTATTATGGATATACCACTCAAGTAGAACAAGACTCCAAAAGTTCAAAGAATTGAAATAAAAAAAATTCACTTTATATTAGAAGCAATAAACTATGACAAGATACAAGAATAAGACTATAAGGCCTAAGTTGAGCCACAAGAATTATATTGTTGAGATTGAAGATCTTCTTAGCTTTGACTTTAATATATATATATATATATATATATATATATTAGATGCAAGGAAGCTCCTTGAGGAATTTCCTTCATGCTTGGAGGTAAAGCAAGCCTAAGATCCTTCTTTGGCAACTTTTTAAAATATCTAATCCTCCAAGAACCTTTTAGGACCATGTAAGATCTTCTAGAATCTTCTAAGACCTTTCAAAATCTTCTTGGAATCTACTAGGACTTATTAGGATCTTTTTGAAATCATTGAGAACCTTCTAGAACCTTCTATGACCAAGTAGAACCTTCTTCTATTATATGTCTGTGACAACTTAAGTACCATAGAACCATGTTGGTTTTGTCGTTTTTCTATTACTTTGCAAGGATTATAACTTAGTAGGAGATAACTTAGTATATGTAATATTATATAAGATGTTATATAAGAAGCTCAAAATAAATAATTAATTCATTTATTACATTATTGAATAATTTCTTTGAAAAATGCTATAATATTATGTATTAAGGATATAAATCTAGACAATCTTATTAAAAGAGAATACATTCATGTATATCTAAGAAGAAAGAAAAAAACTCAAGAAGAAATATGTTTTTAGTATAAGATGATATTAGTATAGTTATTAGTAAGTATAAAGAAACTAGAGAGTTTTGAAGCAAAAAAAATGTTGACAAAAAAAATGATGGCCTCAATCTTACTTTCATATATACTATTGAAAAAAAGGTTGTGTTGAATTTTTCTAACAATACCAAAACCAATAGGCCAAGTGTCTAAATTATAAGATGCTTCTATAGTAGTTTCATAGAAGAAAAAAACTTCTAGAAGTTTTTATTACTATCTTACACATCTATAAATCTAATTCATGTCTAAAAAGCTCTTTTGATGTTTTTTGAAAAAAAATATTATATATTTAATCTATTTCTCACTATTTTTTTTTACTCAAGTAGTGTATGTATAGCCATAGATATATAGAACATGAAAATAGAATGATATAACATTCTTTATGATTACGATTATGATTATTTAAATTTTTTAAAAATATTAATCATAATTTAAAATATTTATTTGTATCATGTGAACTAAATAGCTTATATATAAAAATAAATAAAATTTGATTTTATAATTATAGTTTAAAAATAACATATATATATATATATATATATATATTCTTATGTTCTAATAAAAAGTGAATGCATCCATAAAATTCTAACAATAATGAAAAAAGTTAAAATGTAAAATGATATAAAATACAATGAAAAAGTTAAAAGATAACAAGATTTGGTGGAAAGTGCACATGACAAGGCACATGACAAGGCTTGAGATTGGAAGGGAATCTACTTATTTGCACAGAAATAAGCAAAGCACGGTGATGGGATAGGTTTGTTTCATCCACGTGAAAGGAAAGATGAGATTGTGTAAAAGAAATCTTGCACGTGTCAAACTGATAATCGTTTCCTTCCTGCTTCAAGACAGCGGAATCAGATTGATAGGACGAAAGTAGACGAAATAATTTCGTCCGTCCCACGCCATGGCCAGCGGCAGAGAGCTGTCTCTCTGATTGTTCATGCTTCCGTTTTGATTGTAAGATTGCGTGACAAAAAAATTGTTTGCTACCAAGTTTGTCTTTGACATTTCACAATTGGACGCAATCAATCCATTGCTATCGAGCGCTGACGAGTCTCGGGTAGGAGCGATGGGGGACCACAAGGCGAAAGGGATGGAATATGAGAAGAAGGCTGACAACAAGCTCAACAGCTGGGCGTTCTTCGGGAGCAAGTATGAAGATGCGGCCGATTTGTTGGAGAAGGCCGGAAACTCTTACAAGCTTTCCAAATCCTGTAAGTGAAAATTTATCAGCGCTCATTTTGTCTATAATTTGCTTGTGAGAAGTTCAATTGGTTGAGTAGTTCATCTTGTTGTGCACAGGGGACGAAGCGGCCAGCGCGTATATTAAGTTGGCATCATGTCAATTGAAGGTACGAAAATCTCACGAGGATATTGGCGGGAAAAGGATTGGAGTTGGAACTCAAAAGATACTGTAGGATTGGATCATAGCTATAGATTTCAATGAATTTAAAAAATGACGAAGAATCTAGGGTTATTTCTGTTATGTAGTCAGTGGAGAATTTACGTAGCTGATTCGGCTTGCAGATGGACAGTAAGCATGAAGCAGCTGCAGCTTACGTTGATGCCGCAAATGCTTACAAGAAGAAGCCGGACTCCCAGCGTAATTCACTCTTCATGATTGCTATTTCACTTCATTACTTCATTTCTTGGTGTTGAATCGCCAGTTTGTGGAACATTATATTATTTTGGTGTCATACATACGTAGCTAATAACGTCGTGACTTTGTGTTACAGAGGTCGTGAAGATGTTGGCCATGGCTACGCATATGTTCGAAGATATTGGGCGGCTATCGATGGCAGCTAAGCATTATAAGGTGATATATCTCTCTCTCCTCTCTTTGTTTCTTTTTTTTTTGTTTTTATTTTATTTTTAATTTTTAATTTTTAATTTTAATTCCTCCGACATCGTCCATGGTAGTCCTTCACTGCGTATTGTAGATACATCGATAGTTACAAGCGACTTCGTCATGAGAGACCATTCCTTTTATACAACATGCCATTTTTAGAATACATATTTACCAAATTTCAGCGTAGATATGTATTTAACTATCGTTAATGATGTGAATTTGTGTTTCCAGATCGCGACTATAAATTGGTTTGAGTACTGGTTACGTGTGTAAATTGAATGTGATTTGTAAAGCGAAAGTGTGAAATATGTTTTGTATGCATACTTTATGCCACTACCCAGGTATATCGTTATCTTTAAGAAATGCAGACCTTGATGAAGCCTCTACTAAGTTTAGTCACTCGCTGGGCAGGAGCTGCATGTCGCTGGCTTACTCGAGTCAAGGTACTACACATTTTTGATGACCAAGATGTGTATTTACAGGATATAGCGGACATTTACGAGAAGGAAGAAGATTTTGGAAAAGCAATGGAATATTACGACAAGGCAGCTGATCTTTACTCAGGAGAGAATATAGAGAGTACTAGCAACCAATGCAAGCTCAAGGTTGCACAGTATGCTGCGCAAACGGAACAGTAAGTTGAACCGTTCCTTTCAGTTCATTGGTCATGAGCATCACAAGTTCACACTGGCAATCGATTTTTGCGGTAACTAAATGGTTCATATTGCTGTGCATTGAATGAACCTACGGTTTTATACTAAGGAGGTGACGCTGTGGTTGGTACATAGGATAAATGAAATCTAAGTGTTTATCATTTTCTTGGTAAGATATTCAAAATTTGTGTAAAATTCCAGCTTTTTTAGTAATTTCTAACGGCATATTTGGTTGTTGTGACAGGTATGAAAGAGCAATTCAAATCTATGAAGCAGTAGCGAAGAATTCGATGAACAACAACTTGTTGAAATATAGTGTTAAAGGATACCTCTTGAATGCTGGTCTGTGTCAGATCTGTGGAAAAGACATTGTTGCAGTCCAGAACGCCATAGAAAGTTATCAGGTGAGTTCTCTAAAGCGGCAAGTCTTGATACTTTTTGACAGCGTGATAGATAGTGTAATCGAGAAGAGTTTGACGGCAAAGAAATGATTTAAACGTTGCTGCCGCAGGAACTGGACCCTACGTTCTCTGGCACTAGAGAATGCAAGTTTTTGCAGGTATCTTCTCAGCCATGCAGCTTCTGCCATCGACTTCTATATATTGTTAGAATGTTTCAATTCCTATCTAGACAACTTTATTCTGAAAATGCAGACTGAATTCTTTGTGTTTGAACCTGAATTGTAAGCGTTGTGGGCTTATTGCAGGATTTAGCCGCTTCAATCGATGAAATGGACGTTGTGAAATTCACTGATGTTGTGAAAGAATTCGACAGCATGAGCCGTCTGGTGAGCTTCCTGACACAATATCTGAGTAGTCATCATCAGTGATGTTTTGTGTGAAGGATATTCAGGTAACATAAAAGCTTATCTGAATATCTCACGTAAACCTTATTCAGATTCTAGTAAAATAACGTGAACCGTCTTTGCCAGTCAAATGATAATTTCGATGTAGTAGTTTGTTGAGTTCCCCCCCTGAACACGGGTATTAATAATCGACTTTGTCGACTACCTGCGTGTTGTCATGATTGTGACTACGATGGACTTGCAGTGTCACTGAGGTTTAAAGTAATGGGCATAGAGAGGTCAGTCAAGGAATATTTGGATGTCTTGCAAATACTTCACAAAATTTTCCGCTAGGCCTGACATTGGACCTGGTGGATTCAGGATCAATGGAAAACCACTTTGCTATTGCGGGCAAAGAACTCTTTGAAGACCAAAGAAGACGTGGAAGACGATCTTACTTAGAACATTGAACCAGAATTTAGTGCTGTCCCACAAATTAGTTGTTGCATACTGTAGAGCTAGCAGTCGTTACAACATTCTGCATACTTTTAGATATCCTGTAGGTGGCTTGACTTGGTGTTACCATTTTTTAAAGTTCACTGAGACCATGGATTGCTTCTCCGCGTTCACCTCATGTCTTTTTAAACTTAGCGTCTGATGGGTACTGTATCGACCATACCTTGAACCAATCATAGTTGTAGAAGAGCCCATGACATACTTGGTTTTGCCCAAAATTGCAGAGTTTAACAGCATTTCTGATCCATGAATGTCTCAGACCGAAGAACCTACTGTGTTGTAATTTTGAGTTACTTGGTGATAACTTTGGGGGTGAGAATGTCTCCTATGCTTACAGCCTCTTTCGATGTTATCCCTACCAGTGATCAATGTACAAAGGTTTTGTATTGATCACCTGTTGAAAATTCATTTGGATATGATGAAATTCAATTAGATATGATGAAATTTGCATCATTAGATATGATGAAATTCAATTTTTTCACATAAAAAAAAAGATTGTATGTAAACAACAAATAAAATATTTAAAATTAAAAATTTTGTAAACTTGGTAATTTTTTGTTATACTAGTTGAACCACAAAAAGTCAATGTGGAATTTTTAAAGTTTTGGCCATCTTAAATAGATAGATTTTGATGGCACTAAATATCAAGTTTTTAAAGATTTTAAAATTAATCTTTATTATTTTATTCCACATGTTATATTTTTTTAAAAGTTAAATGATGCCTTAGTATGTGCATTCTTTTTAAAATATATGCAATTGTATATTTTAAGTATTTTTAAGAAAAAATTGGATAAATTTTTAGAACTTTATCTACACAATTTGCTTATTTAAATACCTTAGCAAAGTTCCTACATCCAAGTCAAGGTCTTTTAAGAGCAATCTTTATTAATTATAGTATTAATATGCAAAGATTTGATTGGATAGTAGTGAAGTACATATTCAACATATTGATAATAATAATCTTATAAGTGTAAAATATTGGTATATATTATACTTCTTCAAGAATAACTATATTATTGGTTTTAGAAATTCAAATTTTCATATTTTATCACTACATTTGTTTAATATTTGATTTAAACTGTATTACATTTTTAACATCTATCTATCTATCTATCTATCTATCTATTATTTTTTTAAATAAAAAATTCAAACAAATTATTAATATAAAAAATTTATATAAACAATACAAGTTTAAAATTGAACAATAGAGATTAAGGAATATGTAGAAAATGGTTTGTGAAAATAAATTTTGTATGTTGTGTAAAACAATTATTGGTCTTCTTTACAACAACAATGTCAAGTTTATTTTCTGTTTATTCTTAAAATGTTTCACCTACACAAACCTTCAACACATTAACCAAAAAATGGGTTACTTTCATTGCTGTAAACTTCTATCTTGCTCACTTTAACTAATTCCAAATTTTATGTAAGAAACATGACATGTATGAAAAGGCACAGCAAGGACAATTGATCACGTTAGAAGTTTCAATTAATTTCTATCAAAGTTTGATGCAAAATGCAAGGACATAATTTATCCAAAATAACAGAAAAATTACCACAGTGATAAAATCACACCCTAAAATACAAAATATCACCTAAAAAAAACAAAAAAAACAAAAAAAAAAATTGACAATTCGAATCCCAACTACGAAATCTGAACAATGCTTAATAGACCCTTGTACAAAGTTTACCACAGTTGTGCCAAAAAAAAGAAAAAGTCAGGTGCCTCACCCAAGACAGACAGGTCTGTCCTTCGATTCCCACAATGCTTCATGTCAGCATGGTTACATTAATCACTTTCTGATACGTTTGCTCGTGCGAAAGAGAGGCATTCTGATGCCAGGATCCAGTTGAATCTCTTTGAGTTAAAGACGCACAGACATGAGCCAGGCAAGCTTTGTCTAAGAAGTACAATATTGATGGTAGTGATCGGAAGCCTAGTGACACTGAATTGCAACAACAGTGGGGATAAGGCCGACTTTGAGGTATCTATAAGCTACCGGAAAAAAAAAGGTGCAATACTAGCACAGTAGAGTTTCATATTTGTGCTAGTGGCATGGAAGTTTGTCAATTCGAGCACCGAAACATCTTCTTCACTGCTTGAATTGCATCCAGACACTTCGTCTGCAAGCTCAGACGTTGGTGTTTGCTGTATGCAGCAACGCTAGGGATTGCCAACAAACAAGCTCCCAACTTAAGGTGAAACCTCTTATAACTTGAATGCTTGATGTAAGGGTATATCTCTCAGATCATGGTCATTTTTCGATGAGCAATGTTTCTGATAATGATATTTAACGGAGAAGTGACTTTGATCAGGTTACCTGGCCGAATGCTTAGTGATTCGGATGAAGTGGGAAGAAAAGGGCTATGGGTTCAGAAGCCCGTGCAGCACTAGCTGCTAACTTTAGATTTGCTAGAATTCATGACAATGTGCTCAAAATTGCCAACTCCTTGTAATTACAGCACGTGTAACATTCCAGGAAAGGTGTTTGGATCGATCAGAACCAAGCAAGTTATGAATACATTACAATCACATCATTTGATTAATCAGTAAGCCAAGGTAGTTAGGATCGGCGGTTGGGTAGGTCAGTTGAATATAAGTCCCATTGACAGGAAACCCCCATTTGACAGCCATCAATAGAAACACTTGGTTGTGTGCGTGCGCAAGCACGAAGGGGCACATCGTCGAATGACGAACATCTGGAAGTGAAGAGAGGAGCAGTAGGATGGTGTGGTAGAGTCGATCGGAAGCACCTTTTTCTACACACCGCACTATATTCACAGCTCTGAGTTCATGTGACCAAGAGTAGTATGTGGCCAGCCTAGTTGCAACAAATCCACTGCAAAGTGCTCAGAAACTACAACCGACTCACAAGCGACAACAAAATTTGCATCCACTTATGAAGAAGCAATATTATAGATCAGTAACCAAGTCCGCTAACGTGTCGAACTAATCCGAAAAGCGGCATGGCGAGCCTTGACATTTCGGTGGGGTACTTGAAAGCAAGTCCCACCTGCAACGAACCTTTATACAAGATCCATTGTCAGGAACTCGCTCAGATCAGCCCCTCCAACCAAATAACGACACAGAGATCGTTCCACGGGTAAAATCAGCAATCTGAATACCAGCACTCACTGGCCTTCAGTCTCGATCTGATATGGTGCCACCCTGATCAACTGTTCCACAAAATAATAAGAAAGATCAAGCTCACTGTTAGCCATACTGATGATGAGCAAGAGCCCTACGAGACTTACATTTACAAGAACTCGGTGACCAGAACGCAGACCACACATGCCGCTGCAACCGGTCATTACGACCAGGATTAAACGTAGATCTCGATCAAACTAGAGCGGAATAGAGCCTATTTAGCAGGAAAAATATTTATATATATATATATATATATATATATATAATTAAAGTAAAACTAAAAACAGTGTCGCTTGTGTAGACACTTTCGAGGATGGTAACGGGTCAAAGAATTGGACATCTCCAGAAACCAAGACTTTCCCAATCGTAACCAACCGTGTTGAAAGTTTTCTAGTATCTAGACCTTCACGTTTGAATGACTTGACAACGAGGTGGAAGTACTGCCTCTGTGTCAACATGTTTTGTCGACATGCTTTTGGTTTCAGCAGCTTGCATCCTGGCATAGTACAACCAAAGATGGATCTAGAATGCCATGTTAAGTTTTGTATAGAAAGCAGCAAGAAGACTGTCTCTATTCATAAAGAGGTGCACAAATGGAAGCTTTGTCATACACTGGAGAATATGTTCATATATATATATATATATATATATGAAAACTGTATCAGCTGAGTCAATTGACGGTTTGTACCCAATTGAGATTTTTCATTATTGGTGAAGTTTTGTTGGCACTTGTTCTTTTTTCTGTTTGCCAAACTGGTCCATTGATGTGTACAATGTCCACTAACTTTAAGGTTGCTGTGTCCTTTATTATCTGTAATGCCATCATTTTCACTTCTTTTGAACGTCTGTTACATTGAATTGACATGATTCATCATTGTTTGTAAAAAACAAACTAGTGTGTATCATTGATTTTTTATTGAGAGGAACTGCATAATTTTTATTTTTATTTTTGTCAATAATTTACCATAATCAGTATCTTAGTTGATTGCAAATATTGGTGCCTTGTCATAACCTAATGGATAGGATTTTAATGTTCACTCATTAAATATTTTTAACAAGACATTTAATTTACACCATGTCATCCATACTTCAATGAGACCTGCTTGATTTATTATTTCTTTTGACACATGAAAACTATGTATTTTTATTTTTACTTTTACTTTTACTTTTTTTGCTGTTGTTGTTGAGAGAGATGTATTCAAAAGAGCCTTCACCATAAAAAGTTTCTCCTTATTAGTTTTAAATGTTGTTCAAAATGGTCAATAATATTGTGACTAAACTTATTTTTTATGAGATTCTTAATTTATTTATAAAAAATATATCTTCAAATAATTTGATTTTTTAAATTTTAAAAATGTTTATCTATTGCATTTACTTTATCAATCAAATTATACTTTTTATATAACTTTCTCTTACTTCTTATTACTATCTCTGAAAATATATCATTTATGTCAACTATTTATATTCCTTTATAAACATGATAAAAAGTAAAGTGTCCCTTGATATTATAAAAGTAAGACTGCAAAGGTATATACACATAGTTAATAATCTAAATACATATAAAACTCATCACATTTATATTATTCTTTTATATACATATTTATTACCTTCATACGTACCATATGTACTATTTATTTATTTTACTTATAAGTAATGCAACATTTTTTATAATATTTATACATTTCAGAATTTGTTAAAAATGTTTTTTTCTTTTCTTTTTCTCTTTAATATGATACTAATTCTAAACTCATTCTATGGAATTCCAATTCTGTTTTTCCAGTTCCTTATTCAAAAACCTTTTTTTCAACATTTTGAGTTGCAAGGACTTTTATGAAATTGAATATTAAATTATTAATTAAAATTTATAAAATTTTAGCAAATCTTTGAACAAACTCTTGATGCATCCACCTCTTTAATATAAATATTTATTTGTATAAGTTGGTTTGCAATTGCTTTGGCTTTATTCATATGATTCTATGTATTCTTGTCATAGTTTATCTTGCATTGTAAATAATTGCATCAATTAAAAATAATTATAGTTTAACTTATCAAATATTCTTACTAGTGCTATGAAAATTTTAATGTATAAGAAATTATTATAAAATATTAATGTCAAATCATCATTGATTGAAATTATTTTTTGTGTCCTTTAAAATTTTGTAGCAACAAGTAAACAGCCAGAATTTTTTTTAAAATTAAACTTTTTGATTATTTTTTTTCTTAATTAATATTTCCAATGATTTTAACAATATTCTTTAATCTAAATTTTTATTTCATGGGTTCATTTTTTTTACTATTAAAAATGTAACATTATATTTTTCAAAAAAATTATATATTTTTTATCCAGTAAAATTTCTGATTCTCTTAAATAGCTGCTTTGTTAGTTATAAATACCTTTCAAAAAAATTCTTTTTTCTTTTTTCTTTGTACTCATTCTAATAAAATCTAGACTTGTCAATTTATTTTCATTCTTTTATCAGTTTTTAAAATAATAATTTAATGTAGTTCAAACCACCTTACATGCTTCTTAAATTTAAATAAACCATTTTTTTTTCTTTTTCTATTTTACTGTAAGGAATTTTAAAATGCTGTAATGTGCACTACTTAATTACAAAGGCTTTTCAAACATCCAATTATACACTTTTTTGCCCCAAAAGCTCATCAAGTAATCAAATACTTCAATCCTCACTACAAGAAACTTTATAAACAATTCCAAATAAATATGACTTCTCCTTAATAACTTTTAAAAGATCTGAATCATTATTTTAACTTCAAATTTTCTGCAAACATTCTCATACAACTTTTTAAGCAAATAGAGTACTTTCCCTGTAAATAACTATCACCTGAAAAGAAATATGTCTACAAACATAAACAAAATCAAAGCGAATAATAAAATTTACTAAATCAATTAACCATTGTAATTCAAGTCTGCTACAATGTTTCAATTTTATTTTTATTTTTATTTTTATGCACCTATATATAAATATGAGTAGGCCCACAATTCATTGATACTAAAAAAATGCAAGAAAAGTTGTCATAACATCATAAACATACAAGTTTGTGCAAAAGAATGTTTCAAATGAGACATAACTCAATTGCATATCTCTGTGCATATATCTTAATGAAATGCATCTCAATCATGCATATTGAACAGTAATAAAATTCTAATGATGTTAGCAATGAGTTCACAACTATTACATGTAATCCATTGTTATAAATAAATTCATCATTTATCACTATGTGAATATGTTTCAATTGTATTAATATAACCCACATGTCACAACTCACAAACATTACTATTGTGGGTATTACTATTCTAATAAAGGTGAAGGTGATTGGGTTTGGTCATTAAAACAAAAATCAAATAAGAAATCAGAGTTGCTTTAGGGTCTTGGAGACCAACAAGTGTGAAAAGAGGGTCTGTGGTGAGTTGTATCTGATGTGGCAATTCCCTTGCAAAAGGTGTCTCTTAAATGACTACTCGGCTCCCACATGTATGATGGGGAAAGACTTGGATGTATGTTGTGGGGCCATTTTTCAATAGAAAATTGGTGATTGTTGTTGAAACGTCATAGCAGCAGCAAAACTTGTTGCCTTTTTTTCCAAGTAACTGTTTAATAAATCCCAGATTTGCAAGAAACTAGGATCCATTTATTCAGTTGGGCAAAATAAATACATAGATAAGTAAATAAACAAATAAATTGCAAAATTGTGTTAAACAATCAATCTCACTATTTTTCTTACTTGGGTATTTGTTTTGATCAGTGAGCTTGATGAAACTGAATTGGGGGATTTTCCTTGGAATTTATGACATCACAAATGTGCTGTTTAGCAATACAAAATATACTGTGAAATTCATATCAGATTTATTATGTTTGTGATGATTCTGCACAGTCCTGATTCCCACATCTGAGAGGCACCCATATCTTGCCCAGAGAACTGCAACTGTTGGGCATTTAATTTGTCCAGAATCATGGTTTTGGAATTTATTTTGGGACCATAAATGAAACAGATATACCCCCCCCCCCCCCCCCAATTATTTAATCCACATCTAATGATATTGAACTACCATCTAATGATATTAAATTGTGGCCTGATTACAAAACATGTGAGACGGTCTGGATGAATGAAAAACTCACATCTCATGCATCCACACAACATTAGTGAAGAATGAGTTTTTGGGCATATGGAGAGGATGATATTTTTTGGCTACTTTATTGTGAAAAGGTATACATATGGTCACAACTTTAGATAGGCACAGTATGACTTTATGTGATCTTGATATGAAAATGCTTAAGAATTGAAGGTTGGGAAACTTATGGGTCATTGCACAACAAAGTCAAATTGATGACTTGGAGAACATTGGTGGGTAAGAAGTTGAATAAAACACATATTGCATTACAATTGTTGTACAAAGAACAAAAAAAAAGTTGTCTTTATTGACAATTGAAAGATATTGTGGAGATGGCTTCTTCTGCAAGATATGTTTATACTGATTACAGTGAAAAAACCAATTTTGTTCCAGAATTGTTCTGTTTGTCTTTTAGCATAAGATCAAAGAAAAAGAAAAAGAAAAAGAAAATTATATATATTTATATATATTTATATATATATAAGGAATATACAGAACATAATTGAAAATAGAATATTTTTTATTATAATATATTATAAAATATTTTTATCAAAAATTTATTAAAAAATGACGTTTTGTATTTTATGTAGGTGTTCCACTTTTACATTTTAAATCTATAAAAGTTCAATATGAACTTCAAACATAATAAATATAAAAAATAATTTGGTCTAAAGAATAACATTATTATTAAAAAGTTTGTAGAATTTTACAAAATTTGATAATCATTGTAAATGTGTAAATAAATATTTTATAAATGGCCACTTTGTTTAATAACACATTTAATAATGGTCACTTTGTTTTTAAATATTATTTTTTATATCTTTAAAAACTGTACAACCTTATATTGTATAAACATGTCACTATGTTCCTACTAAGAGACATTTTGGTTTTATTAAAATAATAAGATTATTTTTTAAGAAATATTGGTTGCTAAATATCATTTTTCTTTAAATAATTTTATTTATATTAATAATACATCTGCAAGAGCCAAAGTTATAATGCATCAACCATGTGGTCTATTTCAACTATTTTTTATTCTAAAAAAACTATAGTTGTTATTATTAATATGTTTTTGGTTTTGTGTTTTTTTTTAATATATATTTTATAAAAAGTATGGAATTTTTTACCATAATAACTATTTTTAATGCTATTAGGCTATTATTTTGTTAAAATAACAACCATTTCTTTTTAACAATATTTATGCATTTATAAAATTTAAAGTGACATTGTATTAGATTAAGGACTGAAATTTGTATCATGTTTTTGGAAACGAATCATTTTACATCTTAGACATTAAGATATTATATATATATATATATATATATATAGTTGAAATAAATATACCAAATTTTAAGAACAATTTTTTGGTTGATCTATTTATTTTTAATAAGATAAATGAATATAAATTTTTCCATTAGGAGAGTTATTATATAAATATAAATATATATATATATATATATATATTTAATCAAATTTATTTTTTTAAAATAAATATCTTTAATATATTAAAATTATGAGTAATCTTAATTTAGATTATTTAATTAAATATTTTTTTCATCTAATAGATTTTTTTTTAATCTATAATAATTTTAAAGTCAATAATTTTTTTTTTATAAATTATCATCTAATATATCAACTAGATTTTAAAATAAGAGATTATAAAATTTGTCTTTAAAATCAAATCAAATGAAAAAAAACCATACTTGGAATTTTCAATCAAAGAAGTTAGACTATCTAAGGTTTGGTCTTCTTAAAATTATTTACTAATAAAATTTATTTACTTATATTCCTTTAGTTTCCACCTAGTATATAAATTCATTTGTCTTATTATGCTTTTTACATAGAAGCCTATAATAAATTATATAATCTATAGAAAAGTTCTTTATAATAATTCTAACTATAATTGATAACAAAATTGAGCTTCAAGTTGATAAGATTTGTAATTCAAAATTCAGATAAAAGTATTCAAATTATTTATCTTATTAAGAAGAATATAATTAAAACCAAAAAAATATAGTAATGTTATTTTACTTAACTAATGGAATAATATAGATTTATGAGTCCTATCAAAAATATACTTATAAATCAAAATCAAAGTGTCTATAGCAAGTCAAAGATTATATGATGCAATAACATCTACGAAGTAGTTTTAAATTAAAAACAAAATAAAATAAAATAACTTCTATTAGGACATAAACAAGAAGAATTGAAGAAATTAGTTGAAGGGCATCACTTGTTTCTTACTTTTTCATGTTAAGTTAAAATATTTATATAAAATCATAAAATTTGAAACTCAAAATTTTATTTTTGTAATTTTAAAATCAACAATATCAATTATAAAAAAAATTACCATCATGTATACATTTAAAAATTAGCTTTCTAAATGCCAAATACAACCTTGTTACTAGGAGTTTTGACATAAGAAGATACAAGAAGATAATTATGCCTTTTTTACAAGAAGATAATTATACATTAGAAGATAATTATGCCTTTTTTATAATACTAATAAGTAGTAGCAATAAACTTAGTGTCGAGAGGTTATTTTGTAAGGATTTTTTGATGGTCTTAACATAAAGTAAGTTATTAAAATAAAATCATTCATACCAAATAATTATTCTTATAGTTTTTAATCAAATAGATCTATGAGTTTATTAAATAGAAAATAAAAGATAAAGTATATCACAAATTTTTTTAACAAACCAGATTATCAAAAACCATTTTTGAGTTATAATAATTTTAAATAATTTTTTTACAAAACTAAATTACTAAGTAGAAATTAAGTAGTGTCAAAATAAAGGTAAGATAGAATATGGTTTTAATGCAAGATCTACAAATAAATCTAAGGAACAAAATGAATTAAATTTGTAATTCCAACTAATGTTGTTAAAATGAGATTTTTTTGTTTTATTAAACCTTCTGGTTTTATCTAAATGATCTTCTTTTACCAATTATCCTCAAGTATTTTTTAGAATTGTGTAATATGTAAGAATCAAGATACCTTTAATTATGGACTTTTTTTAAAAGGTTAAGGGCTATTTTATACTTGATAATCATAATTTGGAAAAAAAACTAGCATCTAAATTATTGAAATTTAGAAAAAAATAATTCTTAAAGAAAAAGGTGATGCACAACCAACTTTTAGTAAGATAAATGGCAACCATGCCAACACTTATGAAAAAAATTGGATACCATAGATTACTTATAATTCAAAATTAGTCTAATTAGATAATTTTTATTAATATAATTTGAAACATAATAACATCCATAATCAAACTATAAAAAATTATAATAGTAATAATATATATATATATATATATATATATATACATATATGAGATTTAATATTTATTAAGAATTAAATAATATTATAGATTATAAAAAAAATTAATTTATATTTCTATATTAACTATTATTA
Source organism: Physcomitrellopsis africana (assembly GCA_036785485.1). Classification (NCBI taxonomy): domain Eukaryota; kingdom Viridiplantae; phylum Streptophyta; class Bryopsida; order Funariales; family Funariaceae; genus Physcomitrellopsis; species Physcomitrellopsis africana. Next base: position 47,303 of record JAWRVF010000450.1, on the reverse strand, counting down.
TTTTATATATATATATATATATATATATATATATGTATATATTGATTTCATTTATGATTGTAATCTTTGATTATAATTTTATAAGACAAATTATTATTAAGATGGTTTTCATGATTTTATATATATTAATAGATGGTAATGGTTGGAATTTTATCATAAAATTTTAAAATCAAAATCAAAAAGTTAAAATAAGAAATATCATTGATCATTAAAAAAAAACTATTCTTATATAAAGAGCCAAGGAGGATAAATATTGGTAATAAATATTCATTTATATAAAGAATTTGGATGGATCTAAATTTTTGGGTATGCTTCCTTAACAAAGAAAATGACAAAGAATGACAAAGAATGACAAAGGAAATAAAGATAGCTCAAGTAAAGATTCATTTTAAAACAATATAACATTTATATAATAAATTAGTGTAGGAAGTAAAAAATGCCAATATTATTGACATCTAAGTTTGATCCAAGCATTTCAATGCCTAAAACTTATAGAATCAAATCCTAGATCAGTTCTTCTATTTTCTATTTTAACTCTATCCAGTTTTTAAATATATACTTACCTTCCTTATTTTGAAAGGCATGTGGTAATGTAGACAATTCAAAAGAATAAGTATGAATGCTCACTACTTCTTTCTTCTTCATCTATTGTGTCTCAACTCAGCTTTTGGCCAATTCTGCATCAAATAGTTTGAATGGATAATCAAGCAATACAAGCTCCGCCTGAATGAGAACATCAATAATGAATTATCAAAAAATGTTGACTTTCACTTTTAACATGAATGTTCACCAAACAACTGAGGTTGCTCTCAAAGAGCAAAAGAGGACACTACTCCACTTTTTGCTATTAATTCTAGTGAAGAAAAAGTAGGAAAATGGGTCCCAAACTTTTTCAAAGTATCCTTCTCTTTCACAACAAAAGAAAATTAGTGTTTACATCTCTCACACAAGTCTACTTTTGAGCTATGCAAGAGTCAACCACTTGATTCCATCAAAACATCCAAAGTATTCCATTCAATGGATGGTGCTTTTAATATCCCCCACAATAGAGATGTGTGAAAAGCATCTCAAGTGATTCTCCAAAATGATGATGATATAACATGTGTGGAATTTTGCATTTTACATGAACAGATTTAAATCAACTCTATCTTTTGTACTCAAGTTGATTGCTATTTTTTATTTTACATTTTTTTGGTGATTTTTAATTGGTTTCATTGCCATAAATTTTCCCAGGCAACCTTCATATCTCAAATATGACATTTATGTCAGCCTTCTTTGATGATGTTAAGGCTTTTGGAATTTTCACAATTGGAACATTTTCGTTTTTGTTTTTTTCCCTAAAATTTTCTGTACGAAAAAGAATATCAACTTTGTTTTCGATTGATAAGGGTTGCTTCATTTTTCAAGCAAATTTACATCATTCTGAAGTGAATACACAAGCCCTATTTTTACCTGTACACAGGCTTGTTATTCCTCAGTTTAGTCATCTATTTTGGGGTAAGAATTGTTGGGCACATACAAGATTTTAATTTATTTATTTATTTATTTTTTAATTAATTAATGATCAAAACGAGTAAAATTATTCTTAAAAATATATTTCATGTTGAAGTAAATTGTTAAATATATTGTTTGTAAAATTTTGAAGTCATCAAGTTAAAAATGAAGTGAAGCTAAAGATTAAATACCCAGGTGATCAAATTTCTATAGATCTGACAGACTTAAAAACAATTAAAAGTATGATAAAACTTCTTTTTTTCTTTTCTTTTCTTCTCTTCAGTAACTGTGTTTGTAAAATTATGTCTGAAAAAATCTATTTTAAGTCAATATTCTGAAGCTTATAAGAACGTACACATATATGATATCTATCATTTTCAGTTCAAAAGCATTAATCATTAATCATTATTTCATTAATCATTGTTTCATGGAGCTAATTACCCCATCAGTATTCATCATGCTTGGTGGAATTTTTATGTATAATAATTATTTATTTATAATATTTTAATACTTCAAAAAAATAATGCAGATCAACAAGCATCACATCTTGTCTATTGTAAATTCTGTTGCAGAATATTTTATAGCTACTTTCCTAAAAATGGCATACATGTCATGCTACTAAATTGTTAAAATACACTATTATAAAGAAAAAAATTATGAACTAAATTCAAATAATAAGAAAAATCATCTATAAAGAAACTTATAATTTTATATTTTATAGACCTTAAAGACTATTAAAATTTATTATGTTCTAGAGGTTTCTAAAAATATAAAGTATCTAATTTTTATTTTATTTTAAATAAAATCCAAGTAGGTGTTAGAAGCCATAGTTTTTAGGATGCTTGTGACACATTTTTAGGATGCTTGTGACCTATTTGAAAGGTTAAAAATTTAATCTAAACTCTTATCTTATTTTTTAAATAATGATAAATTTTTAATATAATTTAAATTAATGTTCTAACTAAGTTCAAAAAAAATTCTTTATAAACTTCTTCACAAAATTCTTCATAAAAAAAAACTTATAAGTATGTGTTTATAGTAGCACTATTTATTCTAATATTTTATTATTTGAAAAGTTGATTAATTTTATAATTTTCTTTAAAAAATCCATTAATTTTTTTTTAAAAAATTAATAAGAATGAAAATTTTTAATAGGCAAATATAAAAGATAAAATAAATAAATATATTTAATGGACTTGTTGCATATGGCTTCTAATTAGTTTGTAGTAGCAATATAAAGATCATTCTTCTAAACTACCATAAGATCTTCATGTATATTTGTTGATATCATAAGATTCTTTTGCCTTGCATATAGTAAGCATTATTACTAAAGTGAATATATAGTTCATTCATTTATATTTTTTTTTAAATTTTTTTTTGATTTTAATGTAGATTTTTTTAATATTTTTTGAATGATTAAAAGCTTGGAGATTTTTTTTTTTAATATTTGATTATTTTAGAATAAAATCTAAATATAATCTTTTTATTTTATATATATATATATATATATATATATATATTAAAAATATTAGAAGATTCAAATAATAATTATTAAGTAAAAATATATATAAAATCTTTAATTAATATTTGAATACAAAAAATAAATTAACTAGACTTAAAATAGTCTTATATATATACATAAAAATATAATCTAAATTAAATAATATTTCCTAAGTATCTTTTATTAAATAAAAAACTTATAAAAAAATCCTGTAGAAAATTAAAAATGTATAATTTTAAGAACTACTAGATGTATACTCACTTTTAATTGCATAGACATCTCTATGCCGCACATTCCGCAAAAAATAGCTAATTTTTATTTTAAGTTATGATTCTTAAATCATAATTCTTATTATATTTATTACTTTAATACCAAAATTTGATATATCCTTATCCATTTGTATTCTATGGCTCCATATTATTTTAGCCTTTAATTCTTTTATCCTTGCAAATCCTTGTCAAATTACTTTTTTGAATAGAAAAAATATTATAGACTATGTTTTGATTATTATTAATATTATTATTATTATTTATCAATATCAAATGTAAAATTTAAAAAATCTTATTTAAAATCAAAACTAGTTATTTTTTGCAAAGGTGTATATGCAAGGAGGTGTCCACACAACAAAAAGAAGGTGTCTATCTAGTGATTCCCTTAATTTTTATAAAAGAATTTTAAAACATCTTATGAGCTTGGAGAAGTTTTTCTTGAATTCTAAATAAATATCAAAGCTATAATATCTCCTCTTTTATTTTTTCTATCAAACTTATAGCTTTGATTACATATTTAGGTTTATAATTATTAATAAGTTTAATATTTATTTTATACAAGAATATATAATAAAATTTAAGTTTATTTTTATATTTAATTATCTTTTAGAAATAAAAAATCAAAAAAATATTCTAAAATAACTTAAATTAAAATTATTATAATCTAAAGACTAATAATAGTTAATTAATAAATTATTTAAGTTATCAATTACTAAATTATATTAGTTGCATCCTATATTAAAGATACAAATCTAAAAAAATTTATAAAAATAATGCTTTTATATATTATGTAAAAAGAGAAAATATGAATTTAAAAAAATATAGATATAATATTAAAAAAAAATAAGAATAGCTATTGCCAAAATACAAAAAGAAGAATATTCAATTGACTCATATAAATCTTAAATTGACCTATTTTTTCTTATACCGTCATATACCATGTCATACATTCCTCACCAATCCAAAGGTCATCCTCCCTCACCTATCCCTCAATTTTGTATCTTTGGAGTTCTTTTCTTCATTTACAATTGTATTGTGTGTGCCTAAGGCATACATGATGTGTAGCCAAATCAATTGAGATTTTTTGTATTTTTTGTGGCTTGTTTGAGGAGATAGAATATTAGAGTGGAATAAATGGGCGGGGTAGTTATGATATGGTACATGACAATAAGAACAAAGATGGATCAATTTAATATTCTTCTATAAAAAATTTAGAGAATCTTAAATTAAGACTTAAATATAAGAAAGACATTGACAAGACTTAGAGTGACCTTAATCTTACTTCTTTGTATGCTAACTACTAAGGAGGTCATATGGAAGTTTCCGAAGTACCACAAGGCTTTTAGCACAAACATTTAAATTGTGGGTTACTCCCAAAGCAACTTCTTTAATGTATGTAACTTGTATGACAATTTCTCAATAATCACATAGTATATTTGGAAGCATCTAAAAATCTCATTTGCATGTAAAAAGCTTTTTTAATATTTCTTAAAAAAGATATTCTTTATCTAATATATTTCTACCTATTTATACTTATATTTTCTAAAGTAATATTGACATTTGTTATATCTAAAATTATTTTTTTAATATTTTTTTATTTCTATATTATATACCTTATTAATATAATATATAAGCTTAAACTTTTTTTTGAAAAAATAAAATAAAATTTTAATTATAAATATATGGCAATTAAATAAGTAAAAATCTTTAAATTATTTTTACAAATTTTGGAAATTAAAAGAAATTATTACTAACAATATAGAATAATTTTTTTCTTTGAAATATAATATTTTTAAAAATTTTAAAAATATATTAAAATATATATATATATATATAACTTTAATCAATAGTGATATAATTAATTAAATAATTAAAAAGCTAAAATTTTATTTTAAAACACTATATTGAATTACTTATAAATTTTTTATATTAATAAATTTTAAGACTATTACATAATTATATTTATTAAAAACTAGTCAACACAAAATTAAAAAATATATATGTATATATATATATATATATATATATATATATATATATATATATATATATATATATAGATTTTCTACAAAACTTAATAATCCCTTAAATAAATATTTAAAAGAATAATATGCAAAGAAATAATATATAATTTTATAAATGATTAATATAAAAGATTAAAGTTTTTCATTTATAGCTAATATTATTATTTTTTATACAATTATATTTTAATAAAAATAGGTGGCATATAAATTTATAATTAAATAATATTAAGAATATAAAATTATATATTTTTAAACATTATCTTTTTTATAGAATCAATTGTAAAACCTCTTTTTCTTTATAATTAATTCAACCATTTATTCTTTAAATTATTTTTAAAAAATAACTTATATTTTAATTAATAAATTATATTATTAAAAATATCCCAATATAATGGTTTAGTATATATATATATATATATATATATATATATATATATATATGTATATATATACATATATACAATACACTTAGATTTTTAACCAACAAAAATACCTTAGAAAGTAGATGATACAAGATTCTTAAGATATAAATAAATACATATAATATTGTCATTATATTTGTACAGTATAAATAAATATCTAGAATTTATAAACAAAAATTTGAAATATTTTAATATATGCTAGTAGATAAATTAAACTAAATAAAAGTTCTTATGTATATATATATATATATATATATAATGTCTAGATTAAAAAATCAAAATTCAAAAAAAATAAAATATCCTTATTTAGATTTTTTGTCTAAAAAATTTGATTTAAATATGCCACTAATTGTTATTTGTACATGCATTAATACTCTAACAAAGATTATCTTACTTAGAATAATTTAGGGAACCACTATATGGATACTTCATTTTTATTGTATGGACATCTCTCATGTCTTGCACCTTTGGATAGACACAATAAACTTCTTATTTATACTAAAAGATTTTATGATAAATTTAGAATAAATGTTTTGTGTGCAATGGCTTATGGATTTATTTTTATTTTTATTTTTTAAATTTCAAAAAAACTCATAATAAGTTTCATATAATTCTTTTATTTATTTTAAAAGGCCTATTAATTTATTTAGAGAATATTTTATTATAAGTTTATTTTAAAAGTTTTTAGTATAAATAAAAGTTTTAGTATATTTATATATGGCACAAGGGGTGTCCATCTAGCAGTTCCTTTAATTTAAAGTCTTGGTTCAAAATTACTACTTAGGAAGGTATTTTTATAAAATTTCTTATATTTAATTATCAAAAAATAATATTTGTTTAATATTTCTATTAACTAAAATTATTTTAATAATAAATCATAAAATAGAAAGTAAGCTAGTAAAATTTATAATAAATATCTTAGCATTATAGTATAAAGATATATTGTATTATTTTAAAATGATTATTTTGGTATAATTTTATAAAAGCCATCAATCTTCTATGATTCTTGATATTTTAGAAGTTGTGTTTAAAAAGATTATTATTTATCTAAAAGCTATTTTACTTTTTAATACATGTAATTGGAAAATCTAATGTGATGTTGATGTTGATGTAGATGGAAGTATGGTAGTAGAACAATTTTTATTATTACAAGTATTTTAGCATCAAATTTTTGAATAAATTAAGAATATTTTTTTAAAAAAATTATTATATATAGATTTTCTTAAGTAGACTTTGAAAAAAATATTTTGTATTATTTTTAATATTTCAAAAATAATATAAAAGAAAACATGGTGGAAGAGATCTCAAACTAGTAGGTTTCATTGTATTGAAAATAAATTGATTGTACTAAAAAAAATTTATATTATGTTAGTATATAATAAAATTTCTAAAAATAATATCATAAACTAATAAATAAAATATTATTTCTTTTTTAATAAATTATTATAAATTATATTTTTTTAATTTTTTGATAAAACAGTATGTTAAAATATTATCCTACAATATATTATTACATTAATAATCTAGTTTAAAGGTGATCTCTTTTCCTATGTAATTTGTCTTTTGTATGCATATGTATCATATGTATAAAATATTATTTACTTTCTACTTGAAATAAAATATTTCTTTGATAAATAAAGGTAGATTTGATTTTAAAGCATAAAAAAGAAATTTTAAAACTTTATATAATTTAAATTTAAATAAAGTTTTTAAATTCCAAAAAACAATTATAAAGTAAAAAAAAGTTATTGTGATTCAAAAAGAAAAAGAAAAAGAAAAAACATAATGTAAAAATCTATTCAATATATTTTTATTTAACACACACTGAAAATAGGTCAAACTTTTAAACTATCTTAAATTAATCTAGGATTAAAACATAGAAAGTTTACTAAATAAGTAAATAAAAAAAAAGAAAAAAAAAAAAAGAAGAAACAAACAAACAAACAAACAAACAAACAAACAAATTTTACATTTTATAATACAGTGTAAATGAATAAAAAAACTCCTAGTTTTATATCATTTTAAATTCAAAAAAATTATTTATTTAGTAAAAAATAAATCTTAATAAGATAATTAAATCACTTACAGTGGTTTTTTAAATAAGAATATATACTTTTTAAATTAATCTTTTTAAAATTGATCATCTTATATTGATTTTTAATTTATTTTTTATAAAAATGAGATTTTTTTAAATTTTTTTTTGAAGAATTATGTATATAATCTTTAGATTTCACCAATTATAATTTGCCATAACTAGATTTCTAAAAAAGATGCAAATGTTATTTTTTGTAACTAGAATAGTAAGATATTGTAGAAGATAGAGATTCTTAATTTGTCCAAAAAAATTATTTTAAACTAAAATAACATTATAAGTAATAATATTTAATCTTTTTTAGGCTTAATGTAAGTGCTAAAGAAAATATACTATATTATGTATATAACCACAATAATAAGGATGTATTGTACATGCCTAAATACTTTGATGTAAGCAATGGATTTTTTCATGACTATATATCAATCAACATAGGCATTAAGAATTATCAACAAAAATATCTGAAAGTGTTTCTTATAAAAAAATTCTTATTACAACTGTCTTTAGATACAAATTCAAGTAGTAATAAGCCTTAAATAAATTCCTAGGATTTTCATGCAAGTAAATTCCTAATATGTATAAATATCTACATGTAGTTGAATAATAATACTTATTTAATTTTATTTTAGTCATATAGTTGTAAAACAAATATCTAGCATATTTGAGCAAATAAAGAGTGGATACACTATATTATTAGCTAATCAAAATATATCAAAGATATCAACAAATGTATCTAATTTGATGGAACTTTTTGTTACAATCATATGTAACTAAGGAAAATTCTAATCATAAAATTATAAATTATAAATAATATTTAAGAATACTATTAAATATGATAATATTCTAAATTAAAATAGAAGTACTAAAATACTATTATTTATTTTGTAAATAAACCAAAATATGATTTAAATGCTACAAGTTGTATTAGATCAACAATGCCTATTTGTCTTAGAAGCTTAAGACATTTAGATACAGCAATATTATTTTTGGATTACCTTATACAAAATATAACAATAAAATGAATTTTAAAATATATCACAACAAAGTGATAAAATTATATCACAGCAAACTTCTCATTAAGATATCTTAGAATCCAAAATTTTATTTAGTAAGTCTTAATTTTTTTTAAATATATAGAATATTTTTACTACTAATAAAAATAAGATTAAATCAATATTTTCTTATATTAAATATTCTCTTACATCTTGGTTTTGCAATAAGTTTTTTTGGTTCTTTGCAGTACTTTGCAATAGCATTCTAATTTTTATAGTTTAAAAATATTTTTAAAATTAAACATTATTTTTTATTTATAATATATATTTTATAATATTTTATAAGCCTACATATCTCAAAATATAAAAATATATATTTTTATTTAATGCATCAAAACACTTCAAAGGTTATAAAAATATTTTTTAAAATATTTATTTATTTAAAATCATTTATATATTATTTTATACTTTTAGTACTTATATAGAAAATTAAAATATATCAAATATATTATAATTATATTATAAAAATAAATATATATATATATATATATATATATAGTTATTACATGTTGTATTTAAAGTATAACATAAAATCCTTACAAATATGCAAAAAATTCTCTAAGAGCCTGCCAAATACAACATATACCACGCTACAAGAGGCATTGCTCCTAACTCCCATATTGTCCTTGTTCTCCTCTTGCCACTATCTTCTCTAAGGAGAAGCTTCAATAATGCCATTGCCTCTAATTGGAACTTGTATAAGAAAAATTAATTATATAGTAAGCAAGCGCACCGCTATATATATATATATATATATATATAATTTTAAAAATATTTTTATAATAATTTAAGTTTTGATAATTATCTTCTTTTAAATTGATACATTTTAGTTTTTTTTATATTTATATTTTTTAATTTATTTTTAAAAAATATTATATTATATATATAATATAAATAGTATAAATATAAAATATTATAATTAAATTATAAAATAAAATAAAAAAATTAATACTTGTGATGCATCTAATTTATTTTTTGGTGCAAAATCACATAATTGTATGTTTTATGGATTATAGTATAATATATAAAAATTGTTGCTAAATTTTTATAATCTTTAAATTTATCTTTAAATTTTATTATTTATTTTATTATTTTTAATATTTTATAATTTTGCCTCAAAACTTTCATAACTTTATAGAATCTATTGTTGAATGTCAAAATATGCAATAAAAAAGAGACATTATAAATATTAATATAAAATAATTTGGACTTTTTATTATACAAGAAAAAATTGGCATTACAAAGAGGATTAAATTGTAATTTAAAAAAAATATATATATATGTATAAAAAATTTTCTAGTTACAATAAAATAAAATAAAAAGTAACTAAATTCTTCTATAAAACCGTTTTATGCAGGTCTTGTATTATCTTCTTATGCTACTCTTTGTTTTTAATTCAATTTCATTTAAAAGCTAAAAATCATACATTTTATTATTTTTCTTTTTAGATTTGAAATTTTTTATGTTTTTTTATTTTTTTATTTTTTTTCAATAAATGGACTCCAACAAGTTAAACACTTATTCATAATCTATGCCTTGTGAAGAAGTATTACAAAAATACAACATGATGAATTCAAGCATTAGCTACATGTGGAATGAAATCCAATATTATTTTCTTAGGTCTTGGAAAGCTATACTCCAACAAAGCGAAGCCTTATCAAAAACTAAAGATTGGATTGGTTCATATACCTTAGGAAGTGATTCATTACGTTCAATAGTATTCCAACTTCCATACAAATACAAAGAGGTAGAGGAAGACAAGTGATTTATTCTAACTCTAAGAAAAAAAATCAAAATATTTTGAGTATGTACTTAATTTATAATCTTACAATATGATGAAACTCTATCTTCTAAATAAGCCAATACACAACCCCATGATGACAACAATGAAGTTGATAGCTTTTTTAAAATTGTAAGAATGGCATCTAAAGTAATTCCAACTTAACAAGGTTCTAATGGCATTGATCTTTTCTATGGCCTAGTTAGTGAACTAACATTTGATCCCAAATCATACTTTTGGGTTACATGAGAGGGACTTATGACTTACTTTACAAAACTTGGAAAGAAAATTATATAAAGAAACTCCTCTTCAATCAATCTAGTTACCAAAAAATAGAACTTCTTATTTGAAGAAGGCTACTCTTTCAAATAAAATGATATTTGGTCTAAACCCTGATCTGCTAAAGAGGCCATGTTTATTTGGTTCATATGGCACAAAGGTATAGTAGTTAATACATGGAAAAGCCAAGCCAATCTTAACATTGATATTAATTATGTCATATGTTCTTCTTTTAAACCTAAGACAATCTTACATAGATTTTGGAAGTGTCAAAAACATAAAATATGGGATTGGGTAACATATTTCTTCTACAAACTTACTTCCAACTCCTAAAAGTGGAGATCTTAGAAAATCTTCTTATATAAATAAGCTAACTTTGTAGAAAAACTTCTCCTTTATTTTAAATGTTTTCAAAAGATTTATGTTTGTAGGTCATATGGATTCAAAGAAACCACTTTGTCTTTGAACAATAAACATGGAATGATCTCCATATAAGAACCATGATATGAAAAGAATTGATAGAATATGGACATATTAGTTGGTCAACAATTCAAAAGAATCAAATAATTAAATAGAATTATAGAATACCACAAAGTGGATTGATTTCATATGAAAATATAAATCTTAATTAATAGTTACTCTTCTTAGGATGCTTATTCCGTCCTAGTGGTTTAAGAGCTAAGATATCAATACCTTGTACCATATTCCAATCTATCAATGCATAAGATGTATCTTGTTTTGTGTCAAATAATAATAATAATATAAAATACTTTCTAAAATATAAAAATATAATTACAGATGTAAATGTATTAAGTAGTACAAATGAATAGATTGTTTGGAAAATGGTTCTAAATTGACAAAAAACTATAGTACCTACAAGAACTTTAAGTGTTTTATATGAATATAGGTCTTAAATCTTTATTATTTCCATTGAAATATTTTCTTGTTACCATTTATATTTAAGTTGAAATATTTTTTGAAAATACAAAAAAATTATTGGATGTCTTGAATTGGTGATTTTATCTTGCATTAGTTTAGTTGGATATTTACCATTGTTTTCAAAAACAAGTTATGAAAATGAAATAAGATTATTGCAAGTAATATAACTAGAAATTTTTATTTTACTTATTTATTTATTTATATATCAAAAAATTTACAAAATAACAAATATACAAATTTTTTTTCATTAAATAGTTTATGAAGTACTACCATATAAAATACTATTGGTAATAATAATTTTAATATTATCAGCACAAGAATAATACCAAAAAAAATTCTTGTAATACAAAAATATAGTTAAGACAACTAATAATGTAAACACTTAGTTCGAAATTAAATTTCATGCTTAATTAAGCAGAAGGATATTCTTACTATGTTTAACTTATTTTCAATTTGCCCTAAACCATAATGAAAAGTGTTGAATAAAATAATATTTTCATAGAATAAATCATATTAAACTAAGTTAATCCTAACATTATAAAATATTGATACATTTTGAAAATTTCTTAGAGCACAGAAATTGGAAAAAAATGACAAAGGTTTACATTTGAAAATTGTATGTTAAATTGGATATATCTGCTAAAAGCAACACTTATTCTAATCACGGTTTAAAGTATGTAAAAAAAATCGTATGCTAATTCAATTGGAATAAATCATTTATTTTTTGATATTTAAAATTGCTATTTTTAGTATTGTTTTGTTTTATTTAATCAAAGATAAATCATGCCAATAAAGCTTTTGATGGTTTTTCTAATTACAAAAATTTGAGGAAAAATAATAAGGTTTCCAATATATCTATATATTAAAAACTATATATATATATATATATGTATTAAACAAAAAGAAAAACCTAAAACGGATCTTAAACTATTCTGATAGTTCAAACTTCAAAAATTATCAACCCTCACCTCCTAAATATATTCGTTGATTTTGTTCATTAAAAACTCAATTTAAATAACAATAGCATCCACTTTCTAATGTTGCAGTTATGCAGAGTGTAGAAACTAGTTGAGTTACTAAAACTATTAAAGAAATAAATAAACATGACACAGTATATTGCCTATGCATTGTTCTTGAATATGTCAACTATTCTTTGTTTTTTTGGTTTTTTTCTTTTTATTCATCATTTTTTTCCCACACCAATAGGCTTTGACTTACTGCTTGAGTTTCAGAGATTCTTTTTCAGAATGCTGTTTTTTACAGCATCTGTTGAACTGAACTGTAACACAATGAATATGTTTCCAGTTGAGTTCTCAACTCATGAGATTGTTGGAGGGTAAAGAGAGTGCAGAGGGAACTCCCTCTTCTCTCTGCCTGTCCTTCTAATAACAATAAAAATTTTTCTTCTCTGTCTTTATTCTCCCCATTCTGTAACATTTGTTTTTTTATTTTTATTTTACTTTACTCGCCTTCATCATCCTTAGGTGGCCTATCTTACAACAAATAACTTTTGCAGCCCAGTGGGGACCAATGGCAATGGTGTGTGTGAATGAAACTTATGAAAGACTGTAAAGGTGTGGTTGGGAATTCCAGATCATGGCAGGGCAATGGCAGGACAGATCCATGTCCCCAATTCTATATATATATATATCATCAGGATCTCAATGTCTCCAATGGAGGAAGGAATTCCTTCTGCTCCTCTCATCCCTTTATTTTCTGCTGACGTGGTAGAAGGTTCTGAATTGTATCTCTCATATTTAATAACTCTATATCCCTTTTGTAAGTAAATAACATGTGATCAACCCTGGAAAAGCTTGATCATAATTTCAAAAAGTTGTAAGAATCAATCCATCGTTTAATAGCACATTATTCTCCTCTCAAATGTGAGCATAATCAGTAAATAAATAGTTTATATATATATATATATATATATATATATTTGTAATCAGACTTTACCATAAGTGACATATGTTTATTTATTTTTTGAACTGTTCGAAAATTTATGGCAATGTTATCAATGCACTTGATGTTGCTATTCCCCAGTTCAAATCATTTTACTTGTAGCTTTCAAAATTTAAAGTTGATGGAATGTTCTTCCCCACTAAGGACTACAAACATTGACAAAAATAATCATTTATATGAAGAAATACATTTAAAATTTTAATGAAACTGAGAAGCTTCTGAACCATGGACCCCCTACTCAGGAAAGCCCCCACATGAGTGTGGAATGCATATTGTCAAGGAAGCAGCGTTGAAAACAAAGGGAAGCTGCCCAAGAAGGGACCCTCTAGGACCGAATTTCCCCTACAACCGTACCATGGTAGCGTTTTTTCTTCATCCATGAATGGATGTCGGGCAATTTCGATAAAGTTTTTACATACCTGCCCCTTGGCCGCCCGCCCTTGCCCACGCCCGCCCGCAAAAATCGGGACGAGGGGAGCAGGGGCAAAGGCCAAAGGGAGAAGCGAGTAAGTCCTGAGAGGAGAGGACAAAATGTCGACACAGCGAGCAAGTTGCTGTGCGAACGACCGAAGTTGAACTCCGGACTATCCTACGCACGCCAGTTCGCTTGTCAGTGCACCAGCTTTTCTAGGACATCTCCTGCCCTTCTAATCTCATATTACTTACCTCGAATCAAAGTTCTGCTCAGCCCGCTGCCCTTGGGCAGCGGGCTAGGCAAAACTGAGACGGATGGGCGGAATCCTGCGGTAAGGGAGATTTCGCCAAAGCGCCATCCAAAACAAAAAAACCCCCCCCCCCTCAAGGAAAGAAGGGGGAGAGGGGAAATCCAGGAGGGGACGGGGTTGGCTGCCCCAGGGACGCCACGGCCAATCAATTTGGGCATGATGGAACCCGAGGGTCCACCCGGTCCTGCATGAGATGATCGAGCTGGCCCTGCACCCGGACCACACCACACAGCCCCACCCACACACTCTCTAATGGTGGGGCCCATACAATAACTCAGGATCCAACTCTGCGCGGAATCCGTCTTGTCGTTTGGGACGGCACAGCTTGGGTCTGGACCTGGGTCTCGACCTCGCCCTGCTCCTCCCCTTCCCCGGCACTTGTCATCCCACCCTTCAAGCTGGAGCTGGGCAACAATGGCGCGCCGGATATTTTGGGCCGTAAAGTAAGATCAGGGTTTGACCACGTTTCCGCGACCAGCCGTGGCGGACGGACTGGCGAAAGTGGGCGGGACGGATCGTCCAAGGAGGACGGAAAACGAGGGACGAGGGGTGCGTGTCTACAAATATCCAGGTTAGTTCCCAGCCAATTGGTGAAGTTAGCGCTGCAGCTGCGATTTGGGGGCTGCGGATTATCAGAAAATCCCCCCCCCCCAACTTGAATCGGCCAAAATTAGCCTTTACGGGACGCCTTTCGGCAGGCATGCCAAGGATTAGGTGATCTGTCACCCACTGGCTCGAAAAGTTGACGTCGTCCATACTGGATTTGTTGGCCTCCCTTGATTCGATGCTATTCGCATCCCCGGCCTAGGGCTACTATCTTCCCTTCTCTTCACTTCTGCTTCCCCTTTGCTCGTCGGTGCTCTGCTTACTCTCCATTGTTGGAATTCTCTTATTCCTTGCGGAAAATTTGTGACCTTTGGAAATGGTTTCCGCAAACTCCAGTTCATCTCTCACTTTCGAGAAGTACTCCAGAGTTGTCTTTTGTAAACCCTTTTTATTCCTTCTTCTTCTTCCTCTTCTTCTTTTTTCCTTTTTTTACTCATGAGAAAACTTGTTTATGATACGTATCAAATCTCAAACTTTATATATATATATATATATATATATGCATATTCACACATATATTTGTTTATTTGTGTGTTGACCTACTGAGATCAACACAGGATGCAAAATTGAAAGAACTTGTGAATGTTGAAATTGCGTTCAGAAGTACAATGTTTTTTACATTCTTAATGTTATCATTAGAAATGACAAAAATAGTACAGTTAAATATCTTCTTTTGTACCCAATCAACAATTGAGGAAATAATAGCAGTTATATTTCATGATTTAGAATTGCAAGCAGTAGATTTTGTTTGATATTTTCATTCTTTTAATATTATCTGATACAAAGTACAACCAATACAGCATCTAACACTTTTTCATGTTTTTGAAGAGTGATTTTTTATAAAATAAAATAAAATAAAAGAATCAAATCTCCAGGTTATACGTTATTATTCAGGAGCAGTGGATCTCAGTAACAATTTCAGAAAACATTCGTTTATGAATAGAATGGAAACATGTGATATTTGCTGTTATTGTTGCACTTCACACAACCCACTAAAACTCATTGTTATAATTTTTTTTTAATATATAAATACAATGTGTTACATTATGCAATGTTTTGTATGACCTGACATGGACTATGGACATCATATCATAATTTCTTTATTTTAATACTGGTGAAGGAATTTTTGTTGAAGATGTATGTTTATCTTGAATTTAGTGAATTTTAACAACTCAATTAGAGCATCTTCTAAAATTTAAAATAGTCTCTCAAATGATAACAAAGCAATGAGAAATTATGATTTACTTTAATTTCAAAACACCTCGAACATTTTTCATTCAAATGATACCAAAAAAAAAAAAAAAAAAAAAAAAAACTGTGCATGTATACATTGATGTTATTTGTATTTTTTCATACTCATCAGATTGACAACATGGCTTATTTATCTGCCAAGTAAACAAGAATGATTTAGGTTTGTAGACACACAAATGCTGAGTTTGCTTAAATCAAATCACTATAACCATTTTCAAAAACTAAAATATATACAATATTTTGATTAAAAAACAAAAAAGTATGTTGTGATCAATTGTTGTGCAACAAATCTTACTACCATCACATGAAATGCAATTTATTCTGTTGTACAATTATCACATCAAATCATGAAAACTTTGTTCTTTCAGTGAAATTTCAATGAACTTTAGGCAATTTCAGTAAGGGAATTTTATCACTTGCGACAATTATAAATGAAAAATAAAAATATTTTGAATAGTCTATGAATATATCATGATATAAATAGTGATCGATATTTCTACTGTGTTTCTAAATCCTTCTAGTTTGATTCACATGTTAAAAAA
This sequence comes from Physcomitrellopsis africana, assembly GCA_036785485.1. Taxonomy (NCBI): domain Eukaryota; kingdom Viridiplantae; phylum Streptophyta; class Bryopsida; order Funariales; family Funariaceae; genus Physcomitrellopsis; species Physcomitrellopsis africana. Next base: position 30,365 of record JAWRVF010000450.1, on the reverse strand, counting down.
TTTAACAAAGAAAAGATTTGGCACAAGCTTGGCATACATCTTATGGTTACACTTAACAAAAGGAGACAAAATTTCCTCACCCTGAAATTGTAACAAGAGAAAAGATGTCATTAATAAAATTTGAAATTGTATTCATAAATAAACGTTAGAACCATGTACACCTCCTATACAAAGAAACTATAGCTAAATGAAGAAAACTTTATGCTTGGACCATGGGAAAAAAAAATTTCGTCTCAGCACTAGGGAAGCAGTGATTCAGCTCACTTATGATAGATTTACTAAAAAGACACCTAAGTGGTGTTGACCTTTGATGGATTAGCAAAGGGTTGTTCCCTGAATATTAGGGAAAGCTCAATCGTATATTAAGCTGCATGGGTATTGCGAATCAGATTTCAAAATAGTTGACTAATCAGAAGATTTAGTAATCTATCAGGTTCCTGCCGGCTCCAGTGGAAAGGAATGTGTCTGCAAAAGTTTAGCTTTCAACGCCTTGGATCTGCGTTAAAGCAGAAAAGACTACCCTATGATCGACAGGCTTTTGGGGATGCTTTAAGTTTGCGAAATCAAAAGCCTGCATTTATAGGGAGAAGAAAGCTGCGACCGTCTGTCCAGGGGTTCGGCTCAACTGCAGTTGCCACGGTCACCGGGCACCCTAATTAAAACCCCCACCCCCCCCCATCCACTGTCGCAATTGGAACCCTAACTACGGCTATGGCGAAAAAATTAGCCAGCATCCGTACCCAGTTTGAACCCAAAATGTTTATTTCCGAGATCCGCCTTGAGGTTTCATATTGTATTCATTCTATGTATAAAAAATGGCGACACAATGAGTGTTTTACGTATTTTAAGATTATTGTGTATTTGTTTTTGGAATTGGCAACTAGGCTCACAGGTTGACTAAAATTAATGTAGCATTAAATGACGAAAAAGTCACCTATTTTTCGCATGGACAGGATGCTGTTGCCTTGTTATTTTCGTATTTTCTTTATTATATCAATATATCACGGACATCCATTGTGGATCTTATACTCTCTTCCAGTTAATAAGAGGTCTACGGTAAAATCATATCTTGGGGGACGTTATTGGGTACCTTATTCCTTTACTCAGTTAGCACGATTGGGATGCCTTTCAGTAATTGCCTAAAAGGTTGCTGCTCAAATTTAGTTGTTGATGTGCCCTTTTCGGTTGTGTAGATACATTGAAAAACGTGTCCACTTGTGATAGGTAGAATTATCAAATTTAGAGATGTTTTCAATTTCCAAAGACCACTCTTTTTTATTCATTTTCACTAGTGAAATACTGAGAAGCATTTTCACTAGTGATCTCCACAAAACCAGGGTTTATAATGCAGAAATAATGTATTATTATACAAGTGAATATAGTGATAATTGAAGGAATATGTGTGTGTTATACTTGTGTGCAAACCAACTCTAAGAATGGTATGTTTGTCACGTATAATAGCTTTTGTGAAAATCTTCTTTCATTTTTTAATACTTCTATTAAAAAACTCTAAAATACTACATTATTTCATAGCAGTAGAAATTTCCATAGTATGCATTCATTATCACTGTTATTTATTTTGTTGAACTGTAAAACTGTGAATTGCTGTTTGACCTTAGACCCTAATGTTGACAAAGTTGCAAAGATAAAATCATGCTGTCACTTGAAAAAGCAAGAAACCTATCACTGTCTTCAGCAAAAAAAGAAAAAACATTCTTCAAATCAACTGTTTAAGTAACTTGTCTGATCCTTGAAGATCTTGCCATGGTAATTAAGATGTTGCAAATTTTGTAGCAAACTTTAATTATGTTAGATGCATGGCTAAAAGAAACCACACAATCAGACTTCTGTCTGTTTCAATTGCAAATGCATTGAAATTATGGCAGTTTGTTCATCTGTAAAGTTTGATATACTTTGGCCCAAATAGAAGCAACTCCCCTTTACTTCAAACAAATCAGAAGGAGTGTGTATTCTGGCAGCCATCTTTGAATGAGGAGCCATGTTCCTAATGATCAACAAGGGGTTGGAGAACGATGGGGCAGCAGTGGATAGTGGCTGTGACATCACCATAGCAAAAGCATCCATGAAATCATTGCTCATCATCAATATGTGACCTCCACGTACAACAACAAGCCTGTCAATTTGGCAAAGCACTCCCATGCTTGTACATGTGGATGAATCTGGTGGATGTTTTCAATTGATGTACACACATGGATGAACATAAACACAGGAACAAAACCAAAAACAACAAAATTACTCATTGTTTGTTTGTTTGTTTGTTTGTTTGTTTGTTTTTTTTGTTTTTTGCTTTTGTATTGAAAAGATATTCATATACCTAATTTGAGCTCATTGAAATATAGTGCTAAACTCATATGCAGAATATGTTCTTTGAATGAATGACACATTGAACCATGCAACAATAGAATTCTATTATTCCATATGTATGTAACCCATGAAATTAAGATGCTTTTTCATCCAATTTTAGGTGTATTCAAATTATACTCCTCATAAAAGTTTAAGTGCTGTTTCTCTCTTATCAATTGATAATATTCCTATTTCCTATCTTTAGTTTTACAATCATTCTAATTCTTCTTCTTATTCATTTTTTTTATTTTTTATTTTTTTAAAAATATTTGTTGCTTCTACAATAGAGATGGATTTACTTGAGTGGATTGATTTCTCAAGTCACCAGTGCTAGGGTGAGAGACTCACCTTTGTTCAGGGGAGAGTAGTTCCACACAAAAGGATTTCTTTTGTAGGTTACATTTAATTCAATATTAAACTTCTTTGTTTGACAGCCAATTTGAATTACTATTTAAAACATATTCAGTTAAATTTTTTAAAGGAAATAGTCTTGTTTTAAAAAATAATTTGATCTTATCTAATATTATAAATATCTTGACTATAAGTTTAAATTCTATTATCATATCTTAGTTGCAGTGGGCATGATACAGCTTAACACTATGCTATGATAGGTAAAGATTGTGTTTTTTACTTTTTAAAGCTAGTCCAGAACTCCCTGATACAGCCTCTCTATTTACAAGTAAATAAAATACATTTTTTTTTGAAATAAACATTTCATGAATTTTTATTATTTAAGGACAATAAATAAATCATAGTTTTAATATTGCTTGACCATTCACTTATTTCTAAATAATTTGTAGTATGTAATTTTCAGATAATATAACTAAGTTTTTACTTTTATGTTTATATTAGTATCAACTAAGTTAGTTCAAGAATGTTCCTGAAATCAGTCACATTACACTGTACGGGTCTCATATTTCAATGTGTATTTTCTTCATTTTAAAGATCAAGATTCATGTTCTTCTGTTATTGGTTCAAAATTTTGAAAGAAAAAAATTGATCACTTAAAATAATACTGTAATTAATTTTTCCTTCTAAATACCCAATTAAAATATTAAAAAATAATATCTGGTGTTATTAATAATAATATTTAGATTAAATCAATAACTATTATATATATATATATATTATACACCAATATTAATATATGAGCAAGATTGGTGTATAATATATATATATATATATATATATGAGCAAGATTAATAATATTATTTAGATATAAAAATAATATCTGGTGTTATTAATAATATTATTTATTTATTTATTTTTGGATTAATACTTGTAGATGTTATTTTCCTCCAAATTTGCACTTTATAAAATTGTTGTTCAAAAAGTCTTAACCAATATTTCCAAGGTACCTACGGTGGAGGATGTAAAAAAGCTCAATCATGAGACAAGCTCCATGTATACAATCTTGCTCATATATATATATATATATATATATATACCTACATATATAAACATACATGTAGGTATGTATTTGTATTCATAAAGTTTGATTTGCTTCCATCTACCTTGGAGATATAATGCACACTCAAACACACAACAGTTCATGCTCTATTAAGGATGTCTACATTGTTTGGTGGCCTTTTGTGATTGTCCATTTTGTGAAAAGCATGGACAAGCACACTTGAGCAAAGGCATGCACCAATACAGCCAGGTGTTGTTGAGTTCTATTATTCTCTCCATGGACTACTTATTGCATTGAATAAAAGCCATTTTATTTTTATTTTTTGGTTTTTTCCTCCCCCGTCCCCCTTTCCTTCCTTCAATGTGACAACTTTATTAGCGATATGATATGCTTTGGGTTTTTGATGTATGATGGAGTAGGTTGGGCTCTACACATTTGTCATGATGTTTTTGGAAGCAGATCCATTTAAAATAAAAAAAAAAGCTTATCAAATGAGAATATTCCTCACAAGCCAGTTTCACTGAACATGAGGCTGCTACTGCTGCTGCTCCTTCCAATCAAGCAAAACATCCACCTCACTCGCTCACTGCTCCTAACCCAGCCCCAAGGAAGAGGCTCAGTGCTGTTGCAGCAAGATATCCACATGTGGGGGGAATTAGTTTGTGACAGAGGCAGCATTACTCATGCAGCAGCAGCAGTAGCAGCAGCAACATTACTCACTCTAGCGCCTGCAGCAGAGATATGGAGATGATTACAATAATGACTGGGAACCGTCACAATGCCAGCATGCCTGGATCATAACCCACAACAGAATGGGAATGAGGAGTGCTCACAGGCACAGTGTGTGTGGATGTGTGTGCGTTGTGGCGAAGGCAGTTGTTGCTGGTGGCATTGTTGTTGTTGTTGTTGTTGATGTTCTGATAGGGCTCGACAGTCTGGCTCCACTGGCAAAGCTTGCGCACGACCCCAGGGAAATGGGAAAAAGAAAAAAAGCATCTGATGAGACAGTGAGAGAAGAGGGGTTTAATGCGGTGGAGCGAAGGACGCCACCAGGTTGCGTCGCGAGGGGAAAGAGAGAGACGTTTCACGGCAGGGGAGAGGAATGCTCTGGGCAAGAAGGCTATGGCCACCAAGCCCAATGGACAAGAGAGAGAGAGAAGGCAATCCTGGTTCCACCAGATGAGTAGCATGGCGCCAGCAGCAGGTCGCAGGAGGGGTAGGGGCAGCGACCGACCGACTGACCCGCCTCGCAGCCGGGCAGGGCGGGCAGGGTATGGGAAGGCAAGGGGAGTCAGGGCTGCTGCACCAAGGGAAAGAAGGCTCCCCGATGGCAGTTCCTGTCTGCGGCGGAGGCCAACTGCGCAGCTAATTCTAGCTCACGAAACGACGGGAGGTACTTTACAAATTTAATCCCTGACCCCGGGCTAGCAAGTCTCGATCACCGCAATCAACCTCCGCAGACACAGAAAATCAGTTCAGAGATCGAGAAAGGATCAAAACCAGCAGGAATGAATCTAGTGACGATGAAAGGGCTTAGAGGAAGGCCTGATCTTGATTGGTGGGAAATTAGCTACAGACGGGGAAAGGGAGGGTTCGGCAGTGGAGAGGATGAAAGCTGGAGAATACTAATTGTGTGTGTATTAACGAAAACGTTTACAGTAAGGTTGTAGAATCTGCGGAAAACCAGACGAAGAGAGGGGTGGGAGGGGGTTATGGTAATGCATGGGCCACGTTTATGGCACAGTGGAAGTACAGAGCGCATGTCGGAATAAAGCGCGCACGTTAGATACTTTTGGTAGGCTGCTGGAGCCAATAATTGTGGGAGGCGGGTGGAAAATATTTTCGTGGAAATGAATGATTTTTGCCTCCGTTAGGTGGATGAACGAGAAGTGGGGGGTGTGGATGCAGGACGGAACTGGAAAGGGATGAATGATTTGGGGAGTAGGGTAGGCAGGGTCCAGGAGGGGATGGGCTCTTGTGTCGTCGGTCGTCGATCGTCGTCGCATGAGGTGTGTGCTGCCTTTTAACAGGGTTGCCAATCCGCGTGCAGCGCGTCGTACCTGGGCCACAGCAGCACGCGCCATTGTTCTCTAATCAGATCGAAGCCTTGCAGAGTCCCACGGCCGCGATGTGCGCGTATTCACTTTTATCGCACGGTTCAACCGCGCCCACGTGAGTTCAGTCTTCTTCTTTCCCCGTTCCAACTGGAATGAGGAAGGCTTTTGTCGACCATGCCCTTCACGCCTCTTCTTTTCTGCGCAGTAGTCTTCCGCTTCCACAGTCTATTGCTGCTGCCTGGATTTGTACTAGGCGGGAGTCTCTGCAACTTACAACCAGCACTGAAAGTCGTCCTTAACCTCCAAAGTAAGGATTTTCTAGCTCGCAGTACCGTCCCTCCTTCTCCATCAGTCCCGTCTATCACTTGCTCGTCCAGCTTGTCAAGCCAGTCGTCTCTCCATTTGATTTGATGACTTTTTCTCGCTCCATCTTGGCTCCCGCTCTCTCTTGATTGAGAGCTTGCTGTCTCCTCTGGTGGTCAGGTGTCGTTCTCCGTGTCCCTGTCGACCCAGAGCACCCTGACTCCAGTCCGTCCACTCCTGTCGGTGTGCTTCCTATCACGCTGTACCTCAATTGGCTCTCTGCGCATGTGAACCGCAACTCTCCGCTTCCAGACAACGGTAACAGCCCTGCCTGTGTCTGCCATGATGTTCCCTTCTGCGTTCTGTTTGTGTCCTTGCGCGTAGTTCTGGCTCATCCCGCCATCTCTTTCTGCCTCGCTACTCCCTCGGTCACGGTGACTCACTTGACGTCGACTTTGACGACCAGATAGTGCTTTTATTGATGGAGTAGGTTAACAGCCTGTTCATGGATTGTTGAGGCCAAAGTATTGGGAGATGTGTGATTGCGTCCGGCTTGAGGTTGACAAGGTTCCGTGGAAATTGTTATCACGGGAGCGAGCGGACGCCCACATGCGAGGCGTTTGTGTATTCAGTGAATGATTGCAGATTTCGGTAGGTCTTCGTTTCAAAGCCGGTGATCCATCCATCACCCCTGTGTGGAAAGTGCTTGTGTGGAACAGTCTGCAGGTCTGGGGTCTGAATCCCGTCTCTTGGATTTCGGGCTGATGGAAGTGCCAAATTCTACTTTGCAGGTGGTGTGCGTTGCGTTGCGGCAAGGGCAGGGCATCTGTTTGCGCTGTGTGGAGCCGCACGGCTAGTTCTCAATCGTCTGTCAAGCTGGAATCGTAAGGCCTCAGGGTTACATAGTAAATGTTGAGTAGCTTTATATGAGTGTAGCTGTCTAAGGTCACGGCGATTGGGCCATGATTCCTAGTAGTTCCAGCCATGAGCAACAGCAGCAGACACAGCAACACCAGCAGGAAAAGAAGGCGAGCCAATTATTAGCGCAGAGGGCGCTGCAGGAGCGGCGACTAAAGCCTCCAGATCAAGTCATCGCGTGTCCCAGATGTCAATCACTGAATACAAAGTTTTGCTACTATAACAACTACAGCCTTACGCAGCCTCGGCATTTTTGTAAAAGTTGTCGACGCTACTGGACTGCCGGTGGAACTCTTAGAAATGTTCCAGTAGGCGGCGGTTGCCGCAAGAATAAACGCACCAAGCCGCGCACTCCGGAGGGTTCTTACAGTGGAACAGGTAGCGCTGACGTCGATAGTATGTCCAGTTCCGGTCTGCAGCATCCAGGATTCACTCCAACTAGTATCGGACTTTTGAGCTCCAGTGAAGGCTCGCCCTACGGATTAGTAGATCCATCTATTCGCGCAGATTCTTCAATGAGTCAGAGTTCCAAAATAGGACTTTCGATGCCTTATCAACCAGGTGGTCAGTCGTCAGCTTTGGCGCAACATCAGCAATTACTCCCATTTGAGGGCGGCATTCCAGGCTTGGGTTTCTTTAGAAACCCGGGTCGAGTAGCGGATACTGCATTGAACTTGCATCCAACATTTCAGATGCCCACCGGGGACTTGAGTGAGATGTTCGACACGTCCAGTGTGTCGAGGACTGGCGCACTTGCAGCTCTTAGTGAAGGTCTGGGAACCTTCAATGTAAACCCGGAGGGTGGTAGGGACCAACAAGGCTTTGTTAGCCTCGAACGGTGGCAAGCTGCTGCTAAGCAGCATTCATCAAGTGGTATGTGGGGATCGCACGAAATTGCTCAAGCGCAATCTAACATAGATATGGGTAGGCAGCCGGATGTCAAGGGTAAGATGACACTTGGACTGGTACCAGTTACAGGGATGGACACATCGAAGGGGCAGCAGCAGAGGCCGACTCCATCATGGCAGCATTCTAACCCGCCAGAAAATCCTGGACTACATTTTGAGCAGCAACCGGATCAAAATTACTGGAATAATTCCGGGGGGTGGCCATCGATGGACTCGCAGGCATATCAATCTTCTGGCGGTGGACAAGCGTTATGAGATTCACATGTAAAATCTTCCTATCTTTAGTCAGACTTTCGCTTACTCTTTTTCCTGAACAGAGTACCTTTTGTGTGTACTGGAATCGAACCAGTGGTACTCGCTCAGTGCCAAGCACACCAGTCATCCATGTAAATGTAGTTAGGACGCCGAATTTCTGGATACCTTAAATGCGAGAGCTTGCAGGATGCGCTCTCCACCGAGCCCCCTGTGCGCGGGTTTCTCCCCGGATCCTGTGCTGTACTTTTTCAGGCGATTTTCTCTGAGGCTTCGCAGGAGGCCCCTTAGTTTTTAATCTGCCTTTCGATCTCGAAAATTGCTCTTGGGACAGTGCCCTTTTTTATTTATTTTTTTCTTTAATTGAATCATAGCACGCCAGAACACGCACAATTATTCTTGTTCAGGGCATTATATTATGCTTGGTTATTGGCAGTTAACAATTGGTTATACATAATGAACAGTCCCTGGCAGCTTGTGTTCTCCATGTTGACGCATTCTGCCTTAGCAGCCGCTTACCCGACATTGTACCAGTATTGAACTTGAAGGGAAGAGTTGGAATTTACTATCGTGTACCCTATGTGCTGATGAATGATCAATGCTCACTGAGATACACACTGCCAGATGTTGTGGAGGTGTTTCGCAGAGTTTGCATGGTCGACTGTTGATATTGAAATACTAAGAGTTTTCCCATGATTCTAATATGAATGTGTGGAATATTTCTTACCAACGTTTGGCTCCTCATGTCGAAACCTAAGGCTGGAACCCAGCAGGAATGAGTACTGCTGTCTAAGATGAATTTGGTAGAAGTCACATGTGAAAACTCACATGTGCTAGTCCATTCTCTTGTAGCTGACTGCAGTTAAAAGTGTGATAAGAGAGGCAGGAATGACTGCAGGTACTGCAAAGAGAAAAGAAGGAGAAGGACAGAGAAGGACTACCTCCAGCATTCAAGGCTGCGACCGTGGCATGTTGAGCAGTGTGGCACGATGTCCGAGTGCGAGCTCGTGCAATCAGCCCAAACTGCGTGTGGCGGATAAGACAAGCTAACTGCTGGGGTGGGGACAGCGCCGAACTTCCGAAGTCTGTAGCAGCAGTTTTGCACCGACCTTATCAATATCCTATCACGGCATTCTCATCACGGCATCGATAAACGTGCACTCCTGTACGTAGAGGATGAATCTTGTCAAGTGCCTATCACCCACCGCAGTACCCAACACGCATTCATTTCCCTCCAATACGAACCAAAATGTCTAATGAAAATCCTTCAACATGTCTTTTGAACTGTCGCATGCATTCAGAGACTTCTGTAGCGGCGAGACTGATACACTCACACAATTGATACCCTTGTGTGAAGGTGAGATGGTCCTAGTTTAAAAGTAGGCCATGTCAGTATATAATGATGTCATAGATGTACTGTGCCGTCAGTGTGGATTATACCAAGGGTGGAAACCCTGTTGTGGCTGATGGCAGGTTCGCATCGGAACACAATACGGCATGAAACATCAAACTTCCTGACGAGAAGTGAATACGAAACAAGATTAGAGGTTGTATAATTATTCTACTGTTTGTTTACTTTGATTTTAATCTGTACCCTGTATTACACTGTTTTTCGGGTGGTAGCATCACCTCATGTCGCACCAAAACATTTCCAACTTTCTTTGATGGACAAAGTGTGTTCTCGCATGCTTCAGCAACGCGGCGAGGTGCTATTCCGTTTACCCAATGTGGCCAGGTCTTCACCGTATCAATGAGATAGATATCCTTTGTCGACCTGGTCATCCAGTATTATTTTTTAGATGAGAATTGTACAAACTTGCAACATGCGAAGGTACACAGAACAGATGCTCTTAATGTGCACCCCACTCCGGACGCCTCTCTCTCATGGCACATTCGAGCTTTGGAGCAAGTCTCAGTGCAGCCGAGAAGGACCGCAAAATTGGGCACCGGGTGGTTGAGTGGGGACAGAAAGCAGATCGGGCCTCGCTGTCGCAGAGCAGTCCAATTTAGCACGAGACCCTCGTCGCAGGATTCGCAGAGCTGCAAATCCCTTCACCACCACCTGCAGCTTCTGCCCTTCCTTTCGAAATAGCTCTCTCGCTCGGCGCTCAGATGGGGACTGTAATCCCCGAACCCCCACTTTAACTGCCAATTCGAGTGTTGAGTCCCATTTTTTCATTATTCTTTTCGCTCACCTGCACACTTCCATGCCAGATCCTGGTCCCCCTTTGTACAACAATCAAACTGTCCTCGCATTTGTGAGTTTCAGCCATGATGTTACAACTGTTAACCTGTCTGGAAACAAGCAGTAAAACTGAAACTGAGTATCTAGTTGGGGGTGGTAACACTTTGTGTCTGTTGCGGACGGCGACACATTCAGAAACATGTCCTTCAAGTGTACAACATTTGCATTTAGAAAAATGGTCTCTTGCCTCTGTTCATATTTAAGAATCGTTTTACAGCTTGCCAAGCAACGGTGATGAAAAAATGTCAGCAGGATTTTGATTTTGATTTTTTGGGAGTGTGGTTTATACTTTTACCTTTGCACTAGTAACCAGTTTTTAAAGTTCTTTTCACTTCAATTAGTGTTGATTAAGATTTGTTATTGATGAAAAAGTTTCATGGAGTTCTCTCCAATGAGTGTTCAAGACACTGAGACAGCAAGTGGGTGTGACATGACCAATTATATGATTTTTATTATTACTTTTTTGTGGTTTTAAACCTTTTAATTATTAGTTTAATAACGTGTAATCTTTTCAATTGATCTTAGAAGGTGATTATTGAAAATTAAATGTATCCCAATAGCATATCTCAAGTTTAATTTTCTAGTGGTCTATATTTACTGAGTTTTCAAAGGTCAAATTCTTAGCATAATCTGAAAGTCACTTGAATGACTTCTTTTCTGTGGTTTTCTTTAGTAGTTAATTTTATCTTTGTCTAATTTTTTAAAACTTTATTCCAATTTTCTAAATTTGTAATAGATTTGTAATATGATATGCAATAAATAAAAGTAAAATATATATAAAATAAAAAATTCTAAACTTTAATGTTGGAAATATAATATAATATTTAGACAAATTTTTAAATTTTTTATATTTTGGATATAAATTTTTTTGGTTTCTATATTAAAAATATATTTTTACTTGTTTATTTACATTAAAAAAGTGGTGGACTTAATGATAAATAAAAAATATGATTCTTAGAATTGTTTTTATTTTACTTTATTTTAATTTAAAAAATAATCTTTATTAATTAAATTTTTTGTTGATCTATCTTTTTGGTTTAATAGATCCATTATAAAACCTCCATTTGTGGAATAATTTCATAAAGATGAGTCATTTTTTATGATTTATTCATCTTCTTAAAAAATTTAAAATTTAAATTTATAAATACATCCTTCAATTGTGTGGCCTCACATTAGGTCATTAGGTTATTTTTAAAATATATATTTTTTTATATCTTTAATTTTTTTTCAAAAAAATCTTTTTTTTCCATTTACTATACAATTGGTGTAATTTTATAATAGTAACAATACTTGTTTCAAAATTATTACTTTTATTAGATAATTTTAATATTTTTTATTTTTTATTTTTTTCTTGTATATATATATATATATATATATATATATATACAATCATTAAAATTAATGAATTTTTTATCTTTTTATTAAGTTATGTACTTACATATTCTTCTTTAATATGTATACAAATCATTTTTTGTACTATTAAATTATATTTGCAAAGTCTTATTAATATTTTTTTTCTAACAAATATTTTAAATTGTAGTATTTGATAAAAAAATTTTCTTTTTTTTCTTTTTTTTCTTTTTGTAGTTTAAAACATCTCAACTTTCAACTTCTTATTTCTTTTTCAAAATATTTTTTAATACCAAACTTGTTTTGTAACCAACAAGGCAATCTTGTTACATACAAATTCTAATGGTTTTAGCCAAAGTTTAATAAATTTAAATATGTATAAAGAAAAGTTAGGATTTAAAAATCATTTTGCTTGTTAAATAGTTTCTTTTCTTTTATACATATGCATAGGTATTATTATTATTATAAAAATATATTATATATTTATATTTATATATATGCACATATTATAAGTTAAAGATATGATTTAAAACCTCATTCCAATTTCTAAAAAATACAATTATTAATTGTAACCAATAACTAAAGGCTGAAATTTTGTAGCAATTTCTAAAAGTTTTATATATATTTAATTTGTTTTTGGTATATATATTAAAATATTGGCTTATTAAAAGTTTTCAAATTTTATTAAAGATCAAAAAATAAAATTATAAAGTTGATTTAAGAAGTTATAATTGAGCAATTTAATATTTTTTAATAGTAACATGATTGATAAAAATTCAAAATACTAAAGAAAATTTAAACTACTATTATAATTTACTTCAAAAAAATTAATATTAAAAAATATTTTAATATTAAATCTTTAAAAATCGATTCAAAGTACTTTTTAATCTTAATTTTAATATTATTAGTTGTAACATTTTAAAGAGCAATAAACATTTAATCTAAGATAAAAACCATTTTTATAAAGTCCAAAAGGATTTGATTTGATGTTTAATACAACTCTATTTACAAAAATGATTAAATACAATATGTAATATAAAAATTTCAACATTCCACAACGAATTATTATTTTTATGTTAAATTCAGTTTTTAAACTTTGACCATATAGTGATGGTTAGTCAATTTTTTGAATGTAAATAGTATATATTAGAGGAAGATAATAAGGTTGGAAAAGATGTTTTGAAAAAAAAATCAACTAGACTACAAGATAGGTATTGATTTAAAGAGTTTTAAATGCCTTTTTCTTAGTTCTTCCATTGGATTAGAGATAATTTCTTCAATAGCAACATATGCTTACCATAATTATTTTTTGCTTCTTCAAAAATAAAATCATATTTTAGTATAACTAATAAAAGTTTTAGAGTGTAGCTTTAGGTGAAGTCCATAACCTTTAAGCCCCCTTTAGTGCACTTGATTATGAATTTCCAGAAATCATTTTCCATCTTCTTCCTATACCCCTAACAAGTCATATTTTAAACTTATTTCCATGTCGATACTCTTTCATTCACTTTTTGATTCTCTATTACACTTTCGTTCACCCATTCTCTAACTCTGACAACTCCTTAATATGAATCATTTAATTGCTTCTTCAAATTCAAAATCAATATGGAATTTAACACGATGAGAAAAGCATGCAAGAGGGGCCAAGCTTCTTTCCCTCATCGAATTTTCCGCCACTTTTGAGCTCCTCCGCCAACTCAGACTTGCTGACTGTGCCCGAAGCAAATCCACGTCAGCACCATCGCGCAAGGCTCCGCACATCGGGAAGCCGCGAGGAGGAGCTTCACAGATACGCCATCAGCAGAGTAGTGGCACTGGAGCTCAGCTCCCATGGACACCGAGCACCGAGTCTGTGTCGCTGATGATGCCGGAGCAAGCAAAGCAATGCGAGTTTCTCACCCAAAGTCGCCATCGTTGCAGGAATGCCGTGCCCAGCGTGATCCAACGAAGACGTTTCCAGTAGTGGAAGGCTTGAATGCAAGCAATTCTGTTGTGGAAATGAGCAAACATGAGGCGACTCGAAATCGTTACACGACGGCATGAGAGGGACACGGGATGGTGGGTCCACACCCTGAGAAGCGCCGGGCTCTTGACGTTCGTCTGTTTGTTAGACGATATCGTCGGTTTTTAGTCTGATGAATGCTGGCAGATGTCTGCAGTTGGGTCGGTGCTCGGAAGGAGATTATTGCTGGCAGTTGTCCGAGGGGATGCAGAGATTGCCATACAAATTTGGATTGGTAATCAAGACAGTTGGGTTTTCGGTCGTTTTTGGGTTTTTGGGTTTTTAGGGGTTTTGTAGCAGCAGATTTTTTTTGGAACGTAGCTGAGCACGAGAAATTTAGGGGAGGGGTCAACGAGGTAGGTTTGAGGCGAAGAACTGTTGGAAACTTAGCTATGATGCTGCTGCGGTAAGCGAAGCTGAGGTTGGTGATGTGGCGAGGGTTGCGAGGACGAGAGGTCGGGGCCACGCGCCCGCGATCCCTCGCAACGCATGTGCGGGCCGACCGGGTTCGCCAAATCAATCTGTCGGGCCACAAGGAAATTGTGAGCGCTCACAATAGCGGGATTAATAGCCTGCAGGTATGATTCTTGGGTTTTTGAATGCTCTCTTGACGTCAATATATGAATGACTGATATTTGGTGATATTGCTTGAAGAATTTTACTGCTGCATAATCGTTGAGTTCTGACTTCTCCATCTCTTAGTGTTTTGAATTATCAGTGAGCCCCGGGGATCGGGATTATTCCCATCAACTGTTGTGAAGACGATGAGCTCTCTTTGCAACCCTTGTTGAGAATATTGAAAATTGTGGTTTTAGGGATAGGCCATATTCCGAGGAATTTTCAATTGTCAAATCAATAGTGTCTGAATTGAATGATCATTCTGTGGCAGATTGACTGCACAGAAGCGCGCTATCTGCTTGCAGGGGCTGCGGATGGTTCCGTTGGTGTGTACGACACACAGCAACCCACTTTTGTGGATTCTGCTATTAAGGTTGCTAAGCATGAAGCCCTCTTTACGGTGGATAAATCTGTCCCTCAGGGACACATCTACGCAGTGACATGTGTTCAGTGGTATCCTGTTGACACGGGGCTCTTTATCACCGGGTCCTTTGATAAGAAAATCAATCTCTGGGACACAAACACTCACCAGGTACACCTAACATTCATGCTCTGATGTCGTTGCCAGCAAGGTTTTATCTGGTGTGGGGCTTTGATTTTTCAGGAACAAAATTGTGGTGTGAACATTTTCTGATTCAGGACGAAGAAAAGTTACATTGATACATTCTCTTGTGTGAACATAGTATAGAAAAACAAAAAGGTTACGAATGTATGATGCAAAACAATGGACGATGTGTATCTTGGAAGTTTGGAAATCTTGCAGGTAGAGCTTCAGTTTGAAATGCCGGAGAAGGTACATGCAATTGCAATGTCATCCAATGCAGCAACACACATGCTCGTAGCTGCTGGAACCGAGGACGTAAGGATACGACTATGTGATCTGGCTTCTGGAGCGTGCACCCATACTCTGTCCGGACATAGAGGTAATTCTCTTTTCCAGTATCGCTAATTGGTCTCAATGAAGACCTTTGTATTACATACGAAAGGTTTATCATGAATCTCTTATAAGAATTGCATTTTGCAGATGGAGTTTGGGCATTGCAGTGGTCTGCCACCAGTGAGTGGGTGCTTTATTCCGGGGGATGTGATGGAGCTATCCGGTTTTGGGATATTCGCCGGGCTGGTTGCTTTCAGGTTCTTGACCAGAATCGTTCACAGATTGAAAGAAGGTCCCATGTGACAAGTAGCACTCGAAGGCAAGAGCTGGTAATTTCTCGTACTTCTAAATTGTATATCTTAAGTTTTAGAAGTGAACAAAATAATTGCGGCGGACCTGATCCTGGCTGGAGCTACTTGTGTATCTTTGTCTATCTTAATTTGCTGGAAGTAGCAGCTACTAAAGGCACTGCACAGGCATCAGCTCCAACGGACAGCAGTTCTACCTCGGAGATGCAGCGGCAAGTGGCTAAACGGACCAACCCGGGCAGAGTATCAAAACCTAGTAAGATTGCCAAAATTAAGGATTCTGGAGTTCGAAGATCACATCCAGGAATGACATTGGCTAATGATCGGTCAACAGCCCACCATGGCTCAGTCACAGCTCTGCAAACTTCGGACGATGGGTTGTATCTCTTCAGTGCTGGTAGGTTCAGTAGAACATCTGTTCAACTGCACTTCGCTTGTCGTCTCTAAGAGGCTACAACAGTCCGTGGTGGGACCCACGAGAGAATCGCATGGTTCTGCGAATTTGGGCATAGCTTTCAAGCTACTGTAGAGTTTCTGGTTCAATGTATCTTTTTCTTCTGCTAACCCAATTATATGTCCATGTTTCGATAGCTAACAACTTTAGATTTTGCTTATATGTATCAGGCACAGATTCAAGAGTGCGCCTGTGGGATATAGATTCAGGTCGCAACACACTAGTTAACTATGAGGCCACTAAGATAAGAAGCCATCAAGGAACTCAACTGGCTATGTCTATGGATTCTTCCCTTTTGTTTGTTCCGTCGGCTTATTCAATTCAGGTTATTGAAATCTCTCTGTGACTTATGAAGTTAATATACATACGAATTTCTTTGAGCTGTGACTGCTTCATGAAACTACCTTACACATGTCCAAGACCTTTAAAATATTGTTACTTTGAGAAACTGCGTATCGCGCTGACCATTCAGATCACTATCTCTCAGTATCGGTTTTACTTGGCAGACTTATGATGTCTGGAGTGGTCGCATGCACTCCAAACTAGTTGGACATTATGGTAATGTGAACTGTTGTGCGTTCCTTGCGGAGGATCAGGTACATTCTGGATCTGGGCTCTTATTTTCGTTCCCATTTTGCGGATTTAGATTAGTTACAGTGAGTCCAATGTACTAGCAGGTGGAGAATTACAGTTGTGTACATTTTGGATATGTTGCAATAGCATCAATACAGATGGATCAAAATAAGTAATCAATGTGTGTTCTGCTTGAATATCACATGTCATAAATTTGAATCGCTAATAAATACCATTTTAAATTATTCACAGGTCATTTTTTGTATTAAAAGAATCTCGTGCGGTTGTCTGATTTTCTTGCAGGAGCTTTACACTGGTAGCAGTGATCGTCAGATCCTCGTTTGGTCTCCACCGAAGAGTGTTATTGTCGAGGATCAGGTTAGTAGATTCATAGTCTCTTATGCTTCCATGTCGTGCACAACCCAACCTCCACTTTGAAAGCAGTACTGAAGAGTAAATGGCCATCTTCCATGGTTTTTCAGGACTCTCATTTTGTCTCCATGTATTGAACGTACACTCACCATATGTTCAACTCAAAGGGTTTTCTTTCTCTTGCGTGCACAGGAAGAGGTTTCGAAAGCTGGTGTTGCTGCCGTATGCGAAGATGAAGATGCTTGGAGTGATTAACTCGCTTCAACGTATGGACTTGGATCTCCAGAGTAATATTACTAGCGAATGCAAAACATCAGCAGGATTTCAGAGAAGATTAGGTATTTAACGTTAAAATTCTTGTCGTTTTAAGGTCACTAGATTTTTTTTCTTAAGCATTGCAAGTTGTAACAGTAACAAAACAATTCGCATTATTTGAAATTGAAGTAATTTGGAATTTGGGTTATTGTATAAAATTATAGTTTATAATATAAATTAAAACAACTCAATACAGATTCAAGGTAGTGAAATGATCACAGAGGAATTATTGAGACAATTCAAAGTTTTGAAAGTTATTGATGAATTTAGGATTTGAGATTTAAATTCTAAACTGATAATATGTTTAATATTGAGTTTCAAACAATAATAGGAATAATAGCTTGAATTTGCAGAATTTTTTGTATGAAGAGAATAAAAATATTTAATATAGTTATTGATGTAATATGTTTTTTGAATGCCATATGTTGTTTTTTCATTCACGTTGATAAATTCACTGAGTTCCGAATATGGAATATTACATACTTCAAAAGTGTTAATTATGCTTAATATTTGACAATTAAAATATGTGAACAATATGAAGTATTGAAGTTTTTGATGATCATATTTTGATTTAAAAAGCTGCAAGACTAGTGTGCAATTTGGGATTAATTACTACAATAAACTCTTTGTTTTTATAAATGACATATTTGAGAGAATATTGTTGTTTATGTTAAACATAACAAGTATAAAGAAAAATAAAGTTTGTAGTTATTTAAAAAAAATGTCAAAGTGTTTTTTTTAAAGTAAATAAATATATTTTTTTAGAAGAATATATTCATCTGATTTATTAAGAATCAAATTTAAAATTTAGTCATGATCACAAATAAGTCATGATCCAAAATATTTTTTAATTGACAAATTGTTGCTATAAATTATGGTTTTGAAAAAATTAATCAAGGATTTTGAAAATAATGATAGTTTTGAATATAAATTCTTGTAAAATTGGAGTACAATCTAGCATCTTATATTTGTATATATGTATGTATATAAAACAAATAGAAGTTTAAACAAAGTCTATGAAATAATATCTCATAAGAAGGCAATAAATTATTTTATTAGCTTTAAAAAAATAAAAATAAAATCAAGATATTAAGTTTAATTTATTGAAAAAGGATTTAGTCTTAAAATCTTTATAGTATAAGAAAATTAAAAAAAAGAATGATTTTATAAACTATCTTATATTAAAAACTAATCAAATTATTTTTTAATTTCAAATAAAGTTTGTTTATTTATTTGTTACTTTAGCAATCTAAGTTTGTATTGTCATGTTATGATTTTTTAGATCTTTTATTTATTAACAAGCCTTTAAGTCTCTTATATCAATTTTAGATTTTAATTAAAGATAATAGTAAATATTTATGAATTATCAAAAGAAGAAGTGTTTTTAAAAATATTTTTTTATAATTCTTTTAGATGTGTTGAATTTTACAAGACTAAAATTTTGTTATAATTAAAAATACAAACAACATATTAATATGTGTAATACATAAATAATAAAAAAGCAATTGATAATATATTTTGTAGTCAAAGTAAGTAAAATATAAGTTTAGAAACTTCAAAATACATCTTGGATAATTGTAAGAATTTTTTGATTTTTTAATTTTAATAATTTAAAATATTCTTAGTACCTTTGATATTAAAAAAAGAAATTAAAAAATAGATACTTAATAGGAGAGAGGAAGAAAAGAAATAAAAAAATAAAAGAAATAGATAACAAGTATAAATTTTTTTATCAAAGATTTTAAAAGGTAATGTAAGAGATATATTATTTCTCTTCTATTTTTATATGTTTATAAATGATTTAAAAAATCACTACGTGGTATTGTTAATATTAAAGGTTTACCATTAATAATTAAATATACTTGTAAGTTGGCATAGTTTCTAAATACTTGTGAATTCCTCAAAAAGAAAGATTTTATATCTTATATAACTGTTTAGTGATGGACAATATCAGTAAAAAGATATTCATGTTTTATTACTTTTATGTAGTGAAAACTTTAGAATCACTATATAAAATTATAAATCTGCCTTAGATAGTAAATAATAGAATGATAATATGTCTAAATGTAATTGAAACATTTATTAAAATAGAGCTATTTTATACACC
This sequence comes from Physcomitrellopsis africana, assembly GCA_036785485.1. Lineage (NCBI taxonomy): Eukaryota > Viridiplantae > Streptophyta > Bryopsida > Funariales > Funariaceae > Physcomitrellopsis > Physcomitrellopsis africana. The sequence goes on along the minus strand of JAWRVF010000450.1, from coordinate 10,931 downwards.
TTTGATATAAAAAAATTTGCTAGTAAATTTGAATGTTAAAGTCTTAAAATATATTAGGTGGTATCTAAGAAACTTAAATTGTTGGTTAACTTCTAACTTTTGTAATTTATGGCATAAATAAACTTTGTGACTAATAAAACTTGATAAAATTTTGATTTAATAATAGTAAAATTTATAATTTTTGTCTAAAATATGGCAAAAATATTGTGTTGTTTTCAAAACCAATTACAAGTATAAAAATGAAAACTCAAACTAATTGTGTTTATTAGATAATTATAATAGTATTTTATTTTTTTGTGGCTTTGTTGTGAAATTTTATGATTTAGAAAATAATACAATATATAAAAATATTAGTGAGTTTTATGACAACATATAAAACTTCACTAATACTTCAAGTTAGTCTTGATGCAAACTTCATTGTTCATAAGAATAAAGATTGATATTCAGTCTATGCTTAGTCTCATACGTAAATCATTATAACTATATAACATATATTATTTCTATTTTTTGCATGTAATGATTTTTACATTACTACTACTTTGTACAAAAGGATAGCAATCTAAAATGTTGATAATACTTCTAATTAAAATTGACTTGATTCAAGTATTTTTTAAAAGTCATGATTTAATGCATAAACCAATCTTCAACATCAAGGATTTTTTATTTTTTTTTAATTTTTGAAAAATAATAATTTTATATTATATGTAGATTTATTTGTTAAAATAATGATAGCAATAGCAAAAATTGTCGTGGCATTAGCAACACCCTATATTTATATATATATATATATATATATACACATACATACATAGTTGTCCCCTTGATAACTAATCCCCTCAAAACTAATAACTTCCAATAATTAGTTAAAATTTTAGGAACCAATTCTATTCTATGGTGCATAATTAATAATCTTTGATATCTAATAATTAATTTATTTTTATTAATATTTATTAATTAATAGAGGTAAGTACTTATACAATCCAATTATAAATGTAGATGCAGATATGTGATGAGAGGGATAGAGAAAAAAAGTCGGATAGAGAGGAGGAGAAGATTGGATGAATAGAAGATTAAACCGTTGGTTGATACTTTTTTACAAAGAGTATGGTTACCTTTTTATACTTTTTGCCCAAAGATTGATTGGAGGATATTCCCTTGCTGAAAATTAATTAATTAAATCATAAGTCAAAATTAACCAATTTAATTTTTTAAAATTATAACTAATAAACTTTGACAATTAATATTTTTACAACAGATTATATTAATTAGTGGGGGACAATTGTGTGTGTATATATATATATATATATATATATACAGTTTATTTTATAAATTCTCTGTTCTGCCTTTCTTTCTTCTTTACCTTTCTTGTGAGGATATATATATAGTTTTTGCATTCATGTTGTTCGTGCACATGTATGTATACCAATTTTTTCAAAGCAGTATACGAAGGGAACAATAACCTGGTGAAATACATTGAACGAAGTGCACCGTCCCAGACATTGATACTGATACCTGGCTTGAACATACCCGGTATCACATAGGCATCGTTCCAACGTGCTGCGAGGGCCTTGGGGGTGGGGGGGTCGCATTGGCATCACCGGAGGACAGGGCGACGTCACAACAAGGCTCGGCACCACAAGGCTCGGCACCACAAGGCTCATCAAACTAGGGTTCCACCTTTGCATCGATTGCAGTAATTTCACACGTTCACGTAAGGATTTTCGCTACACGAGGCGCTCCCGTATTTTATGTTTTCTTTGCGATGAAATTTGAACTCACTATGTCGTGGGACCTGCTTTTTCGCTGCGGTCTGTAGAAATTTTTGCGTAGTTTAGGGTTTTAGTTTCTCCTCATTGTACCCTCTCGAGATATAAGTGGTAGGTTGGATGTCTTGGATGTTACGAATTTCTTTTTACGATCTCGACAGCACTTTTGCTAGGGTGGTTATTTGAGCAGTCATTGCGAATCAATTTAATTTACTTAAATTTTTTGGCTCATGCAGTTGCCTTAAAGTTGGTTTGCAGCTTTTGATCAGCGATGGCCGCTGTAACTGGGGGTCCGAGAAATCGGATGGGGCGAGAGGAGCTCGAGGAAGGGGAGAACCTCGTATTTGAGACCAGTGCAGGCGTGGAGGTCATTTCTAGCTTTGATCAGATGGGTATCAGGGAGGACCTGTTGCGAGGTATTTATGCATATGGATTTGAGAAACCGTCCGCTATTCAGCAGCGAGCAGTGATGCCTATTATAAGTGGTCGGGATGCTATCGCTCAAGCGCAGTCTGGCACAGGAAAAACCTCAATGATTGCCCTGGCTGTCTGTCAAATGATTGATACTGCAACCCGTGAGTGAGTGTCTTCTCCCTCTAAGAGCCTTAACATTTTGTTCCGATAGGTTTGCTTCAGCAAGCTTGCATTTCGCTCTGTTTGGTACAACTTCCTACGTTATAACCTTTCATTAGGAGCTTATTTCCCGGTATGGGAAACTGAATCAGCGCTCATGTAGATATTGGTGACGACCGTTGTATCACAGCTTATTAATCGTAGGAATGATCTTTTGGATTCAATAGAACGGATGGTCATTGTATTTTACTGTGGTTTTTAGGCATCTGTCTGGTAGGTAACATTGGCTTCAACCTCGACTGCTTATCCATACGCCCTGGATTCTATGTTCTTAACGTATCTTTTGTTATCAACAGGGTACAGGCCCTCATATTGTCACCCACCAGAGAGCTTGCTGCTCAGACGGAGAAAGTGATTCTTGCTATTGGCGACTTCATGAACGTTCAAGCTCATGCTTGCATTGGAGGCAAGAGCATTGGAGAAGATATTCGGAAGCTTGAGTATGGTGTACATGTGGTGTCTGGAACACCTGGGCGGGTCTATGATATGATTAAGAGAAGGACGCTGAGGACTCGGTCAATTAAGCTCCTGATTCTGGTATGTGATTGCCTCTTGATTATTTAGAGTTCACGAGTTGGGACCTGAAGACTATTTTTCTTAACAGGATACGCTTCGATTAGAGAGCAGTGGGAAAATATGTTTAGGTGGTTTGACATCCACTGCAGCTTCATATGTCGGCACAATTTATTCTAGTGTCAAAGTGCTGTGTGAATCAAATTATGCGGTTTTATGTGGGTGTTTACAATTTCAATACTGGCTAATTTTCTCACGCTTTGTTGGTGATTCAGGATGAATCGGATGAAATGCTTAGTAGAGGTTTCAAGGATCAGATTTATGATGTTTATCGATATCTACCTCCTGAATTACAGGTAAATGAGATGATGAGATTTTTCATAGTTTTTAAAGTTTTATTGGATCAATCACGATATTCAGACATGGCGTATAGTGGTTGGTATGCTTCCGTATCTCTCAAGATTCGCTTTTTGGAATTGGTGCAGGTTGTTTTAGTATCAGCAACTTTGCCCCATGAGATTTTGGAGATGACAAACAAGTTCATGACCGATCCTGTTCGAATTCTGGTGAAACGTGATGAGTTGACTTTGGAGGTGTGAACACATCTTTTGATCAACTTGAACCTTGTAATGACATCTTATGCATTATTTCTCTCAAAGTATATGGTGCTATGATGATGGGTACCACTTCCATGATATATGCTTGTTTCTGTTTATTCAGCAGCATTGCAATACACTTAATGTGTCTCAAATTTTTATACATTTAGCGGGATATTTCTGGCAGGGAATTAAACAATTTTTTGTGGCCGTTGAGAGAGAAGAATGGAAGTTCGATACATTATGTGATCTTTACGACACACTTACAATCACTCAGGCTGTAATTTTCTGCAATACCAAGCGGAAGGTATGCAAATTATTTCTCCCTTTCTGTTTGGATGTCATCTTAAAAGTAATTGCTGTTTAATTACAGATCAAGAAGTACATTGTTCGTTATGTTGTTTTATTTATTGCTACAAGAAGCATACAAGCGTCATCAGTAATGTTGGTGATGCTTCACAGTATTCACTTATTTATTCAAATCTCAGGGTTTGTACGTTAGAGTTTAGTAGTGAGCTGATTGCAATAAAGAATCTCTCCCTTCGGATTATTGTTGGAGATTAATGAAAAATTGCGTCTGCAGGTCGACTGGCTAACAGAGAAAATGAGAAGCAACAACTTTACTGTATCTGCAATGCATGGTGACATGCCCCAGAAAGAGCGTGATGCAATCATGGCTGAGTTCCGATCTGGCACCACGCGGGTTCTGATTACAACAGATGTTTGGGCTCGTGGCCTCGATGTACAACAGGTAAGTTTTTTTCTTTCTTGGTTTTCCGTGCTTGCTTTATGACTTGGTCTTGCAGAATGGATGTGGTATTGTGGGGTGAAGATCTGAACCGTTGATCCCGTGTTGAACTAACTTTTTGAGCCTTTAGTGGTAGTGCAACAGCATTTTACCGTGGTTTCAATAGCGTAGGCACTGGTAGGACTTTTGTTAAGCTTCTTGTCAGCGAAGTCTGTACTTTTTAAATTGGATCTTGTATTCAATACGATTGTAAATCAGGTTCTTCTAGTAATGAACTTCGGATCGATCGTGCAGATGTATGTGGTGAATGTATTCTTTGAATGTATTTGATTTGACTTTTCAGGTTAAGACTCAAGGGCTTTAATAGAGAGCACCTAAATGACCTTCATTGTTCTGTTAGGTTTCTTTGGTTATCAACTATGATCTTCCCAACAACCGTGAGCTGTATATTCATCGGATTGGTCGCTCAGGGCGATTTGGGCGTAAGGTATGTTCCCTGTTTTTTATTTGGAGCTGGCTTATTAATATTTGATTTAGCAATGTAAATTTTATACTCTTCCGAAATCTAAGTAACCAATTGTATTACTTAATGTGCAGGGCGTGGCTATTAATTTTGTAAGAAGTGACGATATCCGAATTTTACGAGATATAGAGCAGTATTACAGCACTCAAATTGATGAAATGCCAATGAATGTAGCTGACTTGATATGAAGAGACATTAAGACAGAAGTGTTGCTCAAAAGAGGGGATCAGTTTTTCCAGAAATACAAATAGTCATCTGATATTGTAAATTAGACTCTCAGAAAGCTTTAGTTTTAGTGAAAGCTTCCGACACTTTTGGAAGGTTGTCGGTCGGATAGACGGCATTTCAACTTCTTGGTATCGAAGTCACCACAGTCGTTGTCATTCTCACTTACAAAAAAACATCCTCTGCAGGCAAGCTGTTTAAAAACTTTGCTCCGAAAACCGTATTCCATCAACCATTTCAAAGGGATCTGCTGAACTTTGTCCACTAAAACACCCGATGTATCAGTAGCCATCCCTACCTTATTTCTTAAATATTAAGAGACACAGTACAAACAATCACATTGTATACTAGATTACGTCAAGGGACTCACCGAAATCAGCACTGGCAACCCGATAGGTCAATTACTAAACTGCTATGTCAACACAAACATGCTCACATATTGCCTCATATATAAAGCCGGGGAGCGCAGTCCGGGAGGATCGAGGAGTCTCAGAAGATCGAGGAGTCCCAGACGGATGTGCAAGCACGGGATGGACCGCAGCCTCGGAGCGTGTCTGCATGCAAAGATTTCAATTTGCAACTTTCAATTTCCTTGAAACGAAACCTTTTCGTAACAATCAAGGCAACTTGCACATCCCCTTTCAAGTGCACAATTCTACAGTCCTCCCAACGAATCTGTGCAGCCTCACCTGTTCATGGAAATGCATGGATGGCAGTTTCACTATTCACCGTAGATGAGCTGAAAACCCAGAGCAGCACCGGCAGGCCTGCAGGCACGCGGGCACCCAGGAAGGGGGCGGACGGAGGGGTGCGAGCAAACAAGCCCGATGACGAAAACAAAACGGACGATACACACACACATGCACACACTCATTCACACCGCCGGAATGAAAGCAAGAGAAGAACGGACGGACGGACGTTGCGATGAAATGGATGGTCGGAACAAACGAATGGGGAACAGCGACCAGAGAGCAAGTACACTGGAACAAATGGCTTCACAAATGCGAGAGAAACGGAGTACAAGAACACTATCCATACAGCCGGGTAGAGTGAATCGAACTAGCGAAGTTCCGAAAATGAGCTAAAACGTGCACCCCATTTATGTTTTTCTTTTTAGTTTTCATGTCTGGGTGATATGATTACTACTACTGCTAATAACATCTGATTATCATCATCATCATCATTCTGTTGGCTCCATTAGTTTGGGAATTTTTCATTACAGCCACGTCTCCAAAGCAAAGCAGAAGCAAGGTTATTCCTCACGTTTATGCAAATTCTGACATTCTCTAGAATGTCGTTGAAAAAATGGATTGCATGAAACGAAAGGTGTGCTCCACATGTATCGGAGGTGGTTTCACCAACCACTGGGATGCACGTCCCTTTCTCATTCCACCAAGTTTGTCAGCACCCAGCGATCGCCGCTGCGAGAGTCGGTGTATTTCCCGACCGAGCGTGAAGAATGCTAACATTCAGGAAGGCCTACCCGTTTCGAAAGAGGTGCCAATTGCATCCACGTTAGGCTGTACCGGCACAACGATGTTGGGAACACAAACTCGGAATGCTGCCCCAGAAGAGCTGTTGTTATGGTCAAGGCCCGAAATGATCCGGGAATCTGTACAACTCGCGAGACGGTTGCACCTTCGACAAGACGGTGCGACGCGTCGCAAGCCCAAGCTTGACAAGCTCACTACCAGCTTATAAACCAAAGAATCAGCATGGCACCAATTATGTACAATCCTAAACGCTAAAACCAGCAGCTTATGCACCAAAGAATCAGGATGCCACCAATTATGTACAATCCTACACGCTCACCAGCAGCTTATATACCAAAGAATCAGCATGGCACCAATTGTGTGCAGCCCCTACGCCCAGAATGTATGCGTGTGTCGGCCGCACGCCCAAAACACTGCCTCGCCGGCTGCGGCCAATCAGTTGCTGAAGCTACCAGGACCTGTGAGCGCCCGAGGCAAGCCCAAATGCTCGGCTCTAGAGTGGTTCCGGCAGCAGCGACTTCGATGCTGGGTGTTGGTAAGAAGCAGTCGGATCAACAGTGGATGAGTTTAGGAGGGACACCTGCGGCCATCTCCCACGACGATCGTGGGGGCCTGGTGGTCACGATCATGTCCGGCACCTGGGAGTCCTCGACCTGGCATCGTTGAGACCTGCGACGGGAGGAAGGGTTGCAGATTGGGCAAGGGAATCTCTTGCAGCGATGTCCATCGGGGAGGCGCACGATGCCTGGGGATTTTGCGCGGAGCAGCGGGCCGTCAGTGGTCGGGAAGCAGCCGAAGGCGTTGTCCATGTTGCATTCGGAGCACGAGCAGCGGGGTACTCCCAGGCAGCGGCCGTCAATTACCTCCGTGTGGCAATGCGCCATGTGTGCAGCACACGAAAGATGGGTGTGGAAGATGGTGAGCTACAGGTGGGCGTAGAGGTTTTCGCGATTCCCAGGATGAACGACAGAACTCCGTAAAGCCGGGGAGCGCAGTCCGGGAGGATCGAGGAGTTTCAGAAGACGCTGGGTGGTGGTGTTGCAAACTGTGAGGGTGTCCGTGGCTCGACCGTGAATTTATGCCTTGGCCGCCGAGATCGAGCGCTAGCAGCAGCAGCTCCTCGCCAGTGCACGCGTCGGAGTTGGAGGTGTAGGTGCGCGGAAGCGCGGAGGCTTGCAACTTCTGGATGATCGCGAGCTCTCCGTCGCCACGATTCTGCAGGCGCATGACAATTCAACCCTCGCATGGGGACGTATCCCGATCGCTCAGACAGATTGGCGGACGTTCGTGTGGCGGCCATCGGATGGATTGGGGGCGTGCTGATTGGTTGTCGCAGCCGATCGATGGCTTGTGTGGACATTCGCACGATCTTCATGGGCTTCCGCCACTGGAATGAGGTTTTGGGGGAATGAATGTCGGCCGGGGGTGAGATTCTTGGAGGCGTGCCGGCTCGTGCCATCGACTCTGCGTTCCCCGGGGCTTTGGATGTCTCCGTGTGGCGGAAGAAGCAGACAGGGCCGTGGCCATGGCCCGGGTGAGGTGACGCAGACGACGGTTGGGCGGTTGCAGACGCTCCGCCGGGCAGCCGCATCCGACGGCACGGCACCATGGGCTGATCAACCACCTGGTGGGGTCCCGAAGTCGGCGAGGGGAATGATGGGGCCCGGAGAGGCGGAGGAGATCCTCGTTTCGCGTCGTCGCTCGCACTTGTTCTTTGTTCTTTGTTTTGTTTTTCTTGTTTTGTTTTTCTTATTGAGACACATACGAGATATACTCGCTACTTAGAGGTCGCACTGCTTTCGATGGTAGCAGTTGGAGGTCTTGCTCTCCGAGAGCATGCCTGGGAGGTGGCAATGAAGCTGTCCCGACGATGAGCGCGATCGTTTGGCAGGCCCAGCAATGAGGTGGGAATCAGGAACTAGTGGCAGCAAGGGCCTGGTTCCGCCGCGTTGGTGATGGATCGATGGCGCTTCGCTGCACCTGGAATCGCGGAGGATTATCGCCAGGCAACCACCCAGCTGCGACCATGAAGCGAAGCTGTGGAACTGCAGCCGCCCACCAAACTGCCGCACCGAACCCCACATGCTGGAGCCTGAGTCGCCCACACGAGCCCGGAGATACGCGACTTCTGCGGCGTTCATTTGCAGTCAACCTCTGAGGCCACGGCGGTGACGAAGTAGGACCCGGAGGCCGCCGCTTAAGACGCTAGGAACGGATGTGGTGCCCGCCCGGACTGAGAGCTGCGCACAGCTAGTGTATGATGAAATAAGACCCCTGCGCGGTGCCCAGATTCTCGGAACTCGATGAAATGGTGGGGATCGCGAGGAAGCGTTTCGGAATTGTAGATCGACAGGCTGCGAGCCCCAGCAGGCTGGCAGTAAGGTCCCAGACGGATGTGCAAGCACGGGATGGACCGCAGCCGCGAAAAATATCCATTGCCTCATCGCCATCGGTGCTCCACGAGACTAGCAGCTACACCTTCACACGTCCAAACCAGGGCAGTTTCAAGTGCAAGGGGTGTGTTTCGCTGTGAGAGCCCGGCGCAAGCTTGCTCAGCGAATGAGCGAACTGAACGACCTAGAATCTAACTCGGCTAGTGAGTTCGGGCTTGTCCAGCGTCTCAGACATGTGGCGGTTAAATCCGTTGCTGCCCATAGCAGTGCAAGTGAGACCAGGGAGGCGACTTCCAAATGGCGATCCTCGCGCCCAACGCCGGTGCGATCGCTAGATTGTCCACCTCAAAGACCGCGAGGTCCTCGCCGGCCCAAAACCAGCATGCTCCAGTCCAATTAGTGACTTGACTGGAGGGTGTATGCTGCATATCCGAGGCTCTCGCACTTGGCAGGTGTCCACACGAAGACCCAGACTGGGAGGTTGATGGCGACGACGAAACGCATATGATTTTTGGTGAAGCAGGTGTGGCGATCAGGTGCGGTTCCATTGCAAGCCGGGATGTGGACCGGAGGCGGAGAAGCAACGCGACTGCCGCCTCTTGGGGACGTTTTTGGCTTTTGGAACACAAAATTCGGAGCGTGTCTGCATGCAAAGATTTCAATTTGCAACTTTCAATTTCCTTGAAACGAAACCTTTTCGTAACAATCAAGGCAACTTGCACATCCCCTTTCAAGTGCACAATTCTACAGTCCTCCCAACGAATCTGTGCAGCTTCACCTGTTCATGGAAATGCATGGATGGCAGTTTCACTATTCACCGTAGATGAGCTGAAAACCCAGAGCAGCACCGGCAGGCCTGCAGGCACGCGGGCACCCAGGAAGGGGGCGGACGGAGGGGTGCGAGCAAACAAGCCCGATGACGAAAACAAAACGGACGATACACACACACATGCACACACTCATTCACACCGCCGGAATGAAAGCAAGAGAAGAACGGACGGACGGACGTTGCGATGAAATGGATGGTCGGAACAAACGAATGGGGAACAGCGACCAGAGAGCAAGTACACTGGAACAAATGGCTTCACAAATGCGAGAGAAACGGAGTACAAGAACACTATCCATACAGCCGGGTAGAGTGAATCGAACTAGCGAAGTTCCGAAAATGAGCTAAAACGTGCACCCCATTTATGTTTTTCTTTTTAGTTTTCATGTCTGGGTGATATGATTACTACTACTGCTAATAACATCTGATTATCATCATCATCATCATTCTGTTGGCTCCATTAGTTTGGGAATTTTTCATTACAGCCACGACTCCAAAGCAAAGCAGAAGCAAGGTTATTCCTCACGTTTATGCAAATTCTGACATTCTCTAGAATGTCGTTGAAAAAATGGATTGCATGAAACGAAAGGTGTGCTCCACATGTATCGGAGGTGGTTTCACCAACCACTGGGATGCACGTCCCTTTCTCATTCCACCAAGTTTGTCAGCACCCAGCGATCGCCGCTGCGAGAGTCGGTGTATTTCCCGACCGAGCGTGAAGAATGCTAACATTCAGGAAGGCCTACCCGTTTCGAAAGAGGTGCCAATTGCATCCACGTTAGGCTGTACCGGCACAACGATGTTGGGAACACAAACTCGGAATGCTGCCCCAGAAGAGCTGTTGTTATGGTCAAGGCCCGAAATGATCCGGGAATCTGTACAACTCGCGAGACGGTTGCACCTTCGACAAGACGGTGCGACGCGTCGCAAGCCCAAGCTTGACAAGCTCACTACCAGCTTATAAACCAAAGAATCAGCATGGCACCAATTATGTACAATCCTAAACGCTAAAACCAGCAGCTTATGCACCAAAGAATCAGGGTGCCACCAATTATGTACAATCCTACACGCTCACCAGCAGCTTATATACCAAAGAATCAGCATGGCACCAATTGTGTGCAGCCCCTACGCCCAGAATGTATGCGTGTGACGGCCGCACGCCCAAAACACTGCCTCGCCGGCTGCGGCCAATCAGTTGCTGAAGCTACCAGGACC
>JAWRVF010000449.1:0-288127 GCA_036785485.1 Physcomitrellopsis africana | reverse complement strand
CTCTTGATTCAACTTTTCTCAAGCAAGTCCAGTTAAGTATGTCCTCAGATCCCCTTATTCATGAAATTAAGAATAATTCTTCTAAGTCTCATGATATTTCGAAGTTTGAGTTCAAGAAAAATCTACTCTATTTCGAAGGGTGCTTATATGTTCCAGAAGGTGAAGCACGATTACGTGTTCTTCAAGCTCGTCATGACTTCCCGGCAGCAGGACATTTTGGGTACAATAAGACTCTAGAGTTGATATCTAGAGATTTTTAGTGGCCTCAAATGTGGAAGGGAGTCAAAGATTTTGTAAAAACATGTGATGTTTGTTCAAGATCAAAAACTCCTCGCCATCGATCCTACGGACTTCTTCAGCCATTACCCATTCCAAAACAACCATGGTCTTCTGTGTCTATGGATTTTATCACGGATCTTCCAAACTCAGGTTCTTATGACTCTATATTCGTGATAGTAGATCGCTTCACTAAGATGGCATATTTTATACCATGTAAAAAATCTATCACAGGCAAAGAAACAGCTAAGCTTTTCCTTGACAATATCTACCGCTATCATGGATTACCTAAGGATATTATATCAGATAGGGGAACTCAGTTTGTATCGAGATTTTGGAGAACGCTTTTCAAGATTCTAAAGGTGGATATAAAGCTATCTTCAGCTTTCTATCCTCAAATTGATGGACAAACGGAGCGCGTAAATCAAGTCTTGGAACAGTATTTGAGATGTACCATCAACTACCAACAAGATGATTGAACAACTCTTTTACCATTGGTAGAGTTTGCTTATAATAATACGTTACATTCTTCTACACAACAAACACCTTTCTTTGCCAATTATGGTTATCATCCACGACTTGATATTTTTGACTATTCGAAAGTTGACAATCCTGCGGCGGAAGACTTGATAAATCATTTGTCAGAACTACATACAACAATGAAGGCACAATTAAAGGAAGCTCAAGAATGACAAAAGATAAACGCTGATGCGTATCGGAAGGAACAACCACAATTCAACGTAGGCGACAAGGTATGGCTACTTCGTCGCAATATCAAGACTACGAGACCTTGTGACAAGTTGGACTATCGTAAGCTTGGACCTTTTCGTATTTCTGAACAAATTAATCCAGTTGCATATCGATTACACCTACCAGAGTCTATGAAGATCCACCCTGTATTCCACGTGTCTCTTCTTGAACCATATAAGATAGTGAACATACCAATAAGAAGACAAGTGCTACCTCCTCCTATAGAAGTGAACAATAATGACGAATTTGAAGTGGAAGAAGTCTTAGATTCAAGGCGGCGCCGAAATAGGTTGGAATATCTTGTTCACTGGCACGGATACGATATTAGTGAGCGCACATGGGAACCAGCAAAAAATCTGGCGAATGCAGCGAGGAAGGTGGAGACCTTTCATCAACAACATCCATCGAAACCAAGATGAAGACTTTCCCTATAAAAGAAACAAGATGTAGGCAAGATAACATTCAACTTTCTATCCTTGTTTGTAGCTTCTTTGTATTTTGTGACGCTAAGGAGATGGAGAATCAACAGCCAGCGGATTTGACTCAAGAGCCTTCATTTGCTGACCTACCGGACGAGACATTGCGACTGTCACAACCCTCAAGACGACGCAACCGAGATGAAGATCTTCAAGAATGACATGTTCTTCCTCGAATAGATGGCGAGATACAACGTGTTTGGTATCACGACCTTGGAAGAGATTCTTGATGTTTGGTGATTTTATTGGAGATAGGAACAACTCCTGACGGTGTTCCAGATGTGACATTTGAAGGAAGTTATGAAGGTCACAACAATGATCAAATAACAGGGTGGTCTTCTCGCCCTGGAATGGGACACTATCGATGGCTGAGAGGACCCATCAATTACCTTGAAGAGAACAAAGATCAGAATATGTGGCAAATACTATTCGTCGCATCTTAGACTTTCTACACATGTAATCACCGCTCCTCGTGGAACTCGTCCTTTAAAGGGGGGGTAATGTCACGGACATATACATAGTTACCTATATGATCAGATAGAACTAGATAAAAGAAGATAAAAGTAGATTAATTCCATAATATCTTTAGAAAAACTTCCTAGAAACTTCATAGACGCTGCTTTGACTTTATAAGTGTCCATAGTAGACTTTTGGATTAGAAACTTGGTCAATAAGTTAGCCACATGTCGCACATGTTGGTAGCTTGAAGACCAAGCTAAATACGTGGCGAACATATAGGAAACTTGCCTTGCAAGTTCGACACGTGTCTTGCAACTTGGACACGTGTCTTGTAAATTGGACACGTGTTGGAGGTCCTATAGAACGTCGCCACTTAGCTCTCAAGTAGATAGTATAAATAGAGACAAGAGTGAAGCCTTCTTCACTCTTGTCAACTCCTTTATTGTTTCCAGTCTAGTTCAAGGGTCTCTAGTTTTCTTGTTTTTTTGGCATTAGTCATTCCAGTTTTTTTTTAATATATATAATTCTTTATATTTATTTCTTTGAGAGAGGTCTCTTGTTTTATTTGACTTCATCCAGTTATTGTCCTTGACATATTGTTGGATTATCATCCCTAGTTCTTTTCAAGATTGGCAGATTGTGAGACATGGGAGCTGCTTGTAATTCTTCTAGAATTACAATAGACAAATCCCTTGGCTAGACAAAGGAATTTATGGATATAAGATTGAGAGAGGCTTCCTTATCATTATCTATTGAAAGAAAATTAGGTCTTGACTTTTTTTCTTTTTGATTTACTTCTCTAATAAGATTAAAGGATTCTAAGTTTACTCTATCTTCTTCTACTACTTGGTTAGGATTTAGTTCTAATGGATTGAATACAAATATGTCTTGTGACATTATAGGTATGTCTTGGTTGTTTAACCATTAGACCTCAATTCTTCTAAATTTCAGAGTAGAATTTTTAAGAAATTTTCTTGAATTTTCTATAGGTGGAATTAGTTTAGATTGTCTAGATCTAATAGAACAATGTATCTATTACAACTATCGATATAATATTCAGATAGACTCATAATTTTAACATATCAATCTCTAAAAATTAACTTAAAAAGTATTTTTGCCATTCACTTACAACCCACTTAAAATACCTTCCATTAAAGAAGAGAAACAAAACAAAAGTAAATAAAAAAGAATAATTACTTGAATATCACTTCAAATAATATTTTTTCTAATTTTACGTACTATACAATACAACCCTGTGTAGAAAAATTCCATACTAAAGTCTTTGTACGTATATCCGCTAAACTTAAAAGAATTAAAATAAATTAACAAGAGCCAGAGAACTTACTTTAAACCTAGCTTTAATTAATAAAAGGTCAACAAAAATTGCACCACTTTGAGCTTATCCTTCAAGTATTTTTATTTAAAACAAACTCAATTGAAAATAGTCAATAGGTACTAAGAAATGTCTTTTCAAATAAAGAATATACAAAATTGCCAAGGCACTGAATTCCCTTCTAATCAAAAACTTCACTAAAAATTCAATTGATGAAAACTTGAGAGCAGGTCACTCTTGGGAGCAAACATTCAAGGCAGTCAAATCTCTTCTAATAAAATATTCAACAAAAAATCAAATTTGATCCAAATCAAATGTATAATAGTTTATTAGAAAGCTAATAATAAGATACACAACTTGACAAAGTTTTAAGATCAACTAACAAATACAAAAAAATTGATTGTTAGAAACCCGAAAGCAAATCACTCTTGAGAGCAACCATTTAAGGTAGTGGATCCACTTCTACTCAAAAATTCACCAAAAATTCAAATTTGGTCCAAATCAAATATGTTATAGCTTTTTAAAAAGCTAATATCAAAATAAACAACCTCACAAAATTTAAAATGTAGTTAATAATTACATAAAAATTGATTTATAAAAATCTAAGAATAAATCACCCTCTAAATATTTTTATTTTTTATTTTTTATTTTGATTATAGATGATAAAAGCTTTGTTTACAACAATAATGAAAAAAGGTAGAAAAATTATCAATGATGAAGGATAGGATTGAAATGTTCACTCAAAAAGTCCACAAAAGGGATCAACCACCATTAACTCACTCTACAATCACCTACACAAGTAGAAGCACCACCTCTCGGCAAACGCACCAAAATGTGAAGGTAAATTTTGAGCCTTCAATTCAAGTTACAAGGTGGCCTCACTTAAGAGTTACTTGTAATTAGTGGTGTGAAGTGAAAGAGCAAATAACAAGTACAACAAGAATAACAACCACAAAACAAGAGAAGTATAGGATATCAAGCAAATACACAATTTAAAATACATCACAGTTTGTTCATTATATTTTTATCTAATAAAAAATAAAAATAAAAAGTAAAAATTATATTTTTACTTAGACAATTTTTTTAATCTTTCTAATGGTATAAAAATACATGTAAATCTAAGTTACTATGAATAAGTTATGATAATCCAAAGATAAAAGATAAATAATAGAAAAGTTAAATAAAAAAGTTTTACCTCAAGGATAACTTGCTTAAGAGATCATGAATTTGAACCTCACCAAGGCTCACAAGTAGTATATAAGGATGTCCTAAAGGGGCCACGAGGCCTTAGTCTTATCGTCCTACCTACATCTAAGGTGCCACAATCCATATGGGACTTGTACACCTCCTATTTTCTACTGGTAAAATTTATTCTTTTATAATTTTGACTTCACCATGGTGTTTAAAAATACCCAATTAGCCTAAGAACCTTGTATGGCCTTCAAATCTTGCTCCAATTCTTCATAATGGCTCCCACGGTGGTAAAACTCATTTTTACCAAAGTCTTAAAAATTATTCTAAAAATTCCTAATAAATTCTAAATAGATTTTAAATAAATTCTAAAAATTTCTATAATACTTTTAAAGTGATAATATCAATTTAAGACTATTTTATTCTATTTTGGTGATTTTTGATAATAATAAAATCAATTTAAATCAACTAAAAATCCTATTTTTTATATAAATAATTAAAATGATATGAGATTTATTTTTCATGCTTTTTCTACTTATTAAGTAGCATTTATATATATTTAATAATTGATAAATAAAGATAGAAGGCCAATGCAGACATTAATTTTAATAACTAAATGTTAATTCTTATAATTAAAAAAAAGTACTAAATTAACTAAGATAATTACCTTGAAGACTTATTAAGATCCTATTTCTTTCTGATTAATACTATTTTCCTTCATTTAGCATCATCTAAACACATCTTTACTTTAAAAATATAGTTTTGGCACTCTAAATGCATTCTTTTATCCTAAAACAATTAATGAGTTAATTTGATGACTCACAAGGCACATTAGATGGTATTGGGAAGTGATACACAACTATGCTACCATCTCCATGCCTATTATTAGACTTCAATAAAAAGATATGAAGTTTGAATAGAAAAAAAAATACTAAGAGGCATTTGACATTCTTAAGACAAAGTTTAGTAAGTACCTTATTTTAAGACCACCAAATTAGTCATTATCTTTCCATGTGCTTTGTGATACTTTGTTTGTGGGGGTAGGAAGCACCTTGTATTAAGCAAGTGGAGAAAGAAACAAGGACTATCCCATAGCCTTTGCTAGCAGACAATTAAATCTTGCAAAAAAGAATTATATTTTTACAAAATAAGAATGGCTTGCCATGGTTTTTTTTGTCAAGAAATTCAGATACTACTTCCTTTTGAATCCAATGGTATTTTTTGTAGATTACATGGCAATCAAGTATCTTATTAACAAGACAAAATTGAATGGTAGATTCACAAGGTAGATGCTTCTACTAAAAGAATTTAATTATATAATAAAATATAAGCTAGGAAGAATGCTCATGCAAGCTTATTACTTATCTAGATTATCAGAACAAATGGATGAAGTTTGAATCAATGATATCTTAATAGATAAGAGTTTATTTTTTGTTTCAACTATTTTCAATTGATATGAATTAATTATCAAATTTTTAACCACCTAAACCTGCCTTCTCATTTATTTATAATAGAAAGTTGAAAGGTCCAAATTAATAGTAGATATTTTGTCATAGTTAGTGGCAAATAATATTGATGTGGAATAGATGGGATGTTAAGAAGGTGTGTGATTGTCTAGAAGGTCTAAATGAGACTAGAAGGTAAAATATTGAATACATAGAAGCTATACAAAGAAGAAAAAAAATTGCCTTTCATAAACTATATAAGATTAGAACTTTAAAGGCTGGTATGTTGATCTTTTTATAAGAAGCTAGGATATTAAATTTTCTAGGAAAGTTTAATGCCTTATGGTTGGGCCCTTATGTAGTTAAAAAAGTCATTCCAAAAAATTCAATTTGGTTGCAAATACTGAACAAAGCAGATTTGTTTACTATAACTTCTATATATAGATATAAAGAATATAGAGTATGATTTATATCACATATTAATAGAAAATACTTCATTCTTATTTTTATATTTATCTAAGGCTATAAAAAAAAATAAAAATAAAAAATTTCTGATTTTGTATCTAATAAACATCCAAGGGAAGTTGAAGTATTGGTCACAAAAGAGGTTGTTATTGAAGCATCCCAGGTTTGAATCTGATTGAAAAAATGTGCTATTTTAATGAGCCAGTGGTAGTGTAGGAAAAGACCAATCTTAACACCCAATGGATATATAGGACTTAGAAGGTTGATATTAAAATCCTCTCATGTTGAAAAAAATCTAAAAATATTTTTTTTAAAATTTTTTTTTTTTTTTTTATTTATTATTTTTTTTTAGATTTGATTTTATTTTCTTTAATCATAAGTTTTTAAGTTAGATTTAATATTTTCTCTTCTTCTTTCTTTAATTTTGTAGAATAAAACCTACTTAGGTTCTTTTAGATGAGTAGTAACTCACTCATTCTTATTTTGAATAGTACCTAAAACTTTAGTAGAAAATTCCTCTATTTATTCAATAGCATTTTGAAAGATCAATTCTAGATTCTTTTCCTTTGCAAGTCATCTCAAATGGTCACTATGTGTGAATCATCAAATTAATTAATTAATTATTTCAGAACAAAAGAATACATTCAGAAGGCCAATAATTATAATTATAAAATAAAGATATATTTAGAAGATACTAAATGAAAAAGAATGGTATTAAAGGAGAAGAAATGGAATCTTAGTAAGTCTTGGAGGCAATTATCTTAGTTGATTTAGTATTTTTTTAATTATAAAAATTAATATTTAATTATTAAAATCAATATCTATATTGGACTTTTATTTATATGTATTACTTTTTAGGAACATATAAATATTACTTAGTAGATAGAAGAAGCATAAAAAATAAAATTCATGTCTTTATAAATATTTATATAAAAAATAATATTTTTAGTTGATTTAAATTGATTTTATTATTATAAAAAATCACCAAGATAGAAAAAATTAGTCTTAAATTTATGTTATCATTTTAAAAATATTATAAAAAAATTTAGAATTTAATTAGAATTTATTTAGAATTTATTTAGAATTTTTTAAAAAAAATTTAGGAATTTTTAGAACAATTTTGAAGACTTTGGTAAAAATGAGTTTTACCACCTTGGGAGCAATTATGAAGAAATGGAACAATATTTGAAGGCCATACAAGGTCCTTAGGCTAATTGGATAATTTTGAACACCATGATGAAATCAAAAATAAAAAATAAAAAATTCCTACTAGTAGAAAATAGGAGGATTAGCAGCTAATATAGTCCTTGTAGGAAGGGAGGTGCATAAGCCCCATATGGATTGTAGCACCTTGGATGTAGGTAGGAATATAAGACTAAGGTCTTATGACCTCTATAAGACACCTATATATACTACTTGTGAATCTTAGTGAGGTTTGAACTGTTGATCTTTTAAGCAAGTTATCCTTGAGATAAAAATTTCTCATTTAATTTTTTTATTATTTATCTTTTATCTTTAAACTATCATAGCTTATTCATAATAAATTGGATTTATATATTTTTTACATCATTAGAGAGATAAAACAATTGTCTACTTAAATATATATATATATATATATATATATATATATATATTTTTTTTTTTATTATGTAAAAACATAATGAATAGATTGTGATCTAGTTTTGGATTGTGTACTTGCTTGTTATCATTTAATTCACTCGTTTTTTATTTGTTCTTTTTTTTATTCTTGCTATTTGTTTCTTTTACTATTCACCACCAATTGTAAGCAACTTTTAAGTGAGGTCATCTTGTAATTTGGATTGAGGGGTGAAATTTATCCTTATACTCTAAGCTTATTCCTTAAAAAATTTTATTCTATTATAATTCAATTTAAAATAGTCAACAAGCACTAAGATATATCTTTTCAAACAAAGAATATTCAAAATTTTCAAAGGAATGAATCTCTTTAGAATCAAAAAGTTACTAAAAATTCAATTTTGATTCAAATAAAATCTATAATAGCTTTTTAGGAAGCTAACATTAAGACAAAAAAACTCACAAAACTTCAAAGTCAAATAACAAATATATAAAAATTGATTAATGAAATTCCAAGAACAAATCACATTCTACTTAATAATGGTTTTTTTTTTTTTTTTTTTTTTTTTTTAACTATATATGATAAAAGATTTATTTATAATAACAATAAAGAGAGATAGAAGATTTACCAATGATGGAGAATAGAATTAAAATGTTCACTTAAAAAATCTACATAAAAGATCAATTACCATTAATTAAATTTACATTCATTTACACATTTAGAAGCACTACCTTCTAGCAAACGTTGTTATATTATATGTTGTCTTGTTTGAAAATGTGCTAGGCAGCGAGCTGTGGAGGGTGAAGTTGCGACTTACAAATATTCAAGAAAATTTAATAGGTTTCACCTATATAAGAAAAATATGATTTGAATTTCAATATAAGAGTGCTTAAGTCAATTAAAAATGCTTAAAAATACTCTTTTTGGTAACTTTAGCTATATATAAAATCCAATTGCTTTATTACCTTTACAATTAAGCAACTATGATTTCTCTTTGCAAGTCCTAATCTTAATTAATAAACTTCAATAAGCTATAACTCTAAATTTGAATATCAATTTGATGTGAACATTTATATAAAAATGCCAAAATAAGTCTTCTATATGCTCAACAAAATTTAGTCCAATCCAATATACAAATTATAAAAAATCAACCAAAAACCGCATTGATATTACTTGGTCGCCAACTTGAAAGTTGATGCAAATATCTCAGTAGCAATTTCTCTTTTTCCAACTATTAACTTCAGTTAAAAATTGGTGTGTACCTTGATCTATAAGTCTTCTAATACCATACCAAATTTCACCTTAATTTGATTAAAAGATCTTTAGATATCATAGAAATTCTAAACAATTATAAATTGCCAACCTTTGGTACCTCCTTGTGCTAAACATCAGATAAATCTCAATTTCACAATTAAATTATTACAAATTTTTACTCAATCTTAGCACATTTAATCATCCACACATTTTCAAACTTTTGATTATAGATGTCATACTACTTGCATAAAATAACCAAGAGTACTAGTCTTAACTTTATTACATAAAAATCCAATGTCTAATACAAACCTTGATTTTAGATGATGATTGCTAAATGACTTATATCAAGTCATTTGGAGACTTACCTTTGTAATGAGCTTAAAGATAGCTCTCTAATCCTAGTCGTTGATCTCCAAATGACTTGATATCTTGCCCTTGGTGGCCATTTTTGTGGCTAGAGGTCTAATTTTGACCTTGTCCCATATATGGTTGATCCTTCGATATCAATCCTATCTATCCTAAGGATTTTTAAACTTGGCCCTATCTTCAACTTAATTCTAATATCAACCATATAAATTATTTATCTCTTCTATCCTATTTTTATTAATTTATGGCTTTTTAAAAATAATAAAAGAATTCTTACAATTTAGAAGGAAAAATTAATAACTAATTTTTATCTATTAGCTATTAAGATAAGAAAATAATCTAAGAGACTTCTATAAAATCTTTCTTAAGTATCTTGAGTTCCTATTGAACTAAGATAATTAATTATTAAATAGAAATCATTCTTGTTTATGTTTTTTACCATATAAACATGTTATAATACAACAATGTACCAAAATGTGAGGATAAATTTCACCCTTTAATCCAAATTATAAGATGGTCTTAATTAAAAATTTCTTGTTGTTCCATATATGGTAGTATGAAGTGAAAGAAGTAAATAATAAGAACAACAGAAGAACACAAAATAAGTGAAATATATGTAATTCTTTAATTGCATATTACAAAACTAGTCACAATCTCTTCACTAGATTTTCACCTAATAAAAAATAAAAATAAAAAATAAAATTTATATTTTTTAATAAGACTCTTAATCTCTTAAGCAGATTTTTTTTTATCTTTTCAATAATATAAAAAACATATAAGTCCAAGTTACTATGAATAAGTTATGATATTTTAAAGATAGAAGGTAAATAATAAAAAAAATTAAGTGAATAATTTTTATCTTAAAGATAATCTGCTTAAGAGATTAACTGTTCAAACCTCACTAAGGTTCACAAGTAATATATAAGGGTGTCCTAGAAAAACCACGAGGCCTTAGTCTTATCCTCCTACCTACATCCAAGGTGGTACAACCCATATGGGACTTGTACACTTCCCTTCATTCAAGGACTATATTAGCTGCTAGTCCTCTTATTTTTTATTAGTAGATTTTATTTTTTTTTATATTTTTGATTTCACCATGGTGTTCAAAATTACCCAATTAGTCTAAGAACTATATATGGCCTTCAAATCTTGCTCCATTTCTTCATAATTGCTCTCAACGTGGTAAAACTCATTTTTTATTAAAGTCTTCAAAATTGTTCAAAAATTCCTAAAAAATTCCTAAAAAATTCTAAATAAATTCTAAATAAATATAAATATTTTTTATAATATTTTAAAAATAATAATATTAATTTAAGACTATTTTATTCTATCTTGGTGATTTTTTATAATAATAAAATCAATTTAAATCAACTAAAAATCCTATTTTTTATATAAATAATTATATAAATATGAGATTTATATAATATTTATAAATTTATATAATATTTATAAATTAATATTTATATATTTCTAATAAATAATACATGTAGATAGAAGGCCAATATAAATATTGATTTCAATAATTAAATACTAATTCTTATAATTAAAAGAAAATATTAAATCAATTAAAATAATTCCCTCTAAGACTTATTAAGATTCCATTTTTTCTTCTTTAATACCATTCTCTTTCATTTAGCATCCTCTAAATATATTTTTATTTTATAGTTATAATTTTTAGTCCTCTAAATATATTTTTTTTATCTTAAAATAATTAATTAGTCAATTTGATGACTCACAAATGGCCAAAATACAAAAGAATTATAAAATATTAAATAAATTGAGCAGAAAGAGAGAACTTGAATAATTTTATAATGTTGAATTTTCCAGCCTCACGATTTTTACTATGGTTGAATATCTTTATTTTTTAAAATAATTGCACTCTTGATTTTGATGATGCATCCATTTTATTTCTTTAAATAATTATCAACCTTGTGGCCTTCCTTGCCACTATACAAGCATAGACCTTCTTCCATCTGATACTTTTTTTTTTGTAGACTAAGAGATTTAAAATGTATTGCATCAAGCTATATATCTTTTACTTTTGAATGTGAATTTAGAATACTTATTGATGTAACAAGAATGTGTTGGATTGCATATTATCTTGCTGAAGTCTATGAAAGTTCATCTTGATAACTTTAAAATAGACAATTATCATATTTCATAGCTTAGATGATGGCTTCATTAAACAATTGTAAATTTGAAAGTAATAATAATAAATCTTTTATATTGTCTTTTAATTCTCAGTAGAATTGACTCATCAAGGCTTCTTTATTTCAATTGATATTACATACTAATTATCTAAAATTAGATACATAGACTAATATGAAACGTGTCCCTTGTTATAATATTAGGATCTTGGTTGCTGTTCAATAAGTCTTATCATGTTCTCCAAATGCTTCCACAAATGCTTTTATGAAAACTTTAAAGTTAGTTAAAACTAATAATCTCTTTTTAAAGAAGGCAACAAACCATAATAATGCTTGTCCTATAAGTAAAGTGCCAACTAATTTAACTTATGATTCTTTTGTCAGACAAGTATTAAGTTATAGAATTATTATTAATTAAATTTGGTAGATAATCCCTCAAAACTTTGAATGCGTATTATCATATTTTTCTAGAAAATTAACTTGAAATTCTTTGTGTTGCTAAACAAGTGAGTTTCTTTAGCACAATATAGGTAGTATTGCATCTTCAAGTACAAAAGTTGAAAGTGGATGTAATTTATGTTATGATACTCTAGATGTTGCATCATTATGAAATTTTTAAAGAATCCCTTCAATCTCCATAGTCCTAGCAGATAAAATAATGAGACCCTTATGATGGCATCTAATTTGGACTCAAAAGATTTGATCATACTAATATTTTAACTTTTAGCTATTTTAAGAGAAAAAATGAATTTATAAAAAGATAATATCAATTTAGAGGAAAGTAATCCGCAACCACTAAAATAATTTAAGACTTTTAAAGAAAGAGGTGATCTATTTTTTAACAAGAAGGATCCTATTCTAATATTTAAAATGAAGGCAATTTTGACAAACCATCAAGAACACAAAAATATAAAATCATAGATTTGAATTAGTAAAGGATTTCAAGAAGAAATGAATTAGAATTTGAATTAAATAGATGAGTATACAAATAATACCAAGAAAGATGAACTAGAATTCCAAGAGATGTATTGTTGAGACTGAAGAATTCTTTAGCCTTAATCCAAATATATACCCTTATTTAGGAAGATTTTTGAGTAGCTTCTACCAACCTGGTAGCTTCTCGAGCAACTTCTATCTACTTGGAAGCTTCTCAAGCTCCTTCTACTAACTATGAAGCTTCTTAAGCTACTTCTACTAACTACAAAGCTTTTCAAGCTACTTCCACTAATTAGGAAGCTTCTCAAGTGACTTCCATGAACTTAGAAGCTTCTAGAATACTCTAGAAGATTTTATAAACTTTCAAAGTGTATATCCCTAATAGTGGATAAATAAAGTATTCAAAGATTTTGATATAATTTGAATATTTTGTACAAACTAAAGGAGTTTTTAGAAGCCAAGACTTTACAAAGGTAAAAAGATAGATATTTAGAACTATGATAATATTTTTAATATAAATTTTTTTTATAAAAGGAGATTATAGATTTTTTTAAAATTTATTCAAAATTTAACTTATCAAAAATTAGTTAGCTATGATTTGGCATAGAAAAGGATGTTAAATTTTTTTTAGATACTATAGAAGAACTTTATAGATAAATTTATTTAAATATAAGAAATTTTTATAAGTATAATATTTTTTTCAATATTATTCTATTAATTTGTCTTTTTGTTAAATCGAACACTATTTTCTTCACATTTCAAAAATTCAAAATCTTAATGCCATAAAATTTTTGTATATAATTTCTTAACATAAAAATATATACTCTTGAGAATTTTAAGCCAAATACTTGTCAAATTTCTTAAAATATAATTCAAAATATAACTACTAATTAAATAAGATCACTTACTATCTTTAGATTGCAAATACTATCTTCAACTTTCAATATCTCCTTCATCCTAGCTTGGATTTCATCAAATTATGTATAAAAAGTATAGTCAAAAAAGTGGTCTTTTAAATCCCAATTATCAATCCTTTATTACATTTCATATGCACGAGTTATATCCAAAAGAGTGACAATAGGTACATTTTTGATATCTTAACTTTGAATGCCTATATCTCCTCTATAAAAAGTCTAAATCATTCAATTTTTATACCAAAACCATAGTCAAAAATCTAAACTTAGTGACTTTAGCCTTTGATGTTTAAATCCTTCCAAAAAACAAATCCTAATATCTAATAAGCCTTGAATAGCATCCTTAAAATCCATTAGGCATGACTTTTGGCAAATAGGAATAGAGATTTCTATCATCCATCTCCATTCATCCACATAGATGGCCTAACCACTTTTTATATTAAAAATTGCTTTCTAATCTTTTTTTTGATAAGATTTGTATAATATGTATTTTAAATATCAAATAAAAGAAATAAAAAAAGATTTTAAGAATCACTAATATCTAATAAAGGTGATTCAAAATATATAAAGTTATTATCAATATAAAATCAATCTTATAAGTCACTATAAAAAAAAAATTATATAAATTTCAATAATAGCTCTTTTAAATTCTTCTAAATTAACAATTTAATTATATTTTGTAACCAATAAAAATCCATTGATATAGCTTTTACTTAGTTATATATTAAATTATATATTAAGTATATATATGTATAATATTTTCTTATATTAGCCAAATTATAATACAACAATAGATCTAAGATTGGTGTTTTTACTGAGAACCAACTTATCAAGGCCTTCTTATCTTAGATTGACAGAAGGCTTCTTTATTTGGTAATGCCAAGGATTATCTTGGAGTATGATAGCAAGGCTATATCAAAATAAGGTTTTATTGAGGTGAAAAGATGTGACTGAGATCTTTATTAATATAATACCATAAATCTGATAGTATGGATGGTTGATACTAGTAAGTCCAAGAAGAATACCATTGCCACAATTAATTTGGTAAACACCTAGTTTCAAAAGTATTTATATTATTCAAAGTATAGAGAAGCGGGTCACATCAAGAGAAACTTCAATTATTTTTAATTTTCTAAGAAGATTCAACTATTCAAAAAAATTAAGAAAAAAGATGAAATAGCCAAAATTAAGGTGAAAATCACAAAGAAGTGATTAAAGTGCAACCACTGTGGTAAACTTAGCTATGATGATGAACACTATTTCATTTTGTATCCTGAGAAGAAGCCTCTATCAAAAAAAGAACAATCTCTTCAGGTTAAACTTGTAATTTTTGAGGAGAAGCTCAAGATTGTGGCATCTCTAGGCCAAGTCATTGAGCTTAAGACGTCAATAAAAATAAGGGCTAATACTTTTGATTTATACATGTTTGAAGCTACAGAAGAAGTGGAAGTTGCTATAGCTATATAGACCTAAATATTTATTCAAATTGTAGCATCTATTAGAAGTGAGCTCTTATAGAGCTTATAGGATTATTGTCGTGTGACGTTGTCAGGTAGAGAGAATTTGCCTTGGAAAAACACCGGGTTCCTAGCTGCTATTAGAACTAGCAGGGAATATGAGAGGAAGTTGTGCAAATATCTTATATACTTGCGCAATATTTGTTCAAGCTTCCAAATTATACTTGTATTATACTTGTACAAAACTTGTATAAATATAAAGTATAAATCTTTGAATAATACTTGTATAAAAATAGAATATAATCCTTATATAAAATAGAGTATAATCCTTGGTATAATACTTATATAAATACTTGATATAAAGATAAGTATATATAATTATATAATAAGTATAAGCAAAGTGTGTATATACTCAAGTATACCTCAAAATACAATCGCATGTGAGGAATACAAGTCATACAACAAGATGAAATTAAATAAATCACTAAGAATCCATCTATAGTTCAAATCAAGCGTGCTTATAGCCTATAGAAAGCTAATAATCCATTGTAAAACATATCAAAATTTCACAAATAGATGTCTTACCGTTTAAAAGTTATGGCTAAAAGAAATAGGCACTAAAACTTCCCAGCAAATGCAAAGGCAGCAAAGCTCCTCTTTACTTCAGCCTTCGTTGTGATTACTTCCCTTCTTCAAATTAGACATGCAATAGCTTTTTAGAAAGCTCACTCTATCATTTGACTTGTTTTAAAATTTCGCATATATGCCTTTCAAACTCCAGATTTTATAGCTAGTTGATTCTACTCTTCAAACCCTAATAACAATTTGCCCTCTTGACACTTCACGGCTCATAAAACTTTTATAAAAGCTCCAAATGTATTGATTTTTGTTTTCATAGAAATCTTACATAAGCTACTATAAGCACCTTAAATATCAAAAATATTGAAGAGATTTTCCGACTTGGGTAGTTGAACAAAGTCTCTGCCCCCTGTTCATTGAGTGGCAGTAGACCCTTTTCTACTCTCAAGCTTACAACTTTCTTTCTCTAACTCCAAATACTACAAGAGATAGCTTGATAGAAAGCTAGAATAATTTTCTACACTTTCTAAAAATTTCACTAAGAAAGACTCGAAATCAAACTTGCAGTGGCAGATCAAAGTTTCTGCCATCACTTTTTAATAGCAGCAGACCTCATACTATTAAAACAAGCATAACTTTTTTCTCACAACTCTAATATAAGCAAGTGAGTAAGTTCTAGAATCCTCACAACTCAAAAAACACACACTTTAATTTTCATTACAAACGCTTTTATATCCTCGAAGCTATCTCTCTTTAAAATTCACTACTCAAAAACTATCAACTCCTAGGTCCAGCAAGAGGAATATATCCCTTTCCTTCCATATCAATCTATGACATGCCCACATGGGCAGCCAAATCCTATTAGATAGGCCCTATTCATCCCATGCTCTTCTTTCTTATCCCTCACAAGGTCCATTCTACCTCAAAAATCAACAAGCAAGATAAAACAATCTTTACCTTTCTTCTAATTACAAAAGAATCTATTCTAGGATATAAGTAAGGTAGGAACCAAAACAAATAGCCATCTTAATTTACTAATTAAGTGGCTAAAATAAATCCTCTCCTTATAATATCTTCTAAAATAACCTCTAGCATTCACACATGTAATAACAATAAATAGAAAATATATGATATTTCTACACACTGCATGTAAATACAGTATGATAGCATAACTTTTAACTTGGAAATATATTAGATACTTGATTATAGAGAATTTACTTATAACTTATTAGCAAGACTCTAATAAGTGATTTGTCTTTAATAAAAAGAATAAATAATATAAGAATATTATTTTAAAAAATATTATATTAATAAAATCTTCTTATATTTAAGTAGATTTGTACATAAATTTTTTCTTTGGCATGTAGAAATTTTCTTAGCATCCT
Source organism: Physcomitrellopsis africana (assembly GCA_036785485.1). Classification (NCBI taxonomy): domain Eukaryota; kingdom Viridiplantae; phylum Streptophyta; class Bryopsida; order Funariales; family Funariaceae; genus Physcomitrellopsis; species Physcomitrellopsis africana. Next base: position 271,097 of record JAWRVF010000449.1, on the reverse strand, counting down.
TTTTTATATATAAATTACAACTAGATAGTTGTTGATAAGTTAGATTTTCAATAATTTTAAAAAAAAATCCATAATTTTCTTTTAAAACCTCATCTTTATATCAAAAATTTATTATACATCCATATTTTTATTTTTCTACTTCTATAAAGTCTTGGTTCTTAAAAAAATCCCTTTAATTTGTACAAAATGCTCAAATTGTAACAAAGTCCTTCAATAGCTTATTCACTCATAAAAGATTGATTTCTTCTTGAATTTTAGAATCTAATAACTTTTGATCTAGCTATTCAATTTTTATCAAATTTTTTCAAATTGTAGATTATATCCTCAACGTTTACTATAAGAAAAGTCAACTATAGGTTTTTTTTTATTTGTTTGATATCTTAAAAATCCTAATAAGTTCTTAAATTTCTAATTTTTAGACACCTAAGCACTATTTTCTTCATATCTCAAAAATTCAAAATCCTAATGCCATAAAATTTTTATATATAATTTTGCAACATAAAAATATATATTCTTGAAAATATTGAGCTAAAAGCTTATCAAATTGCCTAAGATATAGTTCAAAATACAACCATTATTTAAATAAGATTAATTACTATCCTTAGATTGCAAGCACAAATTTCAACTCTAAATATCTCTTTTATTCTAACTTGAATTTCATTAAGCCATGCATAAAAAGTTTAGCTAAGAAAGTAGTCTTTCAAATCTTAATTACTGATCCTTTATTGCTTTCTAAATATGCAAGTTATATCCAAAAGAGTGACAATAGTTATAATTTTGACATCTTAACTTTAAGCGCCTATATTTTCTTCATAAAAAGTCCAAATCACTTAATTTTTCTACCAAAACTATAGACAAAAATCTAAACTTATTGACCTTAGCCTCTAATATTCAAATCCTTCCAAAAGACAAATCCTAATTTCTAATAAGACCTTCAGTAGCTTCTTTAAAGTCTATTGAATATGACTTTTGGCCAATAGGAATAGAGATTTCTATCATCCATCTCCATTCATCTACATAGATGGCTTAACTACTCCTTTTTAAATTAAAATTTTTTTAATTCTTTTTTTAATAAGATTTATATAATATGTATGTGGTTCTGTTGTTTTACTTACTCTACCAATACTGCCTAGAATAAACTTGTAAAAGGGGATTCGAACACAAAGAAAGACTAATCGTATTGAGTTAAACTGTTAGGATCACACAACTAACCGCCTCCAAACATCAGAGTCTAATACATACGTAAATGCTTAGAAACAATGCCGACCATTCTATTAATACTGCTACTCCACAACTAAGAATAAACTTTGTGGCCCAATCTTCTACAAATTCTCCTATTGTAATCTATTATCCTCTTCTAATTACATAATAACATCCGGCAATGTTATACTATCTCAATAGACTACTTATACCTGCTATACTCTTCAATCACTTGAAATAATTTCTTATCAAGATAATTACTTTTTCTAACTTCCTCATCCATTCTATCTTCTAAATTGGCCATTCATCGGCTTTCTATCTATTTTTAATCCTATAAATCATGTATCATAAATCATAAAATTCCTACCTATTCTACATAGCTCCACTCCTAATTATGTAATGCCCTCGCAAATACAGAATTAATAAAAAGAATTTTTAGTTATAAAGTTGGCTCTTCAAAATGAGATGCTTTTGGATTCTCCATAAGAGGTTCCTCTGCGTTTGGCTCTAATGGTACATTCTCATCTTCCTCCAATAAATCCACATGGTTTCTTTTTAACTCGGCAATAAATCTTCATTATCCGCTCCCAATTCTCAAATTTGAGCCTCCAATTTTAGAATTTTGGCATCTTTCGTCTTTAATTGGCGCTCTTGTTGCTTCATCTTCTGCTCTCACTAATACTCAAAATTGGCAGAATAAATACTTGTAGCCAAACGACATTGGCCAAATTGCCTTCTAATTTTGCCACTACACCTTTCAATGCACCAATTTATGCCTACAACTTATCTGTTTCAATTCTGTATTGGTCTCCCAATTTCACCTTTTTTTTATTCCAATTTTGCAGCTTTTTCATGTTTTGCTTGCAACTGGCACTTCAAAGCCTCCTTTTTCAAATCCCATGTCCTACAATTCTCTATTAGTTCTTATTTTTGACCGTTCAGGATTCTTTGACTACGATCTTTATCATTTGTCTAATTTTTTTTTTCTTTCGCTAATTTTTGCTCCAATGCCAGCTTGGATTCTGTCTTTGCCCTAATAAGGTGACCTTGTTCCACAATTTGGTGGCTTTTCTCTATTATTTCTTTCTTGCTGGACTCCAATTGTTGCCTTAAATTTCTTTCCAACTGACTTACGGTAAGCTGCAATTGAGAAATTTGATCCAACATTACTTTCGTGAGGTTTCTTCCTTCCAATATTCCGGTGTTCAAAATTAGAGCCACAGCCGCCCTTTCAATTATTGCACAAATTGTAACCTGCCCTGGTATAGTCTCCGAGATTGTCTCCCTTTTTATGATCTATTTGATTTTTGAATTTTGTGCACCACTACCCTTGGACTAACTGATAAACTCCACATATCTTGTTGCAGTATTAGAGAAGGTACAATTTTTTCTATTACTAATTGACTTAATATATATGCAATAATGGTGTGTACATAATTGGAGCATAGCAAAGATACAAATTTATCTATTTTTTGCTTGGCTCCCATCTCTATATGGATATAGATTGCTATAAAGGCTACCCAATTAAACACCATGCCTTCAAATGTTCCGATTGTAGCAAACAATAAGCGTTTGGATATGTATGTGGTATGCCAATTCAAATCTAACCGCTTCTGAATGAACCGCATCCACTCCACAAGCTCTGATGTAAGTGCCTCTGCCACTTTCCAGCCTTGATTCTTCTCGAATGATCACATGTCTCTTTTGAAGTAGCTTCTTGATCTAAAATCATTGGATACTTTGATGCCTACTACAAGCTCACCTATTGATAGATGTAATACCTTTTGTAAGATAATCTCATCGATCCCAATTATTCTCTCCTTTATTATATCAAACCATCCTCTAGGTCATAATTTTTTATATACTATGCTATCAATTCTACATCAATTGGTGGCAAGTTATCTCACCCTCGCAAAAACACATACATTTGTGCATTTCTAAAATCTCTCTGTCTTTGTGGGAACCAACAAATTTCCAACTTCATTGGCTCCATGTTGGTGATCACCACTAGGAATGACAATAGCAAGTTATTCTTACTTCTCACATTTTGGATATTTTTTTCTCTGTCCGTAGCTCTCTTCGACCTTTCTATCAACATTGTGTAATGCTTATTACGCACTCTTTGCTCATACTAACGTTACTCTCTGACTACAAAAAACTCTACACTTCAATAAGCATACACTAGAACAACCAAGCTCAAAATCAGAATACTAATAAAAACTTCCACTAAATGCCCCGCTTCTAATCTTTTATTTGGAATCTAAATCAACAATCTTTAATCTAGAGAATCAGATCATCACTTTTGATTTACCTGACTAGTCTGTATTAGGATCCAAAATTGACCATCAGTTGTCTTTTCTAACCATCATGCACCTTCAATATAGGTAATCTATCATAAACAGGTATACCCTCTTCCCTCCCAATTTTAAAAATCTGTCTCGGATTTGTATAAAATAAAGACGTAATCAATTTCTATTAATTTGGATAATAAATTGAATACCTATAAAATCTTCCAATTGAACTAAAATCATTAGAAAAGGCTTCAATTATTCGATACAATCCATACCAATGGACCTGAAATTTCTCCAAAAAATTATGAAAGAGACTATCATAAAGAAGCACTAAGTCATTGGGCATAAAAGATTTAGGATATAATTTACTATCATAATAATTCTTATGATGGTGCTGTGTTGCTTCCATAGTTAAAAGAGCCATAGCACTAACTTCATCCAATTTTTTTAATTGTGTTAACTGATATTGGAAAGATTCCAGGTCACAAAGACGTTCATGCAATATAATTTGTAAATTCAAAACTTCCAATTCAATTGGTAATATTGCCTCTTGCTCGTATACCAATTGGAATGGTGTGGAACTGGTAGTTATTTTATACATAGTACGATACACCCATAAGGCTGCAAACAATTTTGTATCCCAGTCCGTTCTCACACCAGACATTGTCTTAGTTAAAATTTTGCATAAAATATTGTTGGTCTTTTCAATCTGCCCATTGGCCCGAGGATGATATAGAGTTGTCTTCAGATGCTTGATCTCATATTTATCTATCAAAGCCGCAATTGTAGAATTAATAAACAGGGTTCCTTGATCACTAACCAATTTTTTGGGACATCCAAATCAAGTGATAATGTTCTCATATAAAAATGTGGCTACTGTATTAGCATTATCATTTTTTATTGTCACCGCTTTAGTCTATTTTGTTATATAATCCGTTCCTACCAAAATATATCTTTTATGGCTATTTCATGAGGTTGGTGCAATTGGTCCTACAAAATCAATATCCCATTTTTCAAATGGTGCTTCAGCCAAAGTTGATACCAGCAACATGGCAGAAGTTCCAGTAGGTCTACCAATACGCTGACAAGGATCACAACGTTAGACATATTGGTATGCATCCAAAAACATTATTGGCCACCAATATCCAGCCATTAAAGCTTTGCAAGTAGTGCTGTCATCGACAAAATGCCCTCCACAACTATCCAAATGGCATCCTTCAAATATGATTCAGACTTCACTTTGAAAAATACAGTGACATAGAATTCCATCTCTCCCTTGCTTATACAAGGCATCTTCAATCATTGTATATGGCATACTTTTCAAAATCAGGCATTTCTTAAGTTTTTCTTTATATATAGGTAGAAATGTCTGAAATGTTAGATACTGGATCAATTCACTATATTTTGGGGTGATCACGTCAACGACAAATAATTTTGCATTAGGAAGTGCATCATTGATAGGTTCGTTACCTAATATATTGGACAAGCGGGATAAATGATCTGCATTAGCATGTTTCTTTCTTGATCGAACATTAATAATAAAATTAAATTTTTAAAGGAGTAACATCCATCAAGCAATGCGTCTATTTAATTGACATCTATTAATCATATACTTAAAAGCATCATGATTGGCATGAAACACAAATAGATAATCAAGCAAATAATGTCAAAATTTCTGGACAGAATAAATCATGCCCAAGGCTTCTCATTCAGTCGTAGTGTAATTTCATTTTATAGCAACAAATTGTCGACTAATATAATAGATGGGATGATTCAATTTCTTTTTATCTTTTTGGCTTAATACGGATCTAATAGCAATATTTGAGGCATCAACATAAACATAAAATAATTTTGTCTAACAAGGTGCAACAAATATTGGTGCTGATACCAATTTTCGTTTTAATTTCTCGAACGCAACTGTACATTCTTTAGTCCAAATTGGACTAGATCCATCCGATAGTGGTTTCTTTAGGAGATTCATTAACGGTTGATATATTACTACAAATAAATGAATGAATTATCGATAATAGCCGATATGGTCTATAAAACCACAAATACTTGACACTGTTTCTAGCTTTGATAAAACCAATATATGAGTAGCTTTATCTGGATTAGTAGTGATATCGGCCAAGGAAACAATATATTCCAAAAGCTTTCATGATGGTACGCCAAATTGACACTTCTCAGAATTCAAAGATATTCTATATTTATCACATTGGTCCAAATATTTACGAAGACATTCCAAATAGTTTGTTGTTGTACTAAATGTGTAAAAATCATCTAAAAATATCTCCATCAATAATTATAAATAATCTTGAAATGCTTGCATCATTACCCTTTGAAATATGGCCGCGACGTTATATAATCCAAATGGCATCACTTTATAAGCAAATGTGCCCTAATCTATAGTAAAAGTGGTCTTCAACTGGTCCTCTTTTGTAATTTTTATTTGATTATAATCCAAAAATCCGTCCAAAAAGAAATAACATTCATGCCCAACTATTATATCTAGTATACTATTCGTAAAAGATAAAGGAAAATAATCCTTCTTGGTAGCCGCATTTAATTTACAAAAGCAGATTTATGATGTAAAAAGAATTCTTTCCAATTTCTCAGTTCTATATCCGTAATACCGATATATACTTTGATAATCTGGGATATTTTATTGGAGTCCAAATTAATGGATTGGCACTCAAGTTCCATATCAATCTTCGATTTGATTTGCCTCTCTTGCTCTGAATCCTTCATATGATCCTTTACATTGGAACTACCTAATTCTGGTTTCAATGTATTGACTTCATTTACCACGCGATTACTCATCCAGTCCACGATAGTATTGTCAAAATTTGTTGCATCCTCCTAATACCATAAATATTCCTCGGATCCTCCATATTGGTATAACACGCCTTACTTCTACATGTGAATTGGGTCCTTACCAACTTGCATTGCATTGTTAACTTCATCATCTTTTGCCTCAGATTAGCCCTCATCATCAGATGTTGTTTCTGAGTCCATAATTTGAGACTCTCCATGATATTGAACTGGATATATTTGTAAAACAATCTTGTCACTACTCTTTCCAATAATTAATGTTCCTCCGTCTCTATCACCCCTAGCTTTGGCTTGATATAGCTACGGCCAACCTAATAAAATTGGATATGATAAAGTGAAACTCTGTAATTGGAAAATAATGTAATCAATTTTATATGTGATTCCCGTGATTACGATATTAATACTACATAAGATATCCATTGGTTTCACCCTACTACAATTTGCCATTCTCAATACCAATATCGTGGATAATAATTATTTTAAATCCAACTCTTCTATTGTATCAACATTCATTAAGTTCACACTTGAGCCACCATCCACTTGAATTCTAAGAATGAGAACACCATCAATTGATACATTGATAGTTGGTGCTCTCGTATCGGGATTCAAACTAATCTCATGAATTTCTTTATTACAAACTCTACATCATATTAACAAGGAATTCAATATACAATGACATTCTGGTGCAATTCCTAACAATTGCTTCATTGTAATAGAAGGTTTAATTTCATCCAAATCTTTCATAATATCATATGGTGTCATATTGGCAATGATTCCCAAGGCCCTCTTCTTGTTCATGGATTTTATTTTGATCCCTTGAGATAATTTTCTTACGGTGTCGTGATGTAACGCGACTATTAGGTGAAAGAGTGTGGAAATAGTATATTATAGAAGATCTTAGTTCAAAATATTGTAGCAAATTATCTTAGAAAAATAGATAATAGTAAAAAGGGAGTAAAACTAATGAGTGTTAATACTGCCTTTTTTACAAATGAGCTTCTATTTACTTTGTAGGGCCATAAGTAAGGCAAAATAAAGTTTATTTTGAGTGATTTGGAGAAAAAAATGACTTTGTAATAGCTTTGCAAAGTCAGAGTTGTTTTTGGCAACTTGGGATTTTATGAAATAAAGTTGAGTTGATGTTTTAGGCAATTTCAGAAGTTTTGTAGCAAATCTATGGCTAGAAATTTGTAAGTTTTTGGGTATCATTGCTGTTAATGTGTGCTATGAATTTGAGCTGAATCTAATGATTTAGTTGTACGTAATTGAGATTTAAGTGAGTCAAGGTCTTAAAAATTAAGTTTTGAGGGTTAGTTAGGATTTTTGAGATCTTGAGCAATCTGCTAGTTGGATTGGAGTAATTTTTGTTTTTGTGGATAATAGACTTGTTTTTCTATACACATGAGTGATTTGAGACTGATTGAACAATGACAAAGGGAGAAATCAGCATTGGAAGATCAACATCAAGGTTGGAGAAGGAGGCCGACCAACACCCGAGAAGTTTTTGGGATTTTTCTTCGATTTGGTAAGTTCGATTTCCTTCAAATTTGTTGTGCTTCTTATTGACTAAGAGGTCAAAAGGTATACAAAGTTTTAAGTAAGATCGACAGTCTAATCAGCAGATATTGAGGTTCTAATTTTCCCTAGGGTTGATTTGAATTGGTTAGAATTTGGTTTAAGATTTGATTAGGGTTTGATTTAGGGTTTAGGGTTTGCTAAGGGTAGGATTTAGGATTTGCTTAGGATTTGGTTTAGGATTTAGGGTTTAGGATTTGACTTAGGATTTGACTAGGATTTGGCTAGGGTTTGACTTAGAATTTTGACTAGATTTTGATTTAAGGTTTGACTTAGGATTTGACTAGGGTTTGATCAAGGTTTGACCAAGGTTTGACTTAGGGTTTGACTTAGGGTTTGATTTAGATTTTGACCAAGGATTGACTTAGGATTTGACTTAGGATTGGACTAGGATTTGACCAGGATTTGACTTAGGGTTTGAACAGGGTTTGACTTAGGATTTGACTTAGGTTTTGACTAGGATTTGATTAGGATTTGGCCAGGGTTTGACTTAAGGTTTGACTTAGGTTTTGACCAGGATTTGACTTAGGATTTGATTTAGATTTTGACTAGGGTTTGACTTAGGATTTGAATAAGATATGACTTAGGGTTTGAATAAGATATGATTTAGGGTTTTAAGATTCTATATTTAGTATTTTCTAAATTTAGTATTTTATATATTATTTTTTATTATGATTAATATATGATTCATTTACTTTTCTTTTGTAATTGCTTAAAAATTGGATCAAAGTTTGATTAATATTGATAAGATTTAATAGAAGTTGTTTAGGATTCCATTAGAATTGTTAGGATCTTATTGTTGTGTATTTCCTTTTTGTCTTCCACAGTCAGGTGTCCGGAGCATTCTCAAGCAAAATTGCACGTATTACGACAACGGAGTTTGGAATTAGAACTGCTAAATGGACTTTGTCAAAATTCTTATCTATGAGAGGATCTTTTAATAGATAAGATGGCTCCTAAAAATTTGCAGATCTTGATACTAGTTTTAATTGAATTAATATCTCAGAGCCAGGGATATCTTCAAGTTGCACAGATGAATTGGATCCCAACGTTGGTAATATCTTTGATACTAATGTTGGACTTGGAGTACCATCCAATGAATTAAATTGGTCCATCGCAATTAATACTGCCAATTTTTGAATTGAATCTTTTTCTTTTTGCCAGGCCTGAGTAAATACTGCATGGATGCATTCTACTTGATTTACCAAAGAATCTTATGGAACTCAAAAATTGTCTTCCATCTTACCTTACAGTTAAATACGCTGATCTTGGTTATTAACATTAAACAAAGCATTGCACTGCTGGTAAGTGTGTTCAAATTGCTTACAATTTCCACACATTAAAGCATAATCATCACTGGCTCTTAGATTGGGACATTCACTAGCATAATGTCTTATCTGCCTACAATGATAACATCAAAGTAGTCTTCTTCCACTTCCATCAAGAATATTGGATATTTCGATTGGTATATACCAGCTAGGCTTGTTCCAAGTTGGATGGGTAAAGGATCCCGGCCGACCAATTGGTATTGTAGGATCTAAAATTGGATTCTGAATAGATGGATATTGGGAGTGTACTTGCTGATTTTGCACAAAACCTTGAGAATTGGGATCACCTTCTTGATTAAATTCAGAATTTTGAAAATTGAAGAAATTTCTATTTTGTTTAATTGAACAATTTCCATTCCAGCCAAATCTATTTCCTATCTGAATTTGATTAATATCCCACAAAGTTGGTTGAATCATGGTCTGATTTTCGAACTGTTGTTGCTTTCTTAAATTCCAACAATTGGTGGTTATATGCTTATCTCCACAAAATATACATTTTACAGTCATTTGGGGTGGTGAAGAATATTTTGTTACCAAATGGCCTTGTCCTTTACAATTATTGTACCAAATATTACGGCGCAAATATTAGTTGGTTTATCCCTCTTTTCCTTATCTTTTGCCAGATTAACAACCAACTCATCCATCTTCTTTGTCAAAGTTAACAACAAAGTCTCATTTGGATCCTTTGATACTAGTTCATTAGATAACTCTTTTATAGGTATTGGTTTTTGATATGGGGAGTATGGAAAATACAAAACTGTAATTGTTGGTGGTATAGCCTACAATAGAACAACATTCACTATCCCCTGCGGATTAGGACTAAGATTTGCGCCGTAATCAATTGTTCTTGGATAACTGTCTACTGTTTCATTCCAGGTTGGCATTTGATACCCTCTTTGAAATGGAATCATTGTGGCTCCTATGATTAAGACTTGATTATAATGACATTCTTTCCATACCTTAGCTCAATCAAGTGAGGCAGCCATAGTCACAAGTTGGACTTCCTTTACAAACATCTTCAATTCTGGTGGGTATAGTCCGTTAACCAATATAGACATAACAAACGAATTTGGCATTTGGTTATTTAGCCATTTAAGAAGGATATTTGCTACTCGGCCATAAAATGACTACACTACTTCTCTTGGTACCATTCTGCTATTCATTAATCTTTTCCTAAGACGTTCTTTGAATCCTATTGGTAAAAAATGAATCAAAAAATATATTTTTTAATGCCTCCCAATTAGGAAATTATCCCACACGTTGGCGATTATACCATTCAAATGCCATGTCTTTCAACGTCAATAGCAACTATCTTAATCAAATATCTTCAGTTCTACCATTATTGACTACAGATTCAATCAAGAATTGAGACAAGTATTGATCTGGGTCAGCTCTTGGCAAACCCCTAAAGGTAGGTAATGGGGCTATGCTAGTTGTGCGATCTCCCACCGCACCCATTTGGACTGCAATTGGAACTGCTGGACCCTCCGCCACCATTGAAGATAACATTGTTCTGCTCAATTCTTTATTAAAATAAATGTTGCCTCTCCTAATTATCTTTTTTCGAATTTCCAGGCCTCCACAATTTATTATTATTATCTGCAGATAATTTTATTAATTGAAGTTGAGGTAAAAACGACGGATTTTGAAATACACTAAATTGGCCCTTATTCGCAAGCAATACATGCCATTCTGAAGAACTAATCTTGCTAAAATCAGTTGTATCTACTATAGAAAAAGTATCCAATGGAGTATCCAATTCTTTTGTGCTCCATTCTCTTTCCGTTAATGGACTCAAAAGATACCCTAGGCTATTCATCGAATTACCTTTGAGTGCTCTTGGCAGTTTTCTTAACAATATATATGTCTAAAATATTAAAGATCTTTCATGTTCTAGATATGCTCAAATATGCCAACAAGCATGCAACCATGGTTTAATCTAATTCTTTTGACGCTTCCTTTTTAACTTCCGTTCTTGCTTGTTCCGCAACAAATTTCTTACTTGTACTCTCTCCTGTCTTCCTTTTGACTGATGTATTTTTCTCAGAGCAATGTTCTCATTCTTATTAATCATAATCTTTCATCATCTATTATTGAAATTACTTTCCATCTTTAATTTAAGTACACATTCGGTTTCACTTCTCAACCAAGACTAGTTTTGCAACCTTTTCATGCAACATCTTCAACCATACAGTTGGCAATTAATTCTTAACACTCAATACTATTGTCAATCTCTGGAAGCGGCGCCAAAATGTGGCTCTGTTATTTTACTTATTCTACCAATACTGCCTAGAATAAACTTATAAAGGGAGATTCGAATTCAAAGAAAGACTAATCACATTGAATTAAACTGTTAGGGTCACACAACTAATTGCCTCTAAATATTAGAGTCCAATACACACGTAAATGCTTAGAAACAATGCTGACCACTTTATTAATACTGCTACTCCACAAGTAAGAATAAACTTCGTGATCCAATCTTCTACAAATTCTCTTATTGTAATCTGCTATCTTCCTCCAATCGCATAACAATATTCGGCAATGTTACACTGTCTCAATAGACTCCTAACAACTGCTATACTTCCCAATCACTAGAAATAACTTCTCACCAAGAACTTCTTCCAAAATAAATTATCTCTCTCTAAAATTCTCTTTCATCGCTTAATTCTCACAGCCAATATGGCATAACATTCTTACTCACAATCAAACTGCATCGACATATCTAGTCTTCGGTTGCCAATTTGCCATACTGAAATTAAGCAACAATCGATTACATTTCCTTATACATCTATTATTAAATTGAATTATCTGTTTTTATTATTGTATTCCATGATCAACATGGTTCAATCAATTGGAATGAAATCCGGATTTTCTACTACATTCTAACACAAAAATAAGAGATAGCACCAAGCTTACTCCAACTCAACACTATCACAGTCTAGCCCCGACTCCTCTGTACTGAATCAATTTATACTTATCCTGACTATGTTAATTGTTATACAACCGATGATAACTACTTATTCTAACTTCTTCATCCATTTTATCTTCTAAACTAGCCATTCATTAGCTTTTTGTCTATTTTTAATCCTACAAACTATGTATCATAAATCATAAAATTCCTACCCATTCTACAATGTGTTTTAAAAATCAAATAAAAAAAATAAAATAAGATTTCAATGATTACCAATGTCTTACAAAGGTGATTCAAAATATATAAAAATTATTATCAATATAAATCCAACCTCATAATTACTATATATATAAAAAAAAAAATTATATTAATTTCAATAAGAATTCTTTTAAATAAATTCTTTCTAAAATAATAATTTAATTATATTTTTTAATAAAAATCCATTAATATGGCTCTCACTTAGTTGTATAGTAAATTGCACATTAAATATACTTGTATAATATTTTCATATTATAGCCAAATTACAACATGACATCATTACAGTGGTACTAGACACCAAATTGGTCAAGCCAAGTTGCTACTATCTTTTGACTTAGTAGATATTATATCTAAAGCTCTAGTTCATAGCCCATTCTCTTTTTCAGATGGCGCTAGTTCTTCTAAGGATCTAACATCTATTTTAACTCATAAAATATTAAAGATACCTATTTTTTTAGGTGATGATTTGATAGCATCATATCTTTAGCCATCAATAGTTTTTCACTTAGCAAACAAGCTTTGTAAGAATAAGGTAGCCATGCCTTTGCTTGAAGTTGCCTAAGTAGTGGTTGATACCTCTAGATACTATTAAAAAATTAGCTCAGTAGTACTAAGATCTTGTGACTTCTTTGGATCTTGGAACTTTGCTACTTACAATAGCTCCATTAAATTTTGACCAAATTATTTATTGATAGCCACCATTAAAGGGCAGTATGCTTGTAGAGCTATTTATAAGTATTAATACTAATTTATTAGCAATTTTGAAGATTGATTTCATAGTGAAGAGATATATTCATGTCAACAATAGATATGTCTTCAAATGTGTCACTCAACATTACTTGTAAAGGTTGTTGGCTTTATTACCTACTTCAACTAATCAGAGGTTTTTTAGACAACTTTCTTGTCATGTTACCTTCATTAATAATAAGGACTTAAGGAAGTTGGACCATGTGGATTTATTGATTATTGAATGGCTATGCTAAGGTCATTTACAAATTGAAGCAAGTCAAGTTTTCATATATATATAATATTTTCACATGGTAGCCAAATCACAACATGATACCAAATTGGATCAAGCTTCAACTATTTATTTTTTGAACTAAGATTCTTATCAATCATAGGATTGAATTATCTTTGATCTTTAAATTTTGCTAGATCCCTTGTCATCACTCTATGTGGTGTTAAATACTTATTGATAATAGTGGAGCATTTTAGCAAGTAGATTGAATTTATGGCTCTATTATAAAACTCTTTAGAGTTGGTTGCTTTGGCATTTTTTGATTGTATATTGGTATGATTTGGAGCACTAGTAAATATGTTAACTAATCAAGACGAAGAATTTTTTGATACATTTGAAAACTTATCTACTAAGGCTTTGATAGATCACCATATTATTTCTAGAGATCATCTTAAAGCTGATGGTTTGATTGAGAAGGTAATTTAGATGGTTAAATATGGATTGCAAGAGTATGGTTTATTTGTGGCTACTATTATGATTGGAATTTAATGCTACTATGCATTGGCATGGATAATTAGTTTAATAGGCAAGCATCTTTAGTATCTTATAGCTCCTATCATTTATTGTATGAAAAGGAGTCTGTCTTATCAAGTTTAGTACGTGAAAAATTTGCTCTAATAGTAGATTTAGATGTTTGGACACAATGTTTGTATAAATAAGCAAAATTTTTCAAGCTTGCCATGCCCATGGCTATAAAAAATTTATCTATTACACAACATTGTAATACTTTGTGATATGCTCATATTTGTAATAGAGCCTATTAGCTGCAATTGAAAAGATTCTTCAAAAAAGATTATGTCTATGTACAACGTGAGGCATCCATGATATTTTATATCAAAGTAGGTTATACAATTCTTTTGATGAAAGATATATTATCCAGTAGTATTTTTTTGCTTAAAAGCAAGAATAAATGATAGTGTTGAAAATATTCTAAAAATTGTACTCTCTACTACTTTCCTATTGAAGGGACCATTCAATTAGAGTTGGTAATTGTATCACCAAGTCTTTTTTATTTTGTTTGTAGTAAGAAGACCAGAGTAGCCACCATAATCAATATCAATATAATTGATACATAGTATGTTTGACACCACTCTTAACTTCATTATCTATTAGAAATTGGATTTATCTTTGTTGACAATGGTCTTCTAGCAATACTGCTTCTAGTAACAAATAGGAATGACATATTGAGGTTGTTGTGTTATGTGATAGCTATATTACCACTTTATACCAATTGGATGTCAATTTGTATGTGGAGCTAAACCTTAGAGAAAAGGTGGCCATAAGATTCAACACTAAAAACCATTGAAGGCAATTAATAATGGGATTCATATTACACTCAGCCTACTATTTCATGCTTGCAACTTTTTGAGTTGATTTATTATGCAGGACTACTACAACTTTCAATTGGAATATAAACATATGTTGTAATGACTTCATAGCAACATTTGACCTCAACAATATGTATTTAGTGTACTTAGATACTTGGCAAGGTCGTCATTACCAACTAAGAGTTACATGTAATAGTATATTTATTAAGTGTTTTACATGTTTGTTATATTTTTTTGATGTGGTACTTGGTAGCACTTGATGTGCTATGATATACAATGGCTATTTATACAACAGTTGTCATATAGCACACTGTCAATGCCATACCACATTGGATGGATATAGTCAAAAAGATTTTATTTAATCTAAGAAGTCTTGCTTATCCTCTTGAATCTAGTGGTATTGACTTGAATAGGATTTGAATGGGATTTAAAACAAAATACTTCTTTGGCTTGGTATTCTTGTCAAGTCAAGTCTTGTGTATGTGTTTGAGAAAAGAAAGATCTCATGTAAAGATTTTGTTTGCATATGGTTTATTACCACTTAATAAAGCCTTGATTTCTTCTAATATCTTGCACTCTTAGATTTTCTTTTTGTAGGGTGAGAGATAGTTTAACTAATTGTAATAATAAAATCTTATATGTATTCTGTAATGATATATTTATTAGATATTTTATATGTTTGTTATTTACTTTTAATATGGTATTTAATAGCACTTGATGTATTATAATATACAATGGCTATTTATACAATAGAATGATTATATTTTGATATATGATAGTAGCTTAAACAACTAGCATAATACTCTTAAAAAAAAATTAACTATTGATTTGGACCTTCTGGAGTTATAAATGTTCAAACTATTGCCACATATTTATTAAAGGAGCTAGATAGAACACACTGTAAAGTTTCAATTACAAAAAAATGCATAAAACTTTTCAAATAACAAAATCAAGACATAATACTTCAAGATGTAAGAGAACAGATTAATCTCTTTATAAATGAAGAAGAAAAAACGGATTTTGAAAAACATTACTGAAGCAGTAGTATGATACTGACCACAATTTTAATTCTTCTTGGTGTATATTAAAAGATGCATAAGTTTAGCAGGATAGATGTTATATTGTAATTTGGCTACCATGTGAAAATATTGTATATATATATTTAATATATAATTTACTATACACTTAAATGAAAGCTATATTAGTGGATTTTAATTGATTATAAAATATGATTAGATTACTATTTTGGAAAGAATTTGTTTAAAAAGACTACTATTAAGATTTATATAATTTCATTTTTTATTTTAATAATGACATTTGAACTTGATTTTATATTGATAATAATTTTTATATATTTTGAATCACCTTTATTAAACATTGGTGATCCTTGAAATCTTTTTTTTTATTTTTTTATTTGGTATTTAAAACACATAATATATATATCTTATTAGAAAAAAGATTGAAAAGGAATTTTTAATATCAAAAAGAGGAATTATTAGGAATTATTAGGAATTAGGATTTATTAGGAATTAGGAATTAGGATTTTTTTCTTTGACAAGTTTTAGATTTATTAGGATTTGAATAATCAAAAAGAATAGGAATTAGGATTTGAGGCCTTATTAGGAATTAGGATTTTTTTCTTTGACAAGATTATAATATTAGCAAATAAAATCAGCAAGTTTAGATTTTTGGCTATAGTTTTGATGCAAAAATTAAGTGATTTGGATTTTCATGAAGGAAAAATAGGTATTCAAAGTCAAGGTATTGATTTTGTATCTACTATCATTCTTTGGGATATAACTCACACATACAAAAAGCAATATAAGATCAAGAACTAGGATGAGAGAGAATATTTGTTTTGGCTATACTTAATATATATAGCTTGATGAATTTTAAACTAGAATTAAGGAGATATTAGAAGTTGAAGTCAATGTTTGCAATCTAAGGGTAGTAAGTGACCTGCTTAATTAATGGTTGTATTTTGAGCTATATCTTAAGCAATTTGATAAGGTTTTGGCTCAAATTTTCAATAGTATGTATTTTTATGTTACAAAGCTATACACAAAAAATTTGTAGTATTAGGATTTTGGATTTTTGAAATAGAAAGAAAATAGTACTTGGGTGTCTATAAACTAGGGTTCTAAGCACTTTCTAGGATTTCAAAGATATTAGATAATTGAAAGTAAATCTATAGTTGATTTTTTTTTGTAGTAAAGGTTAACAATATAAGCTATACTTTGGAATAATTTGACAAAAATTAAATAGCTAGATCAAGAGTTATTAGATCCTAAAGTGCAAGAAGAAATCAATCTTTTGTAGGTGAATAAGATATTGAAGGATTTTATTATAATTTAAACATTTTGTGCAAACTAAAGGAATTTTCAGAAGCTAAGATTCTATAGAGGTGAAAAGATGGATATATAGAGCTATGATAATATTTTTGATATAAAGATGAGTTTGTAAAAAAAATTATGGATTTTTTTTAGAATTTGTTTATCAAGAATAAAGTAGTTCTATGAGGATAAGAATATTATCATTAATGGCAAAGTAATTTAGGCAACAAGATAAGAATCCTAACTAAATCCTAATTAAATCCTAATTTAATTAAAATTTGACTAGAGTGTTTAGGATTTGATTAAGATTTGATTAGGATTTAATTAGGATTTAATTATAATTTAATTAGGATTTATTAGGGTTGATTTAGAATTTGATTAGGATTTAATTAGAATTTGATTAGGATTTAATTAGGATTTGTTTAGAATTGATTCAAGGTTTTATCAAGATTTGATTAAATTTCTTTAAGATTTTTGATATATTTTTTTATATTTAATTAAAAAATCTAATTAAATTTTTAATGATTGAAGTATACTTATAGTCTTAATTTCAAGTTTACATAATATTATTAAAGGTGTTAGGACTTGTTATTGTTATTTTCTTTTTATCTTCTACAGCCAGGTCTCCATTGCATTCTCAAGCAGGACTTCATGATATACAATATATTTGGTGAATCCGACATGAAAAGCTTGAGGTGGAATGTGATTGGATTTTTTTCATCTATTTGAAGAAAGAAGGCAAGAGAATAGAAGGAGGAGCTATAGGCGGTATTTCAAGTGGAGCTATAAGTGGAAGTACTAGTGGAGAACAACATATGTATTTTAATTCTAACTCTGCAAATATATTTGAAGCATTTGCTTTATTTATGCAACAGCAACAAGTTAAAGATCGCAAAAAAGGTATGGCAAACAAAACATTACAGGTAGTTGTAGACAAATTTGATCAATTTGGAGGGAAAGATATCACAAGATATTTAAGGTATTATATGAGAGAAGTGGAATTAAAGCATATTTCTGAGAAGAAGATGGTTCAATTATTTGAATTAGCTATTATATTATAGATAAGGAATCATATGAAGTCTATTATAGGACATGCTAGACGTTCGTGATTTGCCGTTTTACATATTCTATCAATGTTGCCTACAATAAATCTATAAAAGGAGGATTCAAACACTGAAAAAGACTAAATATATAAAATACAACTAGTAGGATCATACAATTAATTGCTTCTAAATGGCAAAGTCTACTAAATACGCAAATGCTCTAAACAATCCCGCCTTCTTCATCTCCCTACTACTTTGTGGTCAAGAATAAACTTTGTAACACTATCTCCCATAATTCTTTTATTATAATTTGTTGTCTTCTTCCAATTTCATAATAACAACTGGCGATATTGCATTATTTTATCACATTGCATATAATTGCTTTATATTCCAATTACTGGAAATAACTTCTCACCAATAATCCCTTCCAAAACTAATCATCTCTCTAATATTTTCTTTCATTGTTCAACTCTCACAATCAATATGGCATAACATTCTCATTCACAATGAGACTACATCAATATGTTCTGTCTTCGGCTGCCAATTTACCATATTGAACTGAATCATCAAACAATTATAATTTCTTACTCATCCATATATGAATTGAATTTTCTATTTTATTATTGTATTTCATAATTGACATAGTACGATCAATTGGAATATAATCCAAATTTTCCACTATAGTCTAATACAAAAAAATAAAATAAAAGAGAGGTAGCACTAAGCTTACCTCAACTCTCAATTCTCACAGTCGGGCTCTAATCTCTTCTTTCCTATTCTCTTTATACTAAAAATTGAGATACCAACCGTCATCTCTCCTACCTTAATTGCTTTTCCAACTAACCTTTGTATGTTACCATCTATATCAATCAACAATTAGATTAATCATCTAATTTATTAATTTTTAACTCTTACTCTATTACCCAAAATTATCTATCTATTCTACATAGTCCCACTTTTAATTATGCAACATCCTTACAAATACAGAATTGATAAAAAAAAACACTTTTAGTTATGAAGCTGGCTCTTTAGATTGAAACACTCCAAGATTCTTCGTAAGAGGTTCTTCTACATCTGGTTCTAACGTTAAGTCCTCATCCTCTTCCAATAAATCTACATAATTACTCTTCAATTGGATTGATAAATCCTTGTTATCCGCTCCCAATTTTCAAATTTGAGCCTCCAATTGCACAATTTTGATATCTTCCACTTCTAATTGGTGCTCCTATTACTTTATTTTCTCCTTCAATTTATCAATATTCAAAACTGGTAAGATAGAAACCTATGGCCTACTGATATTGGCTAAATCGTCCTCTAACTTTGCCACTTCAACCTTCAAGGTACCAATTTCTATCCATAGCTTGTCCGTTTTAATTTTGTATTGGTCACCCAATTTTACCTTTTTTTGTTCCAATTTCACTGCCTTCTTACATTCTGTTTGCAACTGATACTTCAACGCCTCCCTTTCCAAATCCCATGTCTTGCAATTCTCTATTAATTCTTACTTTTGGCCCTTTAGGATTTATTAAGAGTGTTCTTTGTCTTTCATCCAAGCTTCCTATTCTTCCACTAATTTCCATTCCAATAGCAACTTGGATTCCGTCTTTTTCTTGATAATGTGACCTTGTTCCATAATTCAACAAATTTTTTTCATTATTTCCTTCTGCTCGCCTCCAATTATTGCCTTAAATTTCCTTTCAACTTACTTACTATAAGCTGCAATTCAAAAATTTGATCCAATATTATTTCCATGAAATTCCCTCCTTCCAATATTTTGATATTCAAAATTGGAACCTTAGTCGCCTTTTCAATTATTGAGCGAATTGGAGCCCATCTTGGTATAGTCACTAGGATAGCGTCTCATTCTACTACTCAACTTGATTCCTCGACTTCATGTACCACTATCCCTGGATTAGTTGTCGATGCCGTCAAACTCTAAATACAATGTTGAAACACTGGAGAGGATATATTTTTTTCTACTATTGGCGATGTTTAATTCAATGTGTATGCAATCACTGAGTGCACATAGTTGGAGCAAAGTAGGCATACAAACTTTTCCATCTTCCGCTTGTCTACGATCTCTACATGGATTCTAGTTGTTATGAACGTTGTCCAATTAAACACCATTCCTTCTAGCATTCCTATTGCAGTAAACAATAATCATTTGGACATATATGTGGTATGTCGAATCAAGCCTAGCCACTTTTGAACAAATCACATCCACTCCATAAGCTTCAGTGTGAGCACCTCCGCCACCTTCCAACTCTGATTCTTCTCCAATAACAACATACCACCTTTAAAATAATTATCCGGTCTAAAATCAGTAGACACTTTGACGCCCACCGCAAGCTTACCAATTGATAGATGTAGTACCATCTATAAGGTATTCTCATCGATCTTGATTATCCTCCCTTTTATTACACTCAAACCATCTTTTGGATTGTAGTTTGCTATATACTCTACCACCAATTCTACATCAATTGGCAACAAATTATCTGACTCTCTCAAAAATACATATAGTTGTATGTTTTTAAAATCTCTTTGCTTTATGGGGACTAATATATTTCCAATTTCATTGGCTCTATGTTGGTAATCACCACTAGAGATGGCGACTACAAATTACTCTTACTTATCACATGTCAAATATTTTCTTCTTTGTCCAAACTTCTCTTCAATCTTTCCATTGACATTATAGACTATGATTTGCTTCTCACTTTTCATTCACGCTAATACTATTTTTGCTTACTGATAGAAACTTTATTCTTTAATGTATATGCTGTCATAAAATAGAGAGCCTTCTCCAAGAAATCGCTGGGATCTAGGCTTCCTATTAAGTAAAGAAAAAAAAGATCGATGAGATATTTTTATTTATATCCTTATAATTTCTTTCAAATAATCTTGTTTATCAATCCTTTTTATTTCCCTAAGTGATTCTTTGGTTAAATTCTTTTACTACCTTGAAGATTCCTTCAAAGATTTCTTGTAATTTTTCAACTCAGACTCCCTATAGTTTTTTAATTCAAACTTCTTATAAATTTCCAATTCAAACTCCTTGTAAATTTCTAATTCAAACTCGCAGTAAATTTCCAATTCAGACTCCTTATAAATTTCTAATTCAGACTCTTTGTAAACTTCCAATTCAGATTCTTTGTAAACTTTCAATCTAAAACTCCCTTTGTATTCTAAGATACTCTCATGGATTTCTTATAAATTTCCAATTCAGTCTCCCTTTTAAATTCCCAATTCAGACTCCCTATAAACTCCCAATCCAAAACTCTCTTTGTATCCTAAGATTTTCTTGTGGATTCCTTCTAAATTTTCAATTCAGATTCCTTATAAACTTTGAATCCAAAATTCTCTTTGTACCTTAAGATTCTTTTATAGATTCCCTATAAATTTTCAATTCAAAATCCCTTTTAAACTCCCAATTTAGACACTTTATAAACTCCCAATCCAAAATTCTCTTTATACCTTGAGAGTTCCTCGTAGATTCCTTGTAAATTCCTAATTCAAACTCCCTTTTAAACTCCCAATTCAAACTTTCTATGTACCTTGAAATTCCCTCTCAAATTTCTATTTCAAACCCCTATTTGATCCTAAAATTCTCTCATAGATTTCCTCAGAGATTCCTTTGGAGCAAAATAAATCCCATTCAAGATCCAAATAAAAGACAAGATTGGAAAAGTGTTTATTTTTAATCCTAGAAGGGTTTAAATAGGCAACTTTAGCCAATATTCGGACAATACCCTGTATATGCTAATACTTGCCTCATACTTACCTAATATCCAATTGATATCCTGATCTCAGATATTCCATCACCCTAAGATTCTTTGATTGATATCCTAAAATTCTAAGATTTCCTATTTGATACTCTAGAATCCTGAGATTCCTTGTTTGATATCTTGGAATTTTGAGATTTTCTGTTTGATATCTTAGAATCTTGAGATTCTTTATTTAATATCCTAGAATCTTAAGATTTTCTATTTGATATCCTAAAATCCTAAGATTCTCTATTTGATATTGTGAAATCTTGAGATTTTTTATTTATACTATAGTTTTGGAACTAATACTAATTTATTCCTATTCACACTTTAATTTTGGAATTAATTCTAATTTATCCTTATTCACATTATAATTTTGGAATTAGCTATAATTTATCCTTGTTCATACTATAATTTTAGAATTAGTTTTAATTTATCCCTGTTCACACTATAATTTTAAAACTAGCTCTAAATTAACCCTATTTATATTATAGTTTTTATACATACTTATTTGATTTTGATGCACTTGCCGCAAGTGCATCACGACAACGCTTCACACAGCAATGTTAAAAAACTTCCGCTAAGTGCCCCATTCCAACCTTTTATTCAGGGTCTGAATCATCAATCTCTAATGTAGTATATTGTAATTTCATATTTGATTTTTTTGATTAGGCAGCAATAGTATTCAAAATTGACCATCAACCATCTTTTCTAACCATCATGCAACTACAATATAGGTAATCTTATCATAAATAGGTATGCCTTCTTTCCTCCCATTTTTAAAATTTGTCTCGAATTTACGTACAATAAAATAGTAATCAATTTTTGTTGATTCGTGTGATAAATTGAGTACCCATAAAATCTTCCAATTGAACTAAACCATTAAAAAAGGCTTCTACTATATGATATAGTCCATACCAACGGACTTGGAATTTTTGTAAAAAATTGGCTATCATAAAGAAGCACTAGATCATTAGGCAGAAAAGATTTGGAACATAATTTACTATCATAATAATTCTTATGGCAACAATGTGTAGCTTTTATAGTAAAAAGAGCCATAACTTGAACTTCATCCAATTTGTCCAATTGTATTAACTGATATTGAAGGGATTCCTTGTCACGAAGACGTTGATCCAACATAATTTTCAAACTCTAAACTTCCAATTCAATTGGTAATATTGCTTCTTGCCCATATATCAATTGGAATGGTATGGAATTGGTAGCCATTTTATACGTAATACAATATGCCCAAAAAGGTGCAAATAATTTTGTATCCCAATCCATTCCCGTTCAACATACAGTCTTAGTTCAAATTTTACACAGAACATCATTGGTCTTTTCAGTTTGCCCATTGGCACAAGGGTGATATGGAATTGTTTTTTGACGTTTGATCTCATATTTATCTATTAAGGTTGTAATTGTAGTATTAATAAAATGGATTCTTTGATGACTAACTAATTCTTTGGGACATCCAAAGTAAGTGATAATATTCTCATATAAAAATGTGACTATTATATTGACATTATTAATTTTTGTTGCCAATGCCTCAGCCCATTTTCTTACATAATATGTCGCTACCAAAATATATCTTTTCTATCTATTTTGTGAGACTAGTATGATTGGTCCTACAAAATCAATACTTCATTTCTCAAATGGTGTTTGTATCAAAATTGGTACCAATAGCATGGCAGAAGTACTAGTAGATCGACCAATATGCTGACAAAGATCACAATGTTAGACATATTGGTGTGCATCTGAAAACATTGTTGGCCACCAATATCCAGCTATTAAAGCTTTTCGAGTTGTATTATCATCGACAAAGTGTCCATCATAACTATCTAGATGATACTCATTCAATATAATACGTACTTCATTGTGAAATATATAACAGTGTAATATTCCATCTTTTCTTTGCTTATACAAAGCGTCACCTATCATGATATATGGATCACTTTTCAAAATCACACGCCATTTAAGTTTCTCACTATATGTGAATGGGAATATTTGGAATGTCAAATATTGAATTAATTTATTATATTCTGGTAAAATTACATCCACGATAAATACTTTTGCATTAAAAAGTGCATCATTGATAGGTTCATTTCTCAATATATTGGTCAAATGGGATAAATGGTCCGTATTGGCATGTTTCTTTTCTGATCAAATATTAATAGTAAAATTAAATTCTTGAAGGAGTAACATCCATTGAGCAATGCGTCCACTCAATTGAGGTTTATTGACCATATACTTAAGAGCATCATGATCAATATGAAATACAAATGGATAACCAATTAAATAATGTCAAAATTTCTATATACAATAGATTATGCCTAAGGCTTCTCATTCAGTCGTAGTGTAATTTCGTTCCGCACCAATAAATTATCACCTTGCATAATCTATTAGATGATCTAAGCTCTTTTCATCTTTCTAGCTTAACATAGCAATATTGGACATATCAACATAAATATGAAAAAAATTGTCCAACATGGTACAACAAGTACTGGTGCAGATATTAGTTTTTGCTTCAATTTATTAGCTGTAACTATACATTCCTCAATCCAAATTAGACTAGATCCATCTGATGGTGGTTTTTTTAAGAGATTAATTACAGGTTGATACATGACTGTAAATGAATCAATAAATTACTAATAATAGCTGATATGACCTACAAAACCATGAATATTTGATACTATTCCTAGCTTTGGTAAGGCCAATATATGAGTAACTTTATCTAGATCAGTAGCAATACTAGCCACAAAAATAATGTGTGCCAAAAGCTTTTTTGACGGTACGCCAAATTGATACTTCTCAGAGTTCAAAGATATCCTGTACTTATCACATTGATCCAAACATTTATCAAGACATTCCAAATGGTTAGTTGTCATATTAAATGTGCAAAAATCATCTAAAAATATTTCCATTAATAATCATAAATAATCTTGACATACTTACATCATTATCCTTTGAAATGAGGCCAAGGCGTTACATAACTAAAATGGCATTATCTTATAAGCAAATGTGCTCTAATCTATAGTAAAAGTAGTCTTTAATTTATTCTTTTCTACAATTTTAATTTGATTGTAACTCAATAATCCATCCAAAAAGGAATAACATGTGCAGCTACTGTGTCTAATACACTATCTATAAAAGGCAAAGAAAAATAATCCTTCTTAGTAGCTACGTTTAATTTATGGAAGTCTTCACAGATTCAAATTTTTCCATTCTTCTACGGTAATATCACAATTGGTGAAATCCATTCACTATACGGTACTAGATATATGAAGCCCACGTCTAAAAATTTATCTACTTCTTTTTTCATGAAGGAATATTTTGGATTAAGATGGTGTTGTCTTTGACAAATTGGTGTAGCATCCTCTTCTAAGGTAATTCAATGTTCACAAACTTTGACAAGAATATCTTTTAAGTCTGCACACAATCAAGCAAATGCAGATTTATGACTTAGGAAGAAATCTTTTCAATTTCTTAGCACTATATCCATAATACCGATATATACTTTAATAATTTGCAGTGTTTCATTGGTGCCCAAATTAAAGGATTGGCACGTCAGTTCCGCAACAACCCTTGATTTGATTTTCTTCTCTTACTTTGAATCCTTCATATAATTCGACAAATTGGAACTATCTATTTTTAGATCCAATATATTAATTTCATTAATCATGAGATTATTCATCCAATCGGTGATAGCATGATCAAAATTCGCTTTGTCCTTCAAGTATACTAAATATTCTCCGAGTCCTCCATATTGATATAACATGCCTTGCTTCTATATGTGAATCAAGTCATCACTAACTTGCATTAAATTGGTAACTTCATCATACTCGGCATCAGATTGACCCTCATCATCAGATGTCACCTCGAAACTCAGAATTTGAAATTCTCCATAATATTGTACTAGGTACATTTGTAAAACAATCTTTTCTCTATCCTTCCCAATACTCAATGTTTCACAGCTCCAATTGTTCCTAGCTTTGTCTTGATATAGCCATGACTGACCCAATAAAATTTGATATGATAATGTAAAACTTTGTAATCGGAAAATAATATAATCAATCTTATATATGATTACAATAATAGCAGTGTCAATACTATGAAGGATATCCATAGGCTTTACGCGATTATAGTCAACCATTCTTAATACCAAGGTTATAGGTAACAACTGAGTTAAATCCAAATGCTTTATTGTATTATTAGTTATTAAATTCACACTAGAATGTCTATTCATTTGAATTTTATAAATAAGAACACCATTGATGGATATATCAATAGCCAGTGTGTCTGGATCGGGATTCAAACTAACTTCATGGACTTTTTTATTACAAGCTCTACGTTGTATTAATAAGAAATTCAATGTACAACCATATTTTGGCACAACTGCTAATAATTGCTCTATTAAAATTGAAGGTTTAATTTCATCCAAATCTTTCAAAATATCATATAGTTTCATATTGGCAGTGATTTTTAGGGCCCTTTACTTTTTCATTGATTTCAATTTAATCCTTTGAGATAATTTATCTTGTCTTACAAACTTTGGAATTGGAATTATTGAATGAACTTTGTCAAAATCCCTGTCCATGAGAGGATCTTTTAATGGATAAGATGGCTCTTGGAACTTTGCAAATATTGATATTGATTTAGGTTGATCTAATATCTCTAGACTAAAGACATCTTCGGGTTGCACAGATGGACCAAGTCTCAATGTTGGTAATTTCTTCAATCTAATATTGGCTTTGAAGTTCCAACTATTGAATTAAATTGATCCTTTGCAATTGGTGCTCCCACTTATGGAATGGAATCTTTTTCTTTTTGTTGGACCTGAGTAAGTACTATATGGATGTATTCCATCCAATTTATCAGAGAATCTTGTAGAGCTTGATTATTATACTTTATCTTATTATATAGCTAGATACATTGATATTGGTCATTAAAATTAAACGGAGTATTGCACTGCTGATATGTATGTCTTGACTGCTTACAATTTACACATACTAGAATATATTCATTAGTGGCTCTTGAATTGGGACATTCACTAGCATAATATCCTAATTACATACAATGGTAACATTGAAGTGGTTTTCTTTTGATCCCATTAGGGATGTTGGATATTTCTATTGGTATATATCGGCTAGGCGTGTTCTAGGTTGGATGGATAAATGATCTTGGCTAATTAGTTGATACTATAAAGTCAAAAATTGATTTGTAAATGGGTGGATATTAGAAATATTCTTGCTGATTTTACACAATACATTGAGGATTGGATCCATATTTTTGATTATTTGCCAAATTTTGAAAATTAGAAAAATTCCTATTTTATTTATTTAAACAATTTCTGCTCTAATCAAACCTATTTCTTGTGTGGATTTGATTAACATCCCATGCAGCTGATTGAATCATGGTCTGATTATTGAACTATTGTTGCTTTTGTGAATTCCAATAATTTTTGGTGATATACTTATCTCCACAAAATATACATTGCATAGCCATTTGAGGTGGTGAAAAATATTTTGTTACCAAATGGCCTTATTCTTTATAATTATTGAATCACATATTGGTCGGTTTATGCCTCTTCTTCTTATCTTTTATTAGATTAACAGCCAATTCATCCATCTTCTTTGTCAAAGTTATTAATAATGCCTCATTTAGATCCTTCAATATCAGTTCATTAGATAACTCTTTTGTAGGTACTAGGTTTTGATATGAGAGATATTGAGAATATTGAATTACAATTGTTGGTGGTACTGCTTACAATAGAACAGTATTAACTATTCCCTGCGGATTAGTATTAAAATTTGTATCGTAATCAATCATTCTTGGGTAACTGGCCACTATTTTATTCCAAGTTGGTATTTGATAAATTCCTTGAGATGGAATCATTATGGCTTTGGTAGTTAAGAATTGGTCATAATGACATTCTTTCCATATCTTAACTCAATCAAGTGAAGAAGCAATAGTAACTGATTAGACCTCCTTCACAAACATTTTTAATTCTAATAGGTATAGTCTGTTAACTAATATAGACAAAACAAACAACTCTGGCATTTGATTATTTGGCCATTTATAAAGGATATCTGCTACTCGACCATAATATGAGTGCACCGCTTCTCCTAGTACCATTCTACTATTCATTAATCTTTCATTGAGACATTTTTTAAATCCAATTGGTCAAAAATGAGTTAAAAATATATTTTTCAATGCCTTCCAATTAAAAAATTGTCCCACAAATTGGCGATTATACCATTCAAACGTTGTGTCTTTCAAGGCCGCTAATAGCCATCTCAATCAAATATCTTTAATTCTACTATTATTAGAATTGAGACAAATATTAATCAAGATCAATTCCTGGCAAACCTCTAAAAGTAAATAATGGAGCTATTCTAGTTGTACAATTGTCTACCATAGCCATTTGGACTGCAATTTGAACTATTGGTCCCTACGCCAACATTAAAGATGACAATGTTTTATTGAATTTCTTATTAAAATAAATATTATCTTTCTCAATTATTTTTTTTAGACTTCCAAGCCTCTACAATTTACTATTATTATTTATAAATAATTTTATTGGTTGAAATTGAAGTGAAAATGATAAATTTTAAAACATAATAAATTGACCCTTAATGACAAGCAATTTATGCCATTTTGAAGAATCAGTCTTACTAGAATCATATGTATCCACTATTGAAAAAGCACCCAATGGAGTATCCAATTCTTCTGTGCCATGTTCTCTTTGTGTTAATGGGCTCAAGTGATACGCTGGACTATTTGCCAAATTATCCTCGAGTGCACTTAGTAATTTTTTTAATGGTATATATATCTAAAATATTAAAGATCTTTTGTATTCTAGATATGCTTGGATGTATCGGCAAGCATGCAACCGTAATTTAATCCAACTCTATTAATGCTTCTTTTTTAGATTCCATTCTTGTTTGTCTCGCAATAAATTCCTTGCTTGCCTTTTTTCCTATCTTCTTTTCAATATGTGTATTTTTTTCAGTGCAATGTTCTCATTCTTATTAATTTTAATCTTTCTTCATATCACCAAAATTGCTTTCTATTTCTAATCTAATTATACATTTGGCTTCACTATCAAATTGGCACCAATTTTAGAACTTCTTTGTATATCATACAAAAACTACTCATTTGACAGTTAATTCATAATATTCAAAACTATTATCAATCCCTGGTAGTGGTGCCAAAAATATGATTTTTCATTTTACTTATTCTACTAATACTATCTACAATAAACTTATAAAGAGAGGATTCAAACCCGGGGAAAGACTAAACACATGAGATACAATTGTTATGGTCATACAATTAAGTGCTTCTGAATGACAGAGTCTACTGAACATGCAAATGCTCTAAATAATCATGTACTCTTCATCTCCCTATTATTTTACAATCAAAAATAAACTTTGTAATACTATCTTCTATAATTCTCCTATTGTAATATGTTGTCTTCTTCCAATTTCATAATAACAACTGGTGATATTACGTTATCTTAACAGATTGCATACAATCGCTTTATATTCTAATTACTAGAAATAACTTCTCACCAATAATCTCTTCCAAAATTAATCATCTCTCTAAAATTTTCTTTCACTGTTCAACTCTCATAGTCAATACGGTACAACATTTTCATTCACAATCAGACTACATCAATATGTTTAGTCTTTGGTTGCCAATTTGCCACACCAAATTGAATCATCAAACAATTATAATTTCTTACTCATCCATATGTGAATTGAATTTTTTATTTTATTATTATACTTCACAATTGACATGATATGATCAATCAAAATGTAATCCGGATTCTCTTCTATAGTCTAATATAAAAAAAAATGAAAGAAAGAAGTAGCACCAAGCTTACCTTGGCTCTTGACTCTTACAATCATGCCTCGATTTCTTCTTCCCTATTTTCTTTATATTAAAAATTAAGGTACCAACTGTAATCTCTTCTATCTTAACTGCTTTTCCAATTAACTTTCCTATGTGGCTATCTATACCAGCCAACAATTGAATTAATCATCCAATTTATTAATTTTTAACCCTTATTCTACCACCCAAAATTATCTATCTATTCTACAAGATTCATGGAAGAAATTTTTCAAACATTGAGGGATAAATATTTTCTAAAAGACAATGATTGGATTACAAAGAAGTCATTTTTTGAATGGATTGAAAGGCTTAAGAAAGACCTTCAAGCAACAAAAATATTAAAAGAATTTGAAAGATAATATTTTCATTTATCAAAGAAAGAGAGGCAATTATTAGACCCTAGTAAAGTAAAACTTTTTTTTCAAGCGGCTGTTGAAGAGTTATAAAAAAAATTAGAAATATTGCTTGAAGATAAAGAAGAAGAAGAAGAAAAAGAAGAATTAGTATCAAATTGAAAAGAAGTAGACAAAACAATAGAATTGCTTATAAAAAGAAAAAGGAGAAAAGATAGGGTGGATATTCAAAGACTATGCAAGTATCTAAGATAAAATTGCCTATCAACCATCTTACATCTATGATTCAACCTTCAATATTTACATCAAAGAAAGAAGAAATGAGTATAGATGAGATCATACATGGAATGAGAGATTTATAAATAAAATTTGTAAAACTTGAAGAAAAGGGCCAATTATCAAGGATATCAACAAAACAAAATTTAGGACCAATGGAAGGTATAGTGCATAGGTGCATGTGATGTGATAGCATGGAACATTCAAGAAGGGAGTGTGAAGATTTTATAGAGGCGCTATACAAAGGAATTATTTTTTTTAAAGATGGTATGATATATTTGAAAGAAAGTGGAGAAAAATTAGAAATAAATTTTGGTAAAGGAGGAATGAAGGTATTTACAAGAGATGCTTTTAAAGTACATACAATCTCAATTAAAGAAGCAGCAACATATTGGGTGGAAGCAAATCAAAGCAAAAGTTTAAATATAAATTTTGAACTTCAAAGAGAATCTTGCTCTTTGTGGATGTAATGAAATATGCTGAAAAAATATATATAAAAATATATATATATATATATATATATATATATATATATTACAAATGATTTAAAGCATATTGATAATAATATTTAATAAATTACTAGATGAAATGATCCAATAGATGGATTATCAATGCATACTCATATTACAAGGAATCAACATGAAGCATTAATAGAAGAAAAATAAAGAAGAGATGAAAAAAATGAAGGGTCATCAAAAAGGACCACAAGAGGAGATAAAGCAAGACAATAAAAAAATCCCATGCATAAAGAGGAAGTAGAGAATGTTTTTATAAAGAAGAAGGAAATTCTAAAGAAAAGAAGAAAGATTCTTGCCTACAAATTACAATCAAATATTGAGGCTATTATAGATTTGAAGAAGATATTAGAAGAACGGATTTTAAGGGGAAAGATCAAATTTATAATTGGTGAAATTTTGAGAATTTCAAAGCGTGAATTTTATGAAGTTAATATTGATACAATAAAGAAAAAATGGCAATCTATAGGAAGTATTATAATATCAAATATATAAGAAACAAAGACAATGAAAAATAGTATAGATAAAGATGATGAAATATAAGTTTTAGAAGATGTTTCATAAGTTGGGCTTATAAAGGAAGGAAATGAGATTCAACTATCTAATTATTATTTTCAAAATCATTGGACAAGGGCTATTATAAAAACTTTAATAAAATTAAAAGATTTAAAAGAACCAATTATGGCTTTAATTGATCATGGTTTTGAGATCAATTTGATATCAAAAGAGCTATAAAAAAAAAGAAAAAATGGCATATTGATATCGATCATGGGTAGATGATAAGATCAAGAAATAATTCAAAGAGAGATTTATATAGAGCTTATCCAAATATCAAGGTGATTATAGGAGATGTTAGGCATGAACAACATTTCTTTGTACAAGAGATGTCTACATATTCTATTATATCGAGACAACCATATATTACCACCACACAAATGGAAACAAAAGTAATAGATGATGATTCAGCTCATGGAAGGATAAGAAGCCAAGATGGAATGAAAGCAGTTCAATTTTTAATTGTTTGTGCCAATCATGAAAGAAATCATGATAAGTTGAGACAAAAGCCATTATCAAATGAGAATTTTGAAAATCTTGAGGGTTTTTACCACACACCATTATAAAGTGGGATTACAATGGATTAGAGAAAGAAATGCTCCTAGTTAGTTTAAAAGAGAAGGTATTATCTATTAGACCTATTGGATTGAGATAAGATTGTGTATTGTCTTTTAAGACTATTGATAAGATGAAGAGGATAGATAAACATTATATTAAAAATATGGAGCAAATCTTAAAAGGAAATAGAGAATTAATTGAAGATGAATTTATTTTAAGAACATTTAAAGAAGTTGGATTTATAGATACTATGGGAGAATTAAATTATTTATTGTAATATGGATTACAAGGAGAGAATAGAATTATTAAGGTATATTTAAAAAAATATTATAATAAAATTCAAAAATTTATAGAAATCTTAAATCACCAAGAGATACATATTGAGACTATGTATAAATCAGTAGAAAAAAAGATTAAACGAGTGGCTTTGCCATTACTATTGGATTGTAAAGAAAATGTGAATGGAGCATCTACACAACCAAATTTAAGAGATCCTAGGAAGATAGGGCATGAATTTATAGATGCTACATTAGATGGATTAAAGGTTGGATGTGATGGATTTTTGACAAAATGTAAAGAAGAATGTTTTAGAGAAATGCTTTCATAACATGGAAAGACTTTTGCATTTGAAGGACATGAAATTAGATGTGTTGATCCAAGTAATATAGCACCTATGGTTATTTTTACTATTCTTCATAAACCATGGAATTTGAGGCCAATTCCAATGCCAAAAGTATATTTATCCAAATTAATAAATTTATTCAATAAAAAGATTAAAATAAAAATTTTAGAACCATCTATAGCACCTTATTCTAATTGATGGTTTATAGTACTAAAGAAAAATGGAACAATGAGGTTTATACAAGATATGCAACCTATGAATAAAGTGACTATTAGAAATATGGATTCAAGTCCAATTGTAGATGAATTTGTAAAAGCATTTGTTAAAAGAGCAATCTATTCAATGGCTGATTTTTACTCAAGCTATGATCAATTCCAATTGGCATTATAAAGTAGAGATTTAACTACTATAAAGACTCCATTGGATTTAGTAAGAATGTGTACATTGCCTCAAGGGGCTATTAATTCAATAGTTCATATGATGAATACAATGAATAAAGTATTGAGAGATTTTATACCAAAAAAAACTATGCCATTCTTAGATGATGTTCTAATTAAAGGATATATAGAAGAGGAAAAAATAAAATATTAGATTAAAAGGGTTGTAGAAGATTTGTTGTAAATCATATTATCAATTGTAAGAAGATTTTATCACGATTGGAAGAGGTACATTTGACCTTATCAGGCATTAAATCTATGTTTGGGATAAATGAGATACTTATTATTGGATACATGTGTGGTTCTTATGAACGTAAGCCAAGTATTGAAAAAATAAATATTGTTAAAAAAATAAAAGAATGTACAAATACAATGGAAGTCAAAAGATTTTTAGAAGCATGTATTTTCTGTAATATATGGATACCTCATTTTGTACATGTAGCAAATCCATTATATGAGTTACTAAGAAAGAATCAAAAATTTCAATGCAAAGAAAAACAATGAAGAGCTATGAAAAAATTGAAGGAATTTCTTTCTTCACCTCTAACTTTGAAGAAAGCAGAGTATGAATACAGAAGGCCAATGATATTGATAGCTGATGCAAGTCCAATTGGAATAGGTTGGACAATTGGACAAGATGATGAACAAGAGAATAGATATATAATAAGATTTGGAGCAAAGGTTTTGAATATTAGACAAAGGACATATGCACAAATTAAAAGAAAATTATAAGGTGTAGTAATAGCTATAAAAAATAAAAAAGAATATTTGATAGGACCTTCAGTAGTTATAGAAACAATTTATCTACCTTTATTGGACATGATCATAAGTTGTTCAATTCCTGATATTGCTATATTAAAATGGATAGCATATATTAAATCTATGAATCTAGAATTTAAGCACATTTCAAGAAAAAATAATTTAGTTGCAGATATATTATTAAAGGTGAGGTATTATAATGAAGAAGATATGATTGATTTGGAAGATGATGTGGGCACCAAGTTTTATACTAATGCATTATCAAAAGAAGAAAGTGTATGTTTGAATATACCATTGGAATCATTTTCAAAAGATTAATATGAAGGTAAATAAGAAGATGTTGAGAAGTATCTAAGTACATTAAAGCAACAAGAAAATTGGACAAATAAAAAATTTAAGAAAATCCATAAAAAAGCCTATACATATTTTCTATGTGATGGATATTTATGGAAGTATTCAAAAAAAAGAAGAAAAATACCACAACAAGTGATATGTAATTTAGAAGCTTAATAAAAGATTATTAAAGAGTTTTATAAAAGTTTGTGGGCAAGGCATAGAAGAATTTGGGCAACTTTTATTAAAATAAAAGAAAGGTATTGGTAGAAAGGCATATACAAAGATTTAGCAGATTTTATAGGATCATGTGAGACTTATCAAGTTTATTCTAATATTTGACATCAAGATAAATTACATCCAACTTATCCTCTAGCATTACATTATAAGTGGATAGTAGATTTAATGGCAATGCTTATGAGACTTGGACAAATAAAATATTTGATACTTACACATGAAGATTTATCAAATATGGTTGAAGGACGATCATTAAGAACAAAGAGCACTAAAAGTGTATGTCGATTCCTCTTAAAAGACATTGTTTGTTAATATGGTTGTATTAGAAAAATCATTGTAAATAGAGGTGAATTGGATACAAAAGAAGTAAAAAAACTCTTTGGTAGAATGGAAATTAAACTTTCTTTGACAACAGCATATAATCCAAAAGGTAATGAGAAGAATGAGCATAGACATTCACCTATTATTAAGGCATTAGTAAAAGTATGCAATGGCAAAGTATATTAGTGTCCAAAGCTACTACTATTTGCATTATGGACAGATTGTATAACTTATAATACGCTAACTGGTTATATGCCTTTTGAATTAATGTATGGACAAAAGATAATTATGCCAATAGAAAAAATAGTGCACACATAGAGAATATTATCTTAAAAAGATGATCTTAATAGAGAGGATCTTTTAGCATTATGGATTTAGCAATTGGAAAGAAGACCTAAAGATATTGAAGTAGCAATTGGAAGATTGAAGGAAGCAAGGGAAAAGAATAAGAAAAGATTTAATAAAATGCATCGATTATGGCCTAAAAAAATAAAAGAAGGTGATTGGATACTAGTCTATGATAATAGTTTGGATAATTAATATAATACATTATAAAATATTTTTAAGCATTGATTTGGACCATATGTCAAGATAAAAGTCTATGACAATGGAACATACTCTTTATAAAAGCTTGATGGAATAAAATGAAAGATATCTATAGTAGGCAAGCGAGTCAAGTTATTCAGAGAAAGAAGAGTATGTATACATTTTGATGAAGAAAAAAATCTATTGAGGGATATTGAAACAGAAGAGAAGTAACAAATTGAAGATCAAGAATTAGACCAAGGTAGAAAATGTCACATATTAATATATTGAAAAAATTTTAGCGCATACCGGAGGATACACAAGTTCAAGAAGGAGTGGATGTTGTGTAATGACATAGCCATTAGATGAAAGAGAAAGGAAATAATTATAATATATAGGAGCTCAAATGGAAATATTTGAGAGAATTATCTAAGAATTATAGATAATAGAGAAGAAAGTAAAAAAAAAGTTAAAAGGCTATGTAGAATGGGTAGGAATTTTAGGATTTACAATACATAGTTTGTAGGGTTAAGAGTAGGCAGGAAGCCGATGAATGGCTAGTTTAGAAGGTAGCATGGGTGAGGGAGTAAGAAAAAGTGATTATTGTCGATTGTGTAGCGGTTAATACCAATTGGAGTAAGTATAAATTGATTCGGACAGTAGAAGTAAGGGCCAGACTATGATAGTGCTGAGCTGGGATAAGCTTGGTGCTACTTCTTGTTAATTTTAAGAAAAGGATATTAGATAAGTGCTGAATATTATAAAAGTGCAGTTCTATAATGAATCAATGAAGGAAAGAATTGATTTATAATGAAAGATTGAGAAATATGTACTGATATGCTGAAATATCAGTAGAAAAATATAAGTGAAAAATTGGAAGTAGGGAATTGGAGATGTTTTGTGAAGAATGAGTATGAATGTGAGAAAACTATATTACATTGAATATTGAATCAAAGGTGACCCACGAGAGGAAGTTCGTGGAGTTTGAAGTATGCAAAGTAAATTATTAGGAATGATAGTCAATTTCAAAGTATTCTTGTGTTTGGAATATAGGATAACTATGTTGTGTTTTGAGATATCACAATATTACATATTGTTGTCATAAAGAAGGAGAGGAGGACACGTAGTGAATACTTGAGTTGGATTATTATTTACGATATTTTATTGTTAACAGAGTTATTGGTAGTATAAGGGAGATACTTTAACAAAATTGGGATGTTTTAGTGTAATGAGAAGGAAGTTAGTTGTGTGACTCTAATGGTTTAACTCAATGCAAATAGTCTTTCCTGTGTTCGAATCTCCCTTTACAGATTTACTCTGGGCAGTATTAGTAGAGTAAGTGAGACGAACGACAACAATATTTTGGCGCCACTACCAGGGATTGACAATAGTATTGAGTGTTAGGAATTAACTGCTAAATAAGTAGTTACAACAGTGATAGAAAGCAATGTCAATAATATATGATGAAAGATTATGGTTAATAAGAATGAGAACATTGCTGTGAGAAAAATTCGTCAGTCAAAAGGAAGACAATAGAGAGCACAAGTAAGAAATTTGTTGTAGGACGAGCAAGATTAGAAGCTAAAAAGGAAGCGTCGACAGAGTTGGATTAAACCGTGGTTGCATGCCTGTCGGCATATTCGAGCATATCAAGAACACAAAAGATCTTTAATATTTCAGACATATATACCGTTAAAGAAGTTGCCAAAAGCACTCGCGGATAACTCCACGAATAGCCCAGTGTATCTCTTGAGCCCATTAGCGGAAAGAGAACGGAGCATAGAAGAATTGGGTACTCCATTGGGTACTTTTCTAATAGCGGATACAGCCGATTCTAGCAAGGTTAGTTCTTTAGTAGGGAATGTATTGCTTGCCAATAAAGGCCAATTCAATGTATTCCAAAAATCCGTCATTTTCACCTCAACTTCAACCGATAAAATTATTCGTAGATAATAATAGTAAAGAGCGGAGGCCTAAAACTTCGGAAAAGATAATTGAAGGAAGCAGCATTTATTTTAATCAGGAAGCAAGTGGAACATTGTCACCTTCAATGGCGGTGATGGGTCTAGCAGTACCAATTGTGGTACAATTAGGTGCGGTGGGTGATCGCACAACTAGCGTAGCCCCATTACCTACCTTTAGGAATCTGCCAGGAACCGACCTATAATAACACTTGTCTCAATTTCTAACCGCATGTGTAGCCAATAATGGTAAAACTGAAGATATTTGGTTAAGATGGCTGCCAACAACCTTAAAAGATATGGCATTTGAATGGTATAATCGCCAACCCGTGGGACAATTTTCTAATTGGGAGGCATTGAAAAATATATTTTTGACTCATTTTTGACCAATAGGATTTGAAGAACGTCTTAGAGAAAGATTAATGAATAGCAAAATGGTACCGGAAGAAGCGGTGCAGTCATATTATGGCCGAGTAGCAGATATCCTTCGAAAATGGCCAAATAACCAAATGCCGGACTCATTTGTTATGTCCATATTGGTTAACGGACTATACCCACCAGAATTGAAGATGTTTGTAAAGGAGGCCCAACCTGCGACTGTAGCTGCCTCACTTGACCGAGCTAAGGTATGGAAAGTATGTCATTATGACCAAATCTTAACCACAGGAGCCACATTGATTCCATCTCAAGGAGGGTATCAAATACCAACCTGGAATGAAACAGTGAACAGTTAGGAAAGGACAATTGACTACAGTGCAAATCTTAGTGTTAATTTGCAAGGGATAGTCAATGTTGTTCCATTGCACGCTGTACCACCAACA
The DNA here is from genome assembly GCA_036785485.1 of Physcomitrellopsis africana. Taxonomy (NCBI): domain Eukaryota; kingdom Viridiplantae; phylum Streptophyta; class Bryopsida; order Funariales; family Funariaceae; genus Physcomitrellopsis; species Physcomitrellopsis africana. Next base: position 233,056 of record JAWRVF010000449.1, on the reverse strand, counting down.
ACTGCAATCCCATACTCCCCATATCAAAAATCAATATCTACAAAAGAGTTTTCTAACGAACTAGTATCGAAGGATCCAAATGAGACTTTGTTGTTAACTTTGACAAAGAAGATAGACGAATTGGCTGTTAATCTAGCAAAAGATAAGGAAAAGAGGCATAAACCGACTAGTATACGTTCCAATATTTGGTGCAATAATTGTAAGGGGCAAGGCCATTTAGTAACGCAGTGCCCTTTGCCACCCCAAATGACTGTTCAATGTACATTTTGTGGAGGTAAGTATGTAACCACAAATTGCTGGAATTTAAGAAGGCAACATCAGTTAGGAAATCAAACTATGCTTCAACCAACTTCGTGGGATGTTAATCAAATTCAGATTGAAAATAGGTTTGGCTAGAACGAAAATCGTCCTTTTATACAAAATAGAAATTTCTATAATTTTCAAAATTCTGAGTATAACCAAGAAGGTGATCCTAATTTCCAAGGTTTTGTGCAAAATCAACAAGGACAACTCAAATATCCACCTATTCAGAATCCAATTTCAGATCCTACTATACTAACTGGTCGACCGGGATCCTTTATCCATCAAACCTGGAACAAGCTTAGCCGGTATATACCAATCGAGATGCCCTATATACCAGATGGAGGAGGAAGAAGACTGCTTCGATGCTATCGATGCAGGCAGCTAGGACATTATGTTAGTGAATGTCCCAATCCTAGAGCCAGTGATGATTACGCTCCAATATGTAGAAATTATAAGCAATCTAGACATACTTACCAACAATGCAACGCTCCGTTTAATGTTAATAATCGAGATCAGCGTATTCAGCTGCAAAATAAGATAGAGGACAATATTCGAGTACCACAAGATTCTCTGGTAAATCGGATAGAATGCGTCCGTGCAGTACTTATTTGGGCCCAGAAAAAGAGAAAAGATCCAATTCAACAATTGGAAGTACCAGTTGCAGCGGACCAATATCCATCATTGAATGATGCTTCAAATCTAATACCAATATCAAAGGAATTACCAACGCGAGAATCCAATTTGTCTGTGCAACTTGAGAATAATCTTAGGCCCGCAATAATGGTTCAACCAAAACCAATACCAATATCTGCAAAGATTTGGAAACCATCTTATCCATTAAAAGATCCTCTTATGGACACGAATTACGACAAAGTCCATGCAGCAATTCTAATTCCGAACTCTATAAAAAAATTATCTCAAGGAGTCAAATTAAAATCCATGAAAAAAAAGAGCCCCTTGGGAATCATTGCCAATATGAAACCATATGATATTATGAAAGATTTAGATGAAATTAAACCTTCTATTACCATGAAGCAATTGTTAGCAGTTGCACAAGAATGTCATTCTACATTGAATTCCTCATTAATATGACGTAGAGTTCGTAATAAAAAAATTCATGAGGTTAGTTTGAATCCCGATCCGGGAGCATCAACTATCGATGTATCAATTGATGGTGTTCTCATTCCTGGAGTTCAAGTGGATGGTGGCTCTAGTGTGAACTTAACGAACGTCGATACAATGGAGGAGTTGGATTTAAAACAATTAGTACCCACGACATTGGTATCGAGAATGGCAGGTCATAGTAAGGTAAAACCAATGGGTATCTTACGTAGTATTAATATTATAATCGCGGAAATTACGTATGAAATTGATTATATTGTTTTCCAATCACAGAGTTCTATTTTATCATATCCAATATTATTGGGTCGACCATGGCTATATCAGGCCAAAGTTAGGAACGATTGGGGCTGTGGAATGTTAACTATTGAGAAGGGTAATGACAAGATTGTTTTATAGATGTATCCAGTTTAATATCATGGGGAGTCGCAAATTAGGAGCACAGAAGCAACATCTGAAGATGAGAGCCAATTTGAGGCACAGTATGACGAAGTTAATAATGTGATGCAAGTTGATAAGGACCCAACTCACATGCGGAAGCCAGGCGTGTTACACCAGTATGGAGGTCCAAGGGAATATTTTTTAGATCAGGAGGATGCAGTAAATTTTGACGATGTCATCGCGGACTGGATGAATAATTGTGTGATAAATGAAGTTGGTACATTGGAAGCAGAATTGGGTAAGTCCAATTTGCTAGCCCATATGAAGGGTTCAGAGCCGGAGGGGCAATTCACTCCGGGGGTTAATGAGGAACCTGTATGCCAATCCATTAATTTGGGTACCAATGAAACACCCTAGATTATCAAAGTATACATCGATATTACGGATATAGAGCTAAGAAATTAGAAAGAATTCTTTCTAAATCATAAATCTGCTTTTGCTTGGTCATATGCAGATTTAAAAGATATTCCTGCCGAAGTTTGTGAGCATCAAATTACCTTAGAGGAAGATGCTATACCAGTTCATCAAAGATAAAATTGTCTTAATCCAAAATATTCTCTCATGGTCAAGGAGGAAGTAGATAAACTATTAGACGTGGGCTTCATATATCCAGTCTCGTATTGTGAATGGGTTTCACCAATTGTGATAGTGCCAAAGAAAAATGGAAAAATCTGTATCTGTCAAGACTTCTGTAAATTAAATGCGGCTGTCAAGAAAGATTATTTTCCTTTATTTTTTACAGATAGCATACTGGACGTAGTAGCTGGGCATGAATGTTATTCCTTTTTGGACGGATTTTTGGATTATAATCAAATAAAAATTGTAGAAGAAGACCAGTTGAAGACTACTTTTACTACAGATTGGAACACATTTGCTTATAAAATAATGCCATTTGGGTTATGTAATGCCCCGACCACATTTCAAAGGATAATGACACAAGCGTTTTAGAATTATTTACGATTGTTGATGGAGATATTTTTAGATGATTTTTGCACATTCAGTACAACAGCGAATCATTTGGAACATCTTGATAATTGTTTGGACCAATGTGTTAAATATGGGATATCTTTGAATTCTAATAAGTGTCAATTTGGCGTACCATCGGGAAAGCTTTTGGGACATATCATTTTCGTGGCCGGTATCCCTACTGACCCAGATAAAATTACTTGGATATTGGCTTTACCAAAGCCAACAACAATGTCTGGTGTTCGGGATTTCGTAGGCTATGTCAGCTACTATAGGCGATTCATTCATTTATTTGCAGAAATATGTCAACCGTTAACGAATCTCTTAAAGAAACCGCCACCGGATGGATCTAGTTCAATTTGGACTGAGGAATGTACAGTTGCCTTTGAGGAGTTAAAACAAAAATTGGTCTCAGCACTAGTACTTATTGCACCTTGTTGGACAAAATCCTTTCATATTTATGTTGATGCCTCAAATATTGCTATTGGATCCGTATTAAGCCAAAAAGATGAAAAGGATTTAGATCATCCCATCTATTAGGCTAATCGACAATTTATAGTTGCGGAACAAAATTATACTACAACTGAATGGGAAGCCTTGGACATGATCTATTTTGTCCAGAAATTTCGGCATTATTTGCTTGGTTATCCATTTGTATTTCATGTCGATCATGATGCTCTTAAATATATGATTAATAAATCTCAATTGAGTGGACGCATTGCTCGATGGATGTTATTCCTTCAAGAATTTAATTTTACTATTAATGTTTGACTAAGAAAGAAACATGCCAATGCAAATCATTTATCTCGATTGACTAATATATTCGGTAATAAACCTATCAATGATGAACTTCTTGATGCGGAATTATTTGCCGTCGATGTGATCACCCCAGAATATAGTGAATTGATCTAGTATTTGACATTTCAAACATTTACACCTACATATAGTGAGAAACTTAAGAAACGCTTGATTTTAAAAAGTGCTCCATGTACGATGATTGGAGACGCCTTGTATAAGTAAGGAAGAGATGGAATTCTATGCCGTTGTATTTTTCAAAGTGAAGTACGTACTATATTGGAAGGATGTCATTTGGATAGTTGTGGAGGACATTTTGCCGGTGACAGCACTGCCCGCAAAGCTTTAATGGCTGGATATTGGTGGCCAACAATGTTCTCAGATGCACACCAATACGTCTGACGTTGTGATCCTTGTCAGCGTATTGGTAGACCTACAAGAACTTCTGCCATGCCATTGGTACCAATTTTAGCACAAGCACCGTTTGAAAAATGGGGTATTGATTTTGTAAGACCAATCGCACCAGCCTTGCGTAATGGACACAAAAGATATATTTTGATAGCGATTGATTATGTGACAAAATGGGCGGAGGCAATGACAACAAAAACTAATAATACCAATATCGTAGCCACGTTTTTATATGAGAACATTATCACTTGATTTGGGTGTTCCAAAGAATTGGTTAGTGATTGTGGCACCCATTTTATTAATTCCACAATTGCGGCTTTGACAAATAAATACGAGATCAAGCATCGGAAGACAATCCCATATCATCCTTAGGCCAATGGGCAGACTGAAAAGACCAACAAGTATTTTGTATAAAATTTTAATGAAAACAGTGTGTAGTGTGGGAACGGATTGGGATACAAAATTGTCTGCAACCTTGTGGGCATATCGTACTGCGTATAAAGTAACTACCAATTCCACACCATTTCAATTGATGTACGGGCAAGAGGCAATATTATCAATTGAATTGGAAGTTCAGAGTTTACAAATTGCATTGGATGAATGTCTTGGTGACAAGGAATCCCTCCAACATTGGTTAGCACAATTGGATAAAATTGGATGAAGTTAGGACTACGGCTCTTTTAACTATGGAAGCTATACAGCGCCGCCGAAAGAATTATTATGATAGTAAATTACGTCCTAAATCTTATATGCCCAATGATCTGGTGCTTCTTTATGATAGTCACTTTCACCATTTTTTGGAAAAATTCCAAGTCCGTTGGCATGGACCTTATCTAGTAATTGAAGCCTTTTCTAATGGTTCAGTTCAATTGGAAGATTTTATGGGTATTCAATTTATCACTCGAGTTAACGGCAACCATTTATGTCTTTATTTTACATAAAACTGGGACGGATTTTTAAAATTGGAAAGAAGAGAGTGTACCTGTTCATGATAGCTCACCTTTAATGAAGGTGCATGATGGCTAGAAAGATGGCTGATGGTTAGTTTTGGTTCCTAATATGCACTAGTCATGCAAATCAGAAGTGACGATCTGGTACACTAGATTAAGGATTGTTGCTTTAGACCCCGAGTAAAAAATTAGGAGCGGGGCACTTAGTGGGAGTTTTGATTAGTATTATATTTTGAGTTTGATCGTCCGAGTGTATGCTTATTAGAGTGTAGAATTCTCTGCAGTCAGAGAATAACGATTAGTCCGAGCAAGGAATATGTAGTCAGTATTATATAATGTCAATGGAGAGGTTGAAGAGAGCTGTAGACAGAGAGGAGAATGTCCGAAACGTGCAAAACAAGAGTAATTTACAATCGCCGTCCTTAGTAGTAATCACTAACATGGACCCCATTAAGTTGGAAATCTATTGGTCCTTACAAAGACAGAGAGATTTTAGAAATGCACAGATGTACATGTTTTTGTGAGGATCGGATAATTTGCCTCCAATTGATGTAGAATTAGTTGCAGAGTACATAGAAAATTACGATCCAGAGGATGGTTCAAGTGTAATAAAAGGGAGAATAATTGGAATCGATGAGAGTACCTTACAGAAGGTATTATATTTATCAATAGGTAAGTTAGCGATAGGCGTCGAAGTGTCCAATGACTTCAGATCGGGAAGTTACTTCAAAAGGGACATGGCGTCCTTTCAGAAAAATCAAGGCTGGAAAGTAGCAGAGGCACTTAGTCCAGAGCTTGCGGAGTGGATGCGGTTCATTCAAAAGTGACTAGGCTTGAACCGGCATACCACGTACATATCCAAGCGCTTGTTGTTTGCTGCAATTGGAACATTGGAAGGCATGGTCTTTAATTGGGTAGCCTTTGTAGCAACCCGTATCCATGCAGAAATGGGAGCCAAGCAAAAAACGAGTAAATTCGCTTCTTTGCTATGCTCTAACTATAAGCATTCCGTGATTGCACACACATTAAGTCAACCAATAGGGAAAAAGAGCGTATCTTCTCCAATGCCGCAACAGGGTATGCGGAGTTTACCAGCTGGCCTAGGGGTAGTGCTGCATGAAATTGGGGAATCCAGTAGATCACGAGAATGGGAGGCTATCCCGGAGACTACACCAGGGCGGGCTTCAATTTGTGCAATGATAGAGAGGGTGGTTGAGGCTCCAGTTTTGAACACCAGGATACCGGTAGAAAAGAACCTCACGGTGTCATGGTGAGAGTCTTAGCCCTAAGAAACACTAGGTCTTTTTTGCCTCTAGTTTCTCAAGTGCAAGATGAGATTCATAAAGTTCATAAAATTGAAGAATTTATATAAAAACATACTTTATTAACCCTAACATATTCTGCCTTTAGAAACCCGCCTTCAATTTTGCTCATAAATCCTAGGATATCACATCAATTGAAGCAAAATTTGGACACAAGGTACTTAAGAGAGTAAAGAAGCAAACCCCATAAACCTTTTGATTATAGCTCATGTGGTTAGAGAGAACCATGTTGTCAAAGTAATTCCTCCATGCTGCCTTTGATTCTGGACCCCCTTTGCTTCACACCTTCATTGCTCTTCATTAAAGAAGACCTAAGTGCTGAAATTTGGTAGGCTTATAGCTTATCTCATGTTGTAAACACCCTCCAAATATTGCTCCAAGAGCCTTCTCCAAACTTGAGTTATAGGTTCCATCCTTCTTCTTTAATTTTGCCTTCTAACAACTCTGGATCCGACCACAATTTTCCTCATAACTCCTCGAATATAACTCCAATAGCAATCAGTTTTTTACACAACTTAATAGACTCATATATCTACAAACCCCAACAAATTTTACTCAAAATACTACTCTGATCACAAAGATATGCTCCCTCAAACTTCACTGATTTGGAGATAGACCCCTGTCACTTTGAAAGAGCATAACATTTTATTTATAAGACTAATGAGTATCAAACTTACACTCATCTCTTCCTTAACTTACATAGATCATGTCTATCAAATTTCACACTCAAATTCGTCTCCTAAATCTCTTTATACCCAAAAAAACCCACACACATGCACTGCCCATACAAACCCTCAACCTTGCCTTCACTCTATTTCTCTTTTCATTCAAACCGGTTACAATTTCACTCATAACTCTTTGCTTAGAGGTCATATTGACTTGAGATTTTGACACAAAGTAGTTAACTCTATAAGAACAAAAACCCAACAAATTTCGCCACTAAAGTCTAAGTGGTTTCCAAGAACCAAGGCCCGAAATTTAGTAACCCTCTCTGCCCTAGTCTTAAACACCTGCAACTTTCACGACTCATATCTCCCTTGATACTTAATCAAAAGACATGAAAATTGTCTCTATGAGTTCCTTATCTTGTCTACTACAAACCCACAAAAAATCGCATCTAAAATCCTCTCTAAGCTTCTGCTACACACAAAAATGTATACTACCTATCAAAAAGAAACCCTATCTCTCCAAAAAAACTCTCCTCCTTCTTCTTCACGACCCTTCCTTGTCATCTCCCTCCTGGTCTTCTTTATCCTCTTGGTCAAAAAGACCTCTTAGCCCATGTCTTTTCCACTTCCTCAACCTTTTCTTTTTACTAACTTGAAGAAATTTCACTTTTCAAGGTAAATTTCCATTGTATCTTCTTACTACTAATTTTCTATCAACCTTTCTTCTAATCTTAATCTTTTTATTTTAATGCATTCTTTTATGTTTTTCACACTATGTTTTGATTTACAACACGACAACGGAAGTAATATTGGGACAAATTTCCCAATTGCAGCTTACCGTGAGCCAGCTAAAAGGGAATCTAAGACAACAATTGGAGTCTAGCTGGAAGGAGATAATGGAGAAAGGCTGCCAAATTGTGGAACAAGGGCACTTGATTAGGGCAAAGACAGAGTCCAAGTTGGCATTGGAGCAGAAAGTAGCGGAGGAAAAGAAAAATTGGACGAATGAAAAAGATTGCATACAAAGAATCCTGAACGGTCAAAAATAAGAATTAATAGAGAACCGCACGATATGGGATTTGGAACAGGAAGCGCTGAAGTATCAGTTACAAGTAGAACGTGATAAAGTAGTGAAATTGGAACAGAAAAAGGTAAAATTGGGAGACCAATACCGAATTGGAACGGAGAAGTTGCAGACAGAAATTGGTGCCTTGAAAAGTGAAGTGCAAAAATTGGAGGGCGATTTGGCCAATGTCATTTGGCCACAGGTATCTGCTCCTCCAATTTCAAGTATTAGTGAGTTGGAGGAGAAGGTGAAGTGACAAGGGCGCCAATTAGAGGTGAAAGATGCCAGAATTCTATAATTGGAGGCTCAAGTTTGGAAATTAGGAGCAGATAATGAAGATTTATCAACGTAGTTGAAGATTAATCATGTGGATTTATCGGAGGAGGATGAGGACGTGCCATTAGAGCCAGACGCAGAAGAACCTCCTACGAATCTAGGAGTATCCCAATCTCAGGAGCCAGCCTCATAACAAAGTTTTATCAATTTTGTGTTTGCGAGGACGCTGCACAATTAGGAGTGGGGCTATGTAGAATGGGTAGGAATTTTAGGATTTACAATACATAATTTGTAGGGTTAAGAGTAGGTAGGAAGCCGATGAATGGCCAGTTTAGAAGGCAGCATGGGTGAGGGAGTTAGAAAAAGTGGTTATCGTCGGTTGTGTAGCGGTTAATATCGATTGGCATAAGTATAAATTGATTCAGGTAGTAGAAGTAAGGGCCAGACTGTAATAGTGCTGAGCCGGGGTAAGCTTGATACTACCTCTTGTTAATTTTTAAGAGAAGGATATTAGATAAATACTAAATATTATAAAAATACAGTTCTATAATGAATCAATGAAGGAAAGAATTGATTTATAATGAAAGATTGAGGATGTACTGATATGCTAAAATATCAGTGGAGAAATATAAGTGAAAAATTGGAAGTAGAGAATTGGAGATGTTTTGTAAAGAATGAGTATGAATGTGAAAAAACTATAATACATTGAGTATTGAATCAAGGGTGACCCATGAGAGGAAGTCCGTGGAGTTTGGATTATGCGAAATGATTTATTAGGAGTGATAGTCAATTTCAGAGTATTCCTGTATTTGGAGTATAGGATAATTATGCTGTGTTTTAAGATATCATAATATTACATATTGTTGTCATAAAAAAAGAGAAGAAAAGAGGTAGTGAATACTTGATTTGGATCATTGCTTATGATATTTTATTGTTAACAGAGTTATTGGTTGTATAAGGGAGATATTATAACAAAATTGGGATGTTTTAGTATAATCAGAAGGCAGTTAGTTGTGTGACTCTAACAGTTTAACTCAATGCAAATAGTCTTTTTCTGTGTTCGAATCTCCTTTTACAGATTTATTGTGGGCAGTAGTGAGACGAACGATAACAATATGCTTATATTGCCTTTTCCTAGGAGAAGCTTTTACTTACTTTGAATAGCTATAAATAAAACAAAACAAAGTATATTAGAAAAATAAATAATATAAGCATCTTTAAGAAAGAGTTAAGGTGAAATTTTAAAAAAAATTATCTTAAAAATCTTAAAATTGATATTTAGAGAGGATTGATTATGTGGCTAGATTGGAATCAAACCTTGAGATACAAACTACATGTCAACGGGGGATTAAGGGATCTTTGGCAGATTGGAGAATGGACTTAGAGATTGAACTTAAGAAAGTATGTGTGAATATTCATTTTGAGTGATTTTAAGAAGAATTGGCTTTATAAAAGCTTTACAAAGTCACGATTGTATTAAGTGATTTTGGATCTTGTGAAATAAAAAGTGGTTTACAAATTTGAGATTTTTAGGAGTTTGATTTCAGGTCTACAAGTGAAATTTTGAGAATTTATGATTAAAATTGTGATGAATGTATATTGTGAATTTGGACTAGATCAAACAGTTTAATTGGGAGTTATTAGAATTCAAGTGTACTAAGGTCTCAAAAGTTGAGGTTTGAAGGTTGGTGAGGAATTGCTAGATATTAGCAATTTGTCAATTAGATTGAGGTAAGAGTTTTTTATATAGATAATAGAGAAGATTACCTATCTATATATGTATTTTGAGAGTGATTGAATAGTGCAAATAGAAGTTATTTGTGCTAGAAATTTGACATTAGGATTAGAGAACGAGAGAAATCAATACTCAAGTATAAGTTTGATCATAATTTTTATTACATAACTTAAATCTCTTTCAAATTTTTTGTATATATTGGCAACTTGATTATTGAAAGATGTCTGAAATTTGGACTAAGATCAATAATTAGATCATTAGCAATTATAGTTTAAATCTCCTATAGGATTTATTAGAATTTGGATAGGGTTTGTTAAGATTTAATTAGAATTTGATCAAGGTTGTTAGGATTTGACTAAGATTTGTTAGGATTTGATCAAGGTACTTAGGATTTGATCAAATTTTGACTAGGATTTGATTACAGTTGTTAGGATTTGACTAGGATTTATTAGGATTTATTTAGAATTTGACTAGGATTTGACCAAAGTATTTAGGATTTAATCAGAATTTGACTAAAATTTGTAAGAATTTAATTAGGATTTAATTAGGATTTGACTAGGATTTATTAAGATTTGTTTAGGATTTGATTAAAATTTAGTTAGGATTTGACTAGGATTTGTTAAGATTTATTTAAGATTTGTTTAAGATTTGTTTAGGATTTTTTTAAAATTTGACTAATGTTTGTTATGATTTGTTTAGGATTTGATTAGGATTTGATTAGAATGTTTAGGATTTGACCAAGATTTGAGTAGTATTTAATTAGGATTTGACTAAGATTTGATCAGGATTTATTTAGAGCTTATTTAAGATTTGTCTAGAATTTGACTAGGATTTGATCAAGGTTTATTTGATATTTGTTTAGGATTTATCTAGGATTTATTAAAATTTAGTTAGGATTTGTTTAGGATTTCTTTAGGATTTGATTAGGATTTGATTAGGATTTATTAGAATTTATTTACGATTTGACTAAGATTTAATTAGGATTTGATTAGGATTTATTAGAATTTGACCAAAGTATTTAGGATTTGATCAAGATTTGACTAAGATTTGATTAAGGTTTAGTTAGGATTTGACTAAGATTTAATAGGATTTGTTTAGGATTTGGTTAGAATTTAGTTAGGATTTGATCAAGATTTTATTAGAATTGGTTCAAGATTTGACCAAGATTTGATTAGATTTTTTTAGGATTTTTGGAATATTTTTTTATATTTAATTAAAAAATCTAATTAAACTTTTAATAATTGAAGCATACTTGTAGTCTTAATTGCAAGTTTATATAATATTATTAGAGGTGTTAGGATATATTATTATTATTTATTTTTTATCTTCTACAACTGAGTGCCCAACACATTCTCAAGCAGGACTTTATAATATACAACAACGTTTGTGAGTCCTCCTAACCCTTTTGGTAGCAATACTCTCTTCTTTAAATTCTCTCTTAATAGAAAGGACCGCTTGAATAAGTTGTGCCACAAAAATATTAGCTCTGATATTGCAAAGATTAGTCCACAAATCATAACACTCCATAGAATTTTTAGCTTTGTGATGCCTAATCCTTGAATCAATTGTATTCTATAGCTTGCCTTCTCCTTCTATAAATTAGAAGATATGATCATCTTCTTCATCCTTTGCCAATTCTTCCTTGAGATCTATTTCATTCTTTTTTTTGGCCTACTTAATCATCTTTGCTGCTTCTTTGGCCTTTATAATCTAATTCATAGAAATGGAAAGAATTCTCTGACTTTGTAAAGTCTGATTCCTTTAAGATTGAATGCTTAGCAGCCTCTTCAACTGCTCATGCTCTCATTATAACTTGCGCATTTTCTACTTTAATATTAAAAGACACAACTTCATCAATTCAAGCAAGATTAGAATGTTGTGTTGTATAATTGGCAAAAGGTTTAGATTGATCTAAATGTATAAATCTTTTATATTGCGGACTTTGTGGTCTAGAAGGACTAGCTAAATTAAGTAATAAAATTATACTTTCTTCAGTTTGAATGCCTACAAGAGAATTATGGTTTTATTGATGGTTTTGGTAGTCATATTAAAGATTTGAAGGCTTTGGTGTCATGTCAAGAACGTTAAACCTCATTCTTCTAAAATTCTCTTTTGTTTGTCGTTGATAATCACTAGCAAGAAGATTGAAAGGAATTATCTTGTCAAGACATCTACACCTATCTGTGGGATGGGTGCCACCACAATTATTACATACAATGCCAAGCTCCACCCAACATTTACTTAAAGGATGCATTTTGCCACACGTTATCGTATAGTAATTACTTACAAAATATAAAATCCATTCAAAATACATAATATGTTTATAGGTTTAGATATGTGTTAGAATGGTTAGTAAAGTAAATTAAAGAGAGTTGATATAAGGAACTTTATTTTAGATTTTTACTTAGTTTGATTATGGGATTTAAATTACATAGATCTAAATATTTAATATGAAGCCTTGAGAGAAGGTGGGAGCCTAAGGATGAAAATTTAAGCTAGTAGGAGGCTAATTGGGAGGGATGAAATCAAGGCATGGTCGGATGAAGGCAAGAAATGGAGAGCTTCATCCCTATTGGTCAAATAACATGCCCAATGGGCTTTGAGAAGGCTACCCGCAATCTTAGCAAGGATTTTGGCAACTTCAAGGAAGATATTTGAAAATCAAAGATTAGAATTAAAAAGCTTGTTTTTTGGGCTACAATTTTGGTATAAAAATTGGAGATTTGGAGTTTTAATAAGGGAGGAGTAGGCGCTTGAAGTTAGAAAGTACAAATTGTACCTATTGTCACTCTTTTGAGGCTTTGAGGAATTGTGTATAAGCTTTTGGAGATCGGGAGGTGCGGCTAGAGAAGTGATTTTAAGATCTACACATGATATGGAAGAATTACTACAATTGGAGTTCTAAAGATGGAGATATTAGGAGTCAAAGACAGCAGATTGAATTCCAAGGTAGTAAGTAGGCTGTTTTATTGATAGTGATGGGGTTTTCCATATCTTAAGTTTTTGGATGAATTTTTGTCTCAAACTTTCTAAGAAGGTGTATTATTATGCTAAGAAGCTATACATCAAAGTTTCATAGCATTTAGACTTTTAGATTATGAAATATAAAGAATTTCATACACAAGTGTTTGTAAACAAGGGTTTGAAGCTACTGCTAGGATTTTGGTGATATCTAAAGATTGGTAATGAATCGATGGTTGAAATTTGTAGTGGTAGTTGTGAAGAATACATTAGTACTTTATATAAATCAGGAGTGGATTTAGACAGTTGGATTAAATGTTATGGATTATTGAAGTTTGGAAAAAATTCCCTTCCTACAGGGGAATAAGGGTTTTAAAGCATTTGTTATATTTTGAGTGGTTTGATGAAATAAGACGTATTTATTGGATATAATAGCCCTATGAAGAAATCTTTTATATAAATTTGAGGGTTTTGTTATACTTGAATCTTGGTTGAATAAATAGTGGCAGCCAGAAGCCCAATGCTTTCTTGAGGCAAATTCTCTCTACCACGACAACATTGTCATATGGCATGAACTTCTATTTGGGAATATATAGGGTACCTAGCTGTAGAGAGTTTACTTGAAACTTGATGGTAAAAATCTAATAAGTGATTTGTCTTTAATAAAAAAGACAAATAATATAACAATCTTATAAAAGAGAAGTTATATATATAAACCCTCTTGTATTCAAGTATATTTGTATAAAAAGGGTTCAAATTTCCACAAAATTCCTTCAAAATATTATTCACCCGCAAGGACTTATTTCTTTCTAATTTTTAGAATCCAATAACTCTTGATATAGCCATTCAATTTCTATGAGATTTTCTTCAAAGTGTACAAAATCTTCTTAAGTTTCACCACAAAAAAGAATCAATTCTAAATTTGTTTTTGATTGTCTGATATCTCAAAAACCTTAGTAAGTGCTTAAAACCCTAACTCAGAGACACCTGAGTACTCTTTTCCTTATATCTCACAAATCCAAAATTTTAATACCACAAAAAAATTTTACATAGTCTTGTGACATAAACATATATACTTTTGAAAATTTAGAGCCAAAAATCTATCAAATTGTGCAAGATATAGCTCAAAATGTAACCACTAGTTAAACGGGGTCACTTAGTGCCTTTAGCTTATAAGTACTAAATTTAACTTCTAATATCTCCTTTATTATAGCTTGTATTTCATCAATCTATATATATATAAAATATAGCCGAGAAAGTGTTCTGTACAATCCTAGTTGCCAATCCTCTATTGCTCTCTATATACATGAGTTATGTTTGAAATAGTGATAGTAGATACAATTTCAACATCCTAACTTTGAGCCCCTATATCTCTTTCATAAAAAGTCCAAATCATGCAAGATTTGCACCAAAACCATATCCAAAAATCCAAACTTATTGATTCTAGCCTTTGATGTTTGATTCCCCTCAAAAAAAAAACCCTAATTCCTAATAAGCCCTCAAGTAGCCTCCTCGAAGTCCATTGGACATGATTTTTGGCCAATAGGAATAGAGACTTCTATCATCCATCTCTATTCATTCACATGGATGACCTAACTACCTCCTTTCGCACTAAAAATCCCTTTCTAATTCTTTTTCTTATAAGATTTACACAATATGTGTTCTAAATATCAAATAAAAGAAGTAAATAAGATCTTAAGGATCACCAATGTCTAACAAAGGTGACTTAAGATATATAAAAGCTATTATCAATATAAAATCAACCTCAAAATTACTATCAAAAAAAAAATAAGGTTATATAAATCTTATTAATAATCCTATTAAATAGAATCCTTCTAAATTAACAATCTAATTACATCTTATAATCAATAAAATCTACTATTATAGCTTTTACTTAACTATATCATAAATTATATATTAAATATACATGTACAATTTTTTTCCATGGTAGCCAAACCACAATATGACAATGTCCTATAAGGTGAGTTCATTAGTCCTTGTTATTGATTAGAACTTAGTATTTGGAATGTACTACTACCAAAAGATGGTTGTTGGAGTTGTCTAACCATATGTGGAGGCCAATAGATATTTGATGCTTGTTGTCCATGTCCAATGGATGGACAAAATTAAATGGACTGATCTGCTTGGCCACAATTAGTATACCAAAATCCTGAAGAATGAGCGCCGGATTCATGTATAGGTGGCGGTTGATTTGAAATTTGATTTTTCATCAAACATGACATTTGCTCACTCATGGTTTGGAGGGTTTTTATAATATTATTTTTAAAATTCTCATTTATCTTTTGCACCTCAGATCTCAAGTCTTCAAATCATGCATCTAAAAATGGAGTCAACAATTGAGCTGGAGATCATTATAAAATTATAAGAAATACTGGTTGTAATAGAATAGGTTGACTTCCAAGAGACCTATTTTTATGCAACTCTGAAGGACAATGGTAAAGAGGAATGAACTTCAGAATAGGAGTGTTTTCTCTCCTCCACATTTTTTTGTTTTCCTTCTAAATGACTTCAATTACCAATACAACTCTATAAGCATCCTCTAAGATTTTAGGTTGTCTATCTATGATTTCATGAATAATGGAGTTTTTGTTAAATCTTTGAATAAAATAATGATGGATTGTTTCATTGGTCAACATTTGATCTACATATTGTGTACATACAATCTTCAACCTTTATACATATGACATGATATCCTCATAAGGGCCTTGTTGAATATTAGCAAGAGCCAAAAGAACATTTGACTATCCTATCTCTAGAATAAATTGTCTCAGAAATGCAACTTGAAGTTTTGTCCATCAAATAAATGTGTTTTTTTAATGAGACTTATACCAATTATGCAAAGAATCCTTTAGAATAGTAGAGAACTAGATAAGATAATAATTTTGATCAATCACCATATTTATAATCAGCATTTCAATAAATCGCTCCACATGTGCAATTGGATCTTTATTTCTACACCTACTAAACCTTGGCAAATTTACAAGAATTGAAGCAAGGAAAAGATTTTGAAGCATCTGGATAGATAATCTCCAAAACAATATCATAGAATCACTTTGAGGTAAGATGCAGATTGCAGGTTGTTGTGGTACGATTGGTTGTCTTTTTAGATCAAGTTGCTAATTTATTCTAATTACTTAGGAATGCTTCACCAATGCTTGAAACATGGCATCTACGGAATTAGTAATTCTTGAATCTAAATTTGATTCTTCATGTAGTTAATTACGATTATTGCTTCTAATTATTTTAATTACTCTAGGCTAAAGTGATTAGATCTTAGATACAATGGTCTTCTTTTGAATTTATGTACTAAGCCTAAATTTCACTTCCAGAGATTAATCTAACATTGTGTTGTCATGGTAGAGAGAATTTGCCTCAAGAAAGTGCGAAGCTTTTGGCTGCCACTAATTACTCAACTAAGATCTAAGTATAATAAAACTCCCAAATTTATATAAAAGCCTCCTTCATAGGGCTATTACATCCAATATATAAGTCTTATTTCATCAAAATATTCAAATTATAATAAAATACTCTAAAACCCCTCTCCAATTGGACCTCTTAATTTCCAAAAGCTCTTGTACAATTCCTCCAATCCTCAAAAGAGTGACAGTAGGTTCAATTTCAAGTGCCTACTCCTCCCTCATAAAAACTTCAAATCTCTTGATTCTAACACCAAAATTATAGTCCAAAAAACAAGCTTTTTAATCCTAGTCTCTAAATTTTGAATGCTCTCCTTGAAGTTTCTAAAACCCTTATTTTTCTCGCAAGCAGCCTCCCAAAAACTTATTGAGCATGACCATTGACCAATAGGAATGAAGAATTTTACCTCTTTCCTTCATTCATCCATAATTTATCTTCATGCTTCCAAATAAGCCTCTTAGTAGTTTAATTCTTCTTCTTTGGACCCCAATTGCCTCTCAAGGCTTTATACTAAATATTTAGGTTCTATATAATTTAAACGCCATAATCAAATTAAGTATAAATCTAAAATAAATTTTCTTACACCAACTCCCTTTAATTTATTTTTTAAACCATTCTAACATATATTAGAATCTATAAACATATTATATATTTTGACTAGATTTTACATACTATAAGCAATCACAATACGATAGCGTTAATTTAACAAGGATGTACCACCACAACCAATTGATAAGAATTATAATAAAATATTTAATATAAAATGTTATTAGTGAATATTGGTATTGATTCAAATAGACAATCTTACGACAATGATTATCTAAATAATTTAGATGGTTAGAAGAAAGTTGAAGTATCCTACATTATAAAAGGCATTTTATCCAACTATCTAATTATAATAAAAAGAAAAAATAAAAACACCATCAATAAAAATATGATTCAAAGAAAATTTATTTTAAGACTCTAATAATTCAAATTTGCTTAAAAATTCTACAAAGCAAATTTAAACATTGATAATTAAAAATCCAACTTCTAAAATTTTAATTTCAATGTCCTTATCTTAGTGGTGAATTAAATTGGCAAGGAAGGAAGGCCTGACCTTGTGCCATACTTGGTCGCCTAGGCCTTCCTCTTTAGTTAGGGGGCTCAGTGCATTACAACGTGGAAGCATCTCGACCTTTCACCTCCTAGCTCTTTTCTTAATTTAATACACAATAGATGAAGGAAGTTCACCAAGAAATTGTGTACAAACTTCTTGATGTCAGAATTACTCACATTCTCCTTCAACCACCTACTATATGCATGTTAGAATTAAAACAAATCAAATATCTAGATTTATTTTAAACCGACTTGAGTTAATGTGATTAGAAAAATTAGAATTTTGCAATAACAAGAAAAACCTGAAATACCTTTATTACAATTCTAACTACAGGTCACATTTAAATTGAATTTAAGTGGAAAAGATAACTCATTAGAAAATATGCTTCAAAATCCAACAATTGCAATCCTCGCATTTTGTCCAATACTCTAGTATTTTGGAGCTTCAAGTAATGAACTTCAAAGATGAAGATTAGTTATAACAAAATTGAAGTACCAAAATAACATTCAATTAGAATAATTGCCTTTCAAGCAATAGATTAGAACCAACAAAAATCTGGCAAATGCACCAAAAGTGTGAGTTCAAGTAAACCTCCTTAATTAAAGGATTTTAAAGGCCACATAGTTAAGAGTTGATTTTTTTTGGATTTATTTTATTTAAGTTTTGATTTATTATTTCTTTATTGATTTGTTGATTTAATTGTTCAATTAAAAATTTAAAAATTTATCTTAGTTTATAATTCATTTAATTAATCCAAATTGAGTTGAAATCAAGTTAAACAAGGCCAATCAATAGAAGGGAAGAAATAAAGTAAAAATAAAAATAAAAAATTAATTAAAATAAAATCTCAAAAAATAAAAATAAAAATAAAAAATAAAAAAATAATCAAAATAATCAAAATAATAGAATAAATAGATAAATAATTTATATATATATATATATATAATTAAATAGAATCAATAGAAAATAATGAATAATAATAATAAATAAATAATAAAATAAATGAATAATAAATAGATAAAATACAAGATGAATAAAATCAAATGAAGCAAAATTTGACAAATGGATGTAATAATTATCACACGAGAATTTTTGACAAAATGAATATAACAAGAATATTAAATAGTGATTATTGAAATAAATATAATTATAATATGAGTATAAATTGAATTTAATTAGTGGCTAACAAGTGCCATGGACATTTGGTAGAACTTTTGACATCGATTCTATAATATTCTGTTATTTATAATGGTCAACAACCACAATGAGCAAGTATTGATGCCAACAAGCAGTCCTTAGATCGCAGCTGCTCCTTGCACCAGCAGAATTCCCTTGTACAGCAATAACCACTACAAAAATAAAATAAACAAATTAACAAGTAAAACTGCCAAGTACCAATCGCCAATCAAACAACAAACCATCCTCATACCAATGGTGTCGCACAATTCTGCCATTTGCTAGCAAGAATCGGAAATTAAGAGGTAAGTAACACTTTACCACACTCACTTTGTAACATTGACTGCACCTCCTAGCAGCAGTAAAGGAAGAACTCCACCGCATTAAAAAATTTCGTAATACGATAAAAATTCACCGAAGCATCGATGCACATATAACCTCACACCAACTCCACCTATACAATATTGCACCAATGTAATCTTTG
The DNA here is from genome assembly GCA_036785485.1 of Physcomitrellopsis africana. Lineage (NCBI taxonomy): Eukaryota > Viridiplantae > Streptophyta > Bryopsida > Funariales > Funariaceae > Physcomitrellopsis > Physcomitrellopsis africana. Next base: position 213,849 of record JAWRVF010000449.1, on the reverse strand, counting down.
GGATCGAAGCAAGCCGTCGTCCTTTACCCTCACAACAGCGCCTTCTTGCCCTCTTTTTAGTACCATCGCCTCACTTCAAACACTTACAAACATCATCTTGAGATTTTGGAATGCCTTCTCTATTTGAAGTTCTTATTTTATCTTATCTTTGTTTATCAATTGAATAAGAAGGGTGACAACTTGAGAGTAATTTTTAATGAAGATCTGGTAGAAATTAGCAAATCTAAGAAAACATTGTACGTCTCTTATAATCTTTGGAATGGCCCATTATATAATTGCCTCCACCTTCTTGGGATCCATCATCAAATCCTTAGTAGATAAGATGTATCTCAAAAATTCTATCTTTAGTTGATGAAATATATATTCCTCTAGCTTAGCATACAAACTTGTATTTCACAACTTTTGTAATACCAACTTAACATGCTCCTTGTATCTTTTCAGATTTTTTAAGTAGATCAAGATGTCATTAAGATAGATCACCATGAACTTATCTAAGTGCTCTCTAAAGATGTCATTCATTAAAAGTTGAAAGATATCGGGTGCATTTATTAATCCAAAAGGCATGTCATTATATTTAAAATGTCTATACATTGTCCAAAGTGTGGTCTTCTATTCGTCTTCCTCATTGATTTGTAGTGGATAATTATTCTTTATTATTATCTTATTTAATTTTCGATAATCAATACACATATACAAAGAACCATATTTTTTCCTTACAAAGAGTATAGATGCACTTGCTGGAGACTTTGAATATTTGATGAAGTTTTTTGCAAGATTTTCATTAATATAATCTTTCAACACCAAAAGCTTGTTTTGAAAAAGATTATAAATTGGACCAAAATGTAGTTGTGTTCTTTTTTGAAGATATATAGTACAATCATATAGTCATTGCTCCAATAATATATCAATATTTTTTTTTGAAAAACATCTTAAAATTTACTATACTACTTTGGAATAATTATTGATGAAATTATATCTTTTTTATATGAAATCGGATAAATAAAAAATAATATATCTTTTTTGGCCAATCTTATAAAAGTCTTTGTTCTAACAAATAAAGGCTTATTAATTTCTAACTTTCTACAAAGTTTTCTATAGATTAAAAAGTATAATTCATCTATTGATTTAAAAAATATAATTCATCTACAGATTTCTATTAGAAATCTTATTTTTTGCAATCTCTAATCTATAGATGAATTATACTTTTTAAATCAAGAAATTATGAGAATAATAAGATTTGAAGGAATCCTCATAATATTAAATACAATTTGGCTGCTATAATCTTCAAATAACACTTCTATATGTGTGGTTTTATAAATAATACTATTAGAAGATAAGAATCGTCCATCTATTACTTTTACATGAACAAGTTCAGATTTCTATACTAGAAGAATTTTATGAAGCTTAACGAATACCTCATCTATGAAACAAACAAATACCTTTAAATCTAGCAAGGCAATTTTTTGAAGCTTCTGAGGGCTAAAACACAAAAGAATTATAAACAAATAAGCAAGTTGAATGAAAAGAGAAGAACTTGAATAATTTTGTAATATAAAATTATCTAGCTGCATGGTCCCTATTATGGCTAAGCATCTTTGTTTTCCTAAACAATTGTACTTTTGGTTTTGATAATGTGTTGGTTTTATTTTTTAAAATAATTGCAAACCTTGTGGCCTTTGTTACTATTATGGTATTGAGAATTTGCTTCAAGAAAGCATTGAGCTTTTGGCTACCACTAATTACTCAATCAAGTTTTAAAATAACAAAACTATAAAATTTATATAAAATTATTTTTCATAAGGCTATTATACCTAATAAATAAGTTTTATTTTTATAAAACACTCAAAATATAACAAAATATTCTAAAACCTCATTCAGCCATAGGAAAGAAATTTTTTCTAAACTTCAATAATGCATAATTTTTAAATCAACTATTCAAATCCATTTCAAATTTATACAAAGTATTGATGTACTCTTAATAACTACCACAACAAAATTTAACTAATGATTTATTATCAATCTTTAGATATTGCTAAAATTCCAACAGTAGCTTCAAATCCTTATTTACAAACACTCACATACTAAATTCTTCATATCTCACAAATTAAATGTCCAAATACTATGAAATTATAATATATAGCTTTTTAATATAATATTTTAATTTTTTATAAAGTTTTAGACAAAAATTTGTCTGAAAGCTTAAGATATGATAGAAACCATCACTATCAACAAAATAGTTTACTTACTATCTTGGAATTCAATTTGCTGTCTTTGACTTCGAATATTTTCTTCCTCTAAATTTCAAATGTAACAATTCTTTTATATAATATAGATCTTAAAATCATCTTTCCAACTGCATCTCTTAATTTCTAAAAGCTCTTGTACAATTCCTTGTATTCTTAAAAGAATGATAATAGACATGATTTGTACACCTTAAATTCAAGCATCTACTCCTCCTTCATAAAAATTCCAAATTTTTCAATTTTAATACCAAAATTATAGTACAAAAAACAAGCTTTCTAACTCTAACCTCTAATTTTTGAATGATCTCCTTGAAAATGCCAAAATCCTTATTTTTATCACAGACAACCTGTTCAAAGTCTATTGGGCATGACCATGGACCAATAGAAATGAAGATCTTCACCCCTTGCCTTCATTCATCTATATTTTGCCTTCATCCTTCCAAATAAACTTCTTAGTAGTTTAATTTTTTATCTTTAGGTTCCAATCTTCTCTCAAAGCTTTATACTAAACATTTAGGTTCTATATAATTTAAAAACTATAATCAAAATAAGTAAAAAAAAATCAAAATAAAGTTTTTCACATCATCTCTTTTAAATATTTTATTAATCATTCTAATATCTATTAGAACTCATAAAAATATTACATATTTTAATTAATTTTTATATATTATAAAGAATTATAACACAATATTCTTATAATACAAATATAGATCTTTTTCTATCTAACATTTCTTTTCTTGTAGATTAAGATGTTTAAAACATATCACATCAAATTGTATATCTTCTACTTTTGAATGTGAATTTAGAATGCTTGCTGATATAACAAGAGTATATCAGATTACATATTGTCTTATTAAAACTCATGAATGTTGATCTTAACAATGTTGAAAAAATCAATTTTTACATTTTATGGCTTAATTAATGGCTTTATTGAACAATTATGGATTTGAAAGTGATAATAATAAATCCTTCATATCATCTTTTAATCCCTAATAGAATTGATTCAATAAAGCTTCTTTATTTCAATTAATGTTGTATGTTAGTTGCCTAAAATCAAATGCATAGATTGATATAGAGTACATTCCTTGACACAATGCTTGGATTTTAGTTGTTCTTCAATAAGCCTTCTCATATTTTCCAAATGCTTCCATGAAAACTTCAAAGTTATTCATTATTGGTGATCTCTTTTCAAACAAGGAAATAAACCATGATAATGCTTGTCTCATACGCAAAGTGCCAACTAATCTAACCCGTGATTCTTCTATCGGATAAGTGTCAAATTATCAAAGCATTATTAATTAAATTTAGTTGACAAATCCTTAAAACTTTAAATGTGTACCATCATATTTCTAAAGAAGATTAATTCAAGACTCCTTATCTTATTAAAAAAGTGGATTTTCTTGACATAACATAGATAGTACTACATCCTCAAGCATTGAAGTTGGAAGTTGGTGTAGTCTAAATTGTGGTATTTCAAATGATGTATCGTTATTAAATTTTGTAACAACTCTTTCAATCTCCACAATCATAAAAAAAAACATAGTAAGAGCACTTATAATGGATTGTCGAATAGAAAGAATCCGCCTTAAGAAAATACTTGGTTCCTAGCTGCTATTAGAACTAACAAGGAACATGGGAGGAAGCCATTTAAGTATCTTTTATACTTATATAATACTAATTCAAGCTTCTATATTATACTTATATTACACTTATACAAAACTTATACAAATAAAATATAATCCTTTATATAATACTTATATAAATAATTATACAAATATTTTATATAATATTTATAAAATAATTATATAAATAATTAATATAAATATAAGTATATATATTTATATAATACATATAAATATAATATATATACACTCAAGTATACCTCAAAATACAACCACATATGAGGAATACAAGTTATACAACTAGCTAAAATTAAATAAATCATTAAAATTTCATCCAAATACCAAATCAAGCGTGCATATAGATTATGGAAATTTAATAACACATTGTAAAATCTTTCAAAATTTCACAAATAGAGGTCTTATTATTTTAAAGTTATGGCTAATTGAAGTAGGTACTAAAAATTTCTAGCAAACTGCAAAGACAACAAAATTCTTCTTACTTCAGCTTTTGTTGTCATCACTTGCCTTCTCCAAATTAGACATGCAATAGCTTTTTGGAAAGCTCACTCCATCATCTAACTTATCTTCAAATCTTGCACATATACCTCTCAAACTTCAGATTTTATGGCTAGTTGAAACTACCCCTCAAACCCTAGAGACAATTTTCCCTCTTGTCACTTCATAGTTCATAAAATTCTCATAGAAGCTCCAAATATGTTGATTTTTGTTCTCATAGAAAGCTTACATAAGTTTCTATAAGCACCTACAATACTAAAAAGATTGAAGAGACTGTCCAACTTAGGTGGTTGAACAAAGTCATTGCCCCTTTTCATCAGATAGCAGCAAATCCTTTTCTTCTCTCAAGCTCACAACTCTTTCTTTTCAATTCTAAATGCTTAAAGAAATAGCTTGATAGAAAGCTAATACAATTTTCTACTCTTTTTACAAATTTCACTTAGAAAGAATTGAAATCAAACTTGCAATAATAGCTCAAAGTTTCTACCTTCACTTCTCGATAGTAACAGATCTCATTCTACTAAAACAAGCGTAGCTTTTCACTCATGATTCCAAAACAAGCAAGTGAATAGGCTTTGAAATCCTCACAACTCAAAAATAATTCTCTCTAAATTTCATTATAAAAGCTTTAGTACCCTCAAAGCTATCTCTCTTCAAAAATTACATATCCCTAAACTAAAAATCCTTGTTCCAGCAAGAGGAGTATCTTTCCTTTTTCTTCCACATCAGCCCATGCCACGCCCACATGGGCACCCAAAATCCTATTGGATAGGCCTTATTTACTCCATATTCTTCTCTCTTATCCCTTACAAGGGACCATATTACCTCAAAATTAACAAGAAAGATAAAACAACCTTTATCTTTCTTTCAATTACAAAAGAATCTACTCTAAGATAAAAATAAGGTAGGAACAAAACAAATAGCCATCCTAATTCACTAATTAAGTGGCTAAAAAAATCCTTCTCTTAGAATATCTTCTAAAATAGCCTCTAGCACTTACACATAGATAACAAAAATAAATAAATAAATATAATATTTTTACATACTGCATATAAATGTAGTATAGTAGTATTTAATTTAGACTTGGAAGATTCAATCATACTAATGTCTCGACTTCCAGCCATTCTAAGAGAAAGAAAAAATGAATGTTTAAGAAGACAATATCAATTTAGAAGAGGTAATCCGCAACCTCTAAAATGCTTTAAGACCTTCAAAAAGATGGGTGATCTACTCTCTTACAAGAGGGATAAAGTTCTAATATTGTGATGGAAAAAATATTTGTTTAGAGGGGGATAATTTATAATTTCTAAATTGTTGATATATCTTTAAGATGAGAAATAATCTACTCTCTTATAAGAAAGATCCAACTCTGATATTTAAGATGAAGTCAACCTTGACAAACTATCAAGGACATGAAAACATAGAGCAAGATACTTAAATTAGAACAAGATTTTAAGAAGAAACTAATAAAAACTTGAATTAACTAGATGAATATACAAACAACACTAAGAAATGTGAGCTAGAACTCTAAGAGATGTATTGTCAAGATGGAAGAATTCTTTGGCCTTGACATTTATATATATTCTTATCTATGATGATTTTTGAGTGGCTTCCATCAAATTAAGAAGCTTTTTGAGCACCTTTTATAAATTGGGAAGCTTCTTAAGTTCTTTCTTCCATCTTAGAAGCTTTTTAAGCTTTTATTAGGAACATACACTTTGAAGGTTTATAGAACCTTTTAATATATTTTAGAAATTCCTAAGTTAATAAAAATAAATTGAAAAGTTTCATAGTTAGTGGAAGGAGCTCAAAAAGCTTTCAAGTTGGTAGAAAGACCTTGAGAAGCTTCATAATTGATAGAAGCTCCTCAAGAATCTTCTTAATTTGATAGAAGCTACTCAAAAAGCATCCTATAGTGGAATATATATAAGAATCAAGGCTGAAGAATTCTTTAGTCTCAACAATGCATCTCTTGGAGCTTTGGCTCACCTTTTTTGGTATTGTTTGTATGCTCATTTGATTATTTTTAAGTTTTTATTAGTTTCTTCTTGAAACCTTATTTCTAATTCAAATCTTTTATTCTATATACTTGTGTCTTTGATAATTTGTCAACACTGACTTCATCTTCAATATCAAAGTTGAACTCTTCTTGTTAGAGAGTGGATTATTTCTCTTTTTGAAGATATGCCAATACTTTAGAAGTTGTGGATTATCCTCCTCTAAATTGATATTTTCTTCACTACAATATTAGAGCTTTATCCCTCTTGTAAGAGAGTGGATTACCTTTTTTTTTGAAAATCTTAAAGTATTTTAGAAGTTATAGATTACCCTCCTCTAAATTGATATTGTCTTCTTATAGATTCATTTTTTCTTTCTCTTAGAATAATTGGAGGTCAAAACATTAATATGACCATATCTTTTGAGTTCAAATTAGATGCCATTATAAGTATTTTTACTAAAATATCTATTAGAATTGCGGAAATTGAAGGGATTGTTACAAAATTTTATAACAATGCAACATCTGAAATACCATAAGCTAGATTATATCCACCTCCAACTTCTACACTTGAGGATATAGTAATATCTATGTTACACAAAAAAATCCACTTGTTTAGCAATGTAAAGAACCTCGAGTTAGTCTTTTAGAGAAATATGATGGTATGTGTCCAAAGTTCTGAGGATTTATCAACCAAATTCAATAGATAGCAATTATACAATCTAATACTTATTTGACAAAAGAAACACAAGTTGGATTGGTTAGCACTTTGCTTATTAGGAAAGCATTATCATGATTTGCTCCCTTCTTTGAAAAGAAATTATCAATTTTAAATAACTTTGAAGTTTTCTTGAAAGCATTTGGAATAGCATTTGAAAAACATGACAAGGCTTATTGAGCAATAGCCAAGATCTGAGTATTGTAACAAGGAGCACACTTTGTATCAGTCTATATATCCAATTTTAGGCAACTAACATGCAATATCAATTGAAATAAAGAAGCTTCAACAAATCAATTCTATTAGAGATTAAAAGACAATGTAAAGGATTTATTAATATCACTTTTGAATCCATAATCATTCAATGAAGCTATTAACCAAGCTGTAAAATTTGATAATCAATTATTCCAACATTGTCAAGATCAATATTTATGGACTTTAATAAGACAACATGCAATTTAACACATTCTTGCTATATTGGCAAGCATTCTGAATTCATATTCAAAAATAAAAGATATACAACTTGATATAGTATAGTTTAAATTTCTTAATCTATAAATAAAGAAGTATCAAATGGGAGGAGGTCTACATTTGTGGTAAAGAAGGCTACAAGGTTGACAATTATCTAAAAAAATAAAATCAATATATCACCAAAATTAGGAGTGTAATTATTTAGAAGATATTTAGCCATAGTAGGGACCATGTGGCTGGACAATTCAATACTGCAAAACTATTTAAGTTTCTCTCTTTTTGCTCAACTTGCTCATTGCTTTATAATTCTATTGTATTTTGGCCCTCAAAAGCTTTAAACAATCACCTTGTTGAACTCAGAGGTGTTTGCTTGTTTCTTAGATGAGACATTTGCTAAGCTTCATGAAATTCTTCTAGTACAGAAATCCAAACATATTCATATAGAAATAATAGATGGACAACCCTTATCTTATGGTAGTATCATCCACAAAACAACATCTATAGAAGTGTTATTTAAAAATCATAGTAGTCAAATTATATTCAATGTTATTAGGATTTTTTCAAACCTTATTATTCTTGGACTTTTTTAATTATCAGGGGTTGAATAAGATAATAGTGAAGAATTGTTATCCACTATTGTTGATCTCAGGACTTTTGGAATAACTTAACCAAGCCAAGATCTATACTAAAATAGATCTTTGTAGAACATACAACTTAGTACAAATTAAGGAGAGAGATAAATAGAAGACCATATTTTGAATAAAATATAGATATTTTGAATACAATGTCATGCCCTTTGGATTAACAAATGCACCTATTATCTTTCAATATTTAATAAATGACATCTTTTGAGAGCATCTAAATAAGTTCATGGTGATCTATCTTGATGATATCTTGATCTACTTGAAAAATCTAAAAGAACACAAGGAGCATATAAAGTTGATATTACAAAAGCTACAAAATATAGATTTATATGCCAAAGCCAGAAAAATGTATATTTTATCAATCAAAGATAGAATTTTTGGGATATATTGTATCAACTGAGAGTTTGATGATGGAAAATAAATTAAAATATCTTGTTTATTGGCATAGTTATAATATCAATGAGTGCACATGAGAACTAGCCAAAAATCTTATTAATGCGCCTCAAAAGATATAGGAATTTCATCGACTCTATCTCTACAAATTTAAATGTATTTAAAAATAACTTCTTGGTGAAGATTGGATCTGAAAAACACTCATAATATAGAAAAAATTAAACTAAAATCTTCATCAATATGCAATCATTTATTCCAAGTTAGAATAGAGTAGTAGAAGCAAGTCAATCACCATGTCCAATCTTCAAGTATTGAGAGATTTAACAAAATAAGATTCAAAAGATTTTGCTTATTATGCAAGCTTCAAACAAACTAGTGTAGTTTTTATAGCCTTTAATTGAACAAAGTGAGAATAATACATTTCAACGTCAAGTATGACCATGGTTGGAGCCATTAGGAGTAATATCCAACTATACAAGTCTCGATTCTAATACTTGAGCTTTAGTGATATTACTTGAGCTTGTAAAGGTGAATCCCTCTAAGCTTGAGATCTTGTTTAGAGAATGTTTTGAAGGCCAAAATGAAGATTACATCCTTAGATGGAATATTTTAACAATGGAGATATTAATTCAAAACCATAGGTGATTTTTTCAAAGACCAATAGAATCTATTGTCTAAGAACAAAGAAAAAAATGCATAGCTTTATTAGTGCAGCATATTTTTAATTTTTTTTACATATGTAAAAAGATTTTCAAGGATATGAGCTCTTCTTAGGACTATTCATTAGAAAAAGGGATAATTTTAGGAACACACATTTTAGAGGTTCATATAATCTTTTAGAACATTCTAGAAATTCTTAAATTAGTGAAAGTTAACTGAGAAGCTTTCTAGTTGGTGGAAGTAGCTAGAAAAGCTTTAAAGTTAGTGGAAGGAGCTTGAAAAGCTTCTAAGTTGATAGAAGGAGCTTGGGAAGCTTCTCAATTGGTAGAAGCTACTCAAGAAGCTACTTAGTTTGATAGAAATCGCTCAAAAAGTATCTTAGACAGAAATATATATGAGAGTCAAGGCTAAAAAGTTCTTCAATCTTGACAATGTATCTCTTGGAGCTTTGGCTCACCTTTCTTGGTATTATTTGTATATTCATCTAGTTAATTTCAAATTCTTGTTGATTTCTTTTTGAAACCTTATTTCTAGTTCAAGTCTTTTGCTTTGTATATTTGTATCTTTGGTAGCTCTTTCTACTAACTACAAAGCTTCTCAAGCTACTTTTATCAACTAAGAAGCTTCTCAACCAACCCTCATTAATTCAAGAACCTCTAAAATATTCTAAAAGGTTCTATAAATTTCCAAAGTGTATGTTCCTAATATCTATTGTAGCTAAAAAGATTTGTTTTCTGACATATTATCTTCTTTAACAACCATACTCCTCATTTCGTAATTATGTTGCTTCTTTGGACAATGTTGAGCAGTGTGCTTAGCTTCTTTATAATATAAGCACAAACCTTCTTAACAACGTCAAGTCTTTTCATGTTCAATGACAGATTAAAATGTACTACATCAATTTGCATTGATTTTTGCTTAGTCAAATAAGTTTCTAAAAATTTAGGAGTTGCTATCATTAATTGACTTGTTCTTTTTCAGTTGAATCTATATTCTTGACGTCTTTCATATAATCAATTATTACATGCAATGGCTTGAGCAATAGATTATTTTAAAGAATTTATTTTTGATATTATCAATAACAAATCTTTGATATTAACTTTCAATTCATAACAAAATTAATTGATAAGGGCTTTGTTGTTCCACTCTATATTGCAAGGAAGATTTTGAAATTCTGCAACATATATTATAGCTAACCGTGATCATAGTCATAAAGATAAGAGCTTGGTCTCTGCTACCCTCTCTTAATCACTTTTTTCAAATATGGTCATAAACACTTTGAAGAATAAATTCAAATCATAAAAAAGTTATGAATCTTTTTCTATCAAAGGTACAAACTAAGAAATAGCACTTTTAGATAGAAGTGCACCTATGTATCCAACTTGAGTAAATCTATTAGAGTATTGGAAATGGTGCATCTTTAGATATAACTTGACTTATTATAGAAATCCTTGAAATTTTGATCTTGTTCTATCAAATTCTCAAGCATACTAATCTTTGTCTCTTTCATATTTGTAGAAGGAAGACTTCCTAGATTTGATTATAAGGCTGATTTACTTGCTTCCTTCAATTGTACAACTTCTTGAAGTAGGCTGTGAACTTCTTTCATAGACGTAGGAATAATGCTTCTATGATTGGCATTACTAATTTATGAAATTTCTACCTTAAAAATATTGACAAGCTCTTGCAGATCTATGATAATTGTAAAAATATTCTCACTTCTATTAAAATCATAAAGGATTAAAATGCTAATTTATTCTCATGTCACTCAAAAGAATAGAAAATCACTCAATGATGGAATAATATTAAAAATAGAATGGCTGTTGTCAAAGATAAGAAGACTAGAGACTCTCAAAACAAGACTAACAACAAAAAAGACTTTGATAATAGTGAAGAAGGTTTCATTCTTGTCTCTATATATATCATCTATCTAAAAGTTATGCAGCGATATTCTATAAGATTTCCAACACGTGTCCAATTTGCAAGACATGTGTCAAATTTGCAAGATAAGTTTCTTATATATGTGCTACATACTTAGCTTATTCTACAAGGTATGAATATATGTGATATGTGGTTAACTTGTTGGCCAAGTTTCTAATCTATTAATTACCTAAAGATATGCATAAAGATAAAAAATCACATCTATGAAGCTTCTAAAAAACTTCTCTATAAGATATTAATAAATTAATCAATTTTTACTTACTTCTATCTATCCATGTTACCTAGATATTTATTAGAATAAATCTTATATCCATAACACTACATCTCTTTAATATGAAAATTTGCTTGAGATTTTTTTATTTTTACAAATAGAAATTATTTAATCTGCATTCATCAACAAAATTATTAATAATTAGAGATTTTAGTTTGTATGGGTGCTCTTTTTGCAACTTGTACATCTAAACATTAGTTGCAAGTTTCATATGAATGAATGTTAAGATTTGAGTAAACTTTTGATTTTTTCTCTATTATGATTAAAATGGTGGTTTTTAATACTTTGTCCTTTAGTGTCAATCAAGTGGCTTCCAATACTCGTATACTACTTTTTACTACATGATAGCAAATCCACCTCAAGTATCTTTAATTTACATATGAATTCATATAACAAATAAGATAAGATAGATTAGACAAATAAGATAACAAATAAGATAAGATAGATTAGACAAAAAACTATAATAGACATCTTTAGGTGAAAGTTGAAGATAGTTTCTAATAAAAATTATCAAAGAAATAGTTGGATTAATATCCAAGGAGGATTGTTTATAAATCAAGGTTGAAACTAGATTCTAAGGCACAAAATTGTATGTCTTTAGCAAATGCAAGGTTCTTTCGTTGATTGAAAAGTGGGATTAGAAAAGAAACTTTAGAAAGATTTTACATGCATTGGTTTTAGAAAAATTGAGTTTGTATAGACATTGTAAGAGCTATGGAAAGTCAGGATTTGATTTAGGTGATTTTATTTTTGAGAAATAAAGTGGGATTTATATTTTAAATAATTTTATAAATTTTGTAATAGATATATAAGTGAAATTTTTTGGATCTTTGTACATATTTATATTGAATTTGTGACATAAATTTGAGCTTAGTAGATTGGTTAAATTCAAAATTATTGGAATTCAAGTAGGTTAAGATATTAATAATTAGTAGTTTAAGGATCAACAAGGGTTTCAAAGATTTATAATAGTTTGCTAATTGGATCAAGGTGAAATTTTATAAAGCTATAGATGATATAAATTACAATATCTACATGAAGTTTAGGAGCAAAATGAATGGTATAAGAAAGAGATCTTGGAGCTAGGAATTTAACAAAAAGATTGGAGATGGAGGTTGCTCAATACTTGAATAGTTTATTTGTGTTTTTTCTCAATCTATAAGTATGATTATTTTTAATCATCTTAAGCTTGTTATTAACTAGGACATTGAAAGGTGTGCAAATTTTGAAGTGAAATCAACAAATAACTAAAAATTACAAAGATTTTAATTTGCTATTGAATCCACTTAGGATTGATTAGGATTTGTTAGGATTTGATTAAGATTTGGTTAAAAATTCTTTAAGATTAGTTAGAATTTATTTAGAATTAATTTTTAAAAAATTAATATTTAATTAAGATTTATTAAAATTTACTTAAATATTGATTAAGATTTATTAGGATTTATTTAGAATTTTTTAAAAATTGATTAGGATTTATTTAAGAATTTTTTGGAAGTTGATTAAGATTTGATAGGATATATTTAGGATATCTTAGAACTTGCTTAAGAATTTGTTTAGATTGATTATAATTATATGAGATTATAATTTAGAATTAAATAAAATTAAAATTAATTGAATTAAGGATTCTAAATGGATCAAGGTTGTCAAGACAAGTGTTTCTAAACACCTCATACATTTTTTGGATTATTAGAAGAGCTTCTAGGTTGGTTGAATCCCTTCTACAAGTACATGCTTGGTACATTTTTGAGCTGATTTTTACATAACACGATAATGTTACCAAGTCTACAATGATATAATAAGCGTGACATAGCTAAAGTGGGATTGTAAAGTAATAGCACATATTTATCCATTAAAGAAGTACATATGTACATCGCATGTAAGAACAACCAAATATTAGTAATTGATGTCATTATAAGACAATCCACAACCACAAGCACGTTGGTACATAAATCTAGCATGTGCTATCATTTGATGCACAACTTCTTCTATATAGTTATATTTGCAAAGCCTACACTCTGACACATTTTGCCATGTAATCTTGCTTTGTCAATCTTTCCAAAACCTTGACATAGATCTATCACATTGTACCTAGTATTAATCTAGCTTTAATCATAATTTTTTATCACTTGTCTTTAGTTCTCTATTTGCTCACTATAAGTTGCTTGAGATACAATTTGCTCTTTAAAAGTCATATCCAACAAGTATATTTAAGCACATTGGCTTGCTCAAGGATATTTATTAATTTGGATGGCCTCAAATTAGCTCATTAATAGCAAAGTAGTTCCAAGAGAATAAGAACATTATCATCAATGGCAAAGTGGCCCCATGCAGCCTTGAATTGGCTCATCAATAGTGAAGTAGTCATATGATGATTGTGCTATTACTTTACAATCTCACTTTAGCTACGTCAATATGTGCTATTACTTTACAATCCCATTTTAACTAATTGATTCATCAATGGTGAAGTGGTTGTGTGATGACAAGAACACTATCATCAATGATGAAGTGGTTGCATGATGACAAGAACACTATCATTAATAGTAAAGTGGTTGTGTGATGATGAGAACGCTATCATCAACAATGAAGTGGTCGCATAATGACAAGGACACTATTATCAATAGTAAAGTGATTTGAATAGGAGAGATGAAAAAATATTTTTTCATCATTGAAAAAAAATTATAAATCAAGAATTTTTGGTTAAAAAATATTTACATATAAATATTATTTGTAGAATTTTTTAGAATTAAACTAGTTAAATGTTAGTTATTTTAAATATTTTTATGAAATATTGTACCAATCATATGTAATGTAATTAATATAATGCAATTGTAAAATAAGTATTATTACATAGTTAATCATAATTTTTTTAATTTATAAGTAACCTCTAAAATATTTAAGAATATAACTTTAATAAATAATTTATTTTTAATTTTATTAGATTTTAATTTTAAAATTTTTTGTAATAAAATAATATATAGATTTCTTATATTTTTTTTATATAATAAAAATTATATCTTATAAGATTATTAAATATAAAGTATATAATTTTTTCATTTGTTTCTTAAATAAAATTATTTAAAGAATTAGATGTATTAAAAAAGATATAAAAATAAATGAATGAGAAAATTTTATTAATACCATAATTATAAACAAAAACCAATATATCTATTGGTAGTAAAAGATTATATAATATGTATATATAATATACATACATACATACATACATACATAATTTGTTATTGTTCTTTAGTACTAATTTTGCAACTTTATAATGTTGAATTGTAGGAATTCTATAGAAGGCAAAGATTCTAAATTAAATTTTCTTTACTGTAGTTGTTGGACTAACTACAAGAATTGTAAAAACTTTACTATTATAAAAATATAATGTGTTTTTATTTTAGTATAGAACTTTAGTTTGCATCTATGAACTTCATAAAATGCACTTAAAAAGTAGTAATAATAATTAATATGTTAAAATAAGGAAACACATTATAGTAAGCATATATAGGTAAAAGAAGATCAAAAAAAATTTTAAGCTTCTAATAACTTATTATATAAGTTATTTGAAGATTTGTTAAGAATAATAAAATATTATTAAAGACCAAATTTTAAAATATTATTTAGAATAACTTAAAATATATTGATTATTACATATTATTTTAAAATATTTTAAAGATAAATTTAAATATATTTAGTTATTTTTTATTATACATAATATTATTTAGATAAAATAAAAAAATATAGATATATTTAATTAAAAATAATATTTCTTATAAAAATTTGATAACTTTCTAAAAATATATTTTATATTTTATCTTTAATCAATGCATATAAACATAACTAAAAGTTGGCCTATTAATATAGATTTTTTAATAGAAGAATATCAAACTACAAATTTTTAGTCTATGATTATAATCTAGAATTATTTTAATTTGGTATTTTAATTTTATATTTTATATTTTTAAAAGTATCACTTCAATATTGTTAAATGGAATATGTAGATTTAAATAATTAAAGTCATTTCTTTGTACTTTAATAAAATGGTATCTTAAAATATTTTAAAATTAAATATTTATATATATATATATATTTATTTATTTATTTATTTATTTATTTATTTTCTTTTTGGTTTTTAATTATAACATAAATAAGATTTTAACAATACAATCCCTTCAAAGAAACTTAGGACAATGGTTTATACATTATTGTATTTTTAATTTGAGTGTTATCAATTGTTATTTATTAATTTTTATTTTATTAATATGGCAAAAATCTCAAATTTTACATAAATATAACTTCGATTTATATTTTGTATAAAACAATACAATTTTAAAAATAATTACTTTCTTTATAAATGTTAATACAAATAATAATTTGCTCTAATTTTTTAATTTAAAAAATTATTTTAATTTGAAATTTAAAATTGAAATTAATTATAATTGGTTATGATTAATATTTACATGATTAAAAATTTTAAATTTTATTCCAATTTTAATTATTTATATATACCATCACCCTCAGTCAACATGATCATCAATGTTAAGGAGGTGACAATGAAGGAGCTGCAAAGGGGCCTCCCTTCACAAACGTCACTAAATGACTCAACGACCAGGTGCTGTGCAACATCGCTTGGAGAGTGGGGCGATGAAACATGGCACCTTCGATGATCACGCAACTAAGACTCCAATGTGGCTGCAACCTGCTATATTGCATGCGATATTCGTGTAAGCTTAACCTCTTTGACTATGAGTATTTGGTGATTAGAAATTAGCATGATACTTTCTTCATGATGAGTTAATTTATGTGTCTTGATGCTATATTCCCCATCCCTAATGCAATTCGCCAGGCACAGTTGCATAAAGTGTAACCAAATAGCGTCATACAGCCATTACTAGATCTACTTTATGGAGTGAAATCTCTTACACTGTAGCCAACATAGAGTTATCACGCCAGGAACAAGAAGTGCACACGAAAGGGCGTGCTTAAATGAGCAAACGCATGAGTGATGAAAATTACTGGGAATCGACACAAAGCACATGGCATCTCAATGATAGCCTATTTACCAGCTTCCAAATCTGAGACACCAGTGCCGAAGGACTTTCATTTGTTCAAGAGAATAACGAGATGCACTCGGATGGATATTAGATACAGGCCACTCGATCTCTGGCATAAAATATCATCTGATCTTGAACACAAGACACTATCTCCCTATGTACCAAGCGGTAAACCTTCACAGCTCACTGCGAGGACAAAATAAAGGCCAAACCAACAGACAACCTCAAGATCCTCGCCAGGTAGTGAAGATCACTCCAGATAGAACTCCCTCGCACCGTAGGACTTCAGATGAAGTAAATCATGGTCTCAAAGAAACAACAGGCTAATCCTGCATAATTAGTGGCCGGAGTGCGGGCTAAGTCCTGGGTCTAACCCTCCTACCCCCGGCATCGGCTCCATCAGACAACTGGCCCCAAACACTACGATTCCGATTAGAGATTACACCTGTACCAACGCCTTCTTCGTAAACACCAGCTACTGTTTTCAACAGCTCCGACTGCAACGTGGGACAACTATCGCGAAGGTATTCAAACCCCTCTGAGTGCATCACAGCAGCAAGGTTTGAGGCTGCAAACTTCAAACAAACAGCCTTAAGCTCTGCGGCGTGATGCTGCTCTGCAAGGGCAAGAGTCGTCGCCACTGTATCTACACTGACATTCTCGCACAACTTGGATTCGCATAGTAATCGAAGTCGATCCAGGCCATACCTATCTGCTGCAGCCAAAAGATGCTGGGCTAACAGAGTGGATGTTGACGGTGCTCCAATAAGCTCTTTCGTATCAGGTAAAGAATCTCGATAGATAAAATGTAGCAGCGCTTTAAACACCTGCCAGAGAACGACCAGTTAGAATATACTCCAAGTCCTCGTCAGTGTTTAACAACAAAATCCTAGCCATTGCAATAATATAAAACAACCCTAGGACTCGAGAGAAAGAAATAAAACAAACCCAGCATTTTCAGCTAGAAGAAATATAAATGACCTGTAAACGTCGTGTTCAAATCCCCCAGATTGAGTATGAGGTAACTATGCTTAAAATTAACCTAAATAATTTCGCATGCGTGAACTATGAACTATCAACGGTTGTCCACACGACTGGTAATTACCGACACATCTCCCAGATAGCTAAATCCGGTAAGCTATACAGATGAGGGAATAGTACCAGAAAAACTCAACACACTAAGCTCCAAACAGGTTTCAGGGCACAGCTTACATCTGGACCTAAAAGTCAAAAAGGGGCCAAGCCATAAACCTACTGCATAAAATACATTACAAAATCAACTGTTTCCTAGAGTAGCTTAAAAAAACGTTGGAGCAATGTGCCAACTTACTCCACCACAATCATCGAAGAAAAAAACTATGTGTCTAGAGAGTGTGACCTTCACATGCTCTACCTGTTTGTAATAGATCCTGACAAAAAAAAGACCTGCTCCCAGAAAATGGGAAATTGCAATCCTGCAAGTCTTCTATCTTGACATACTAAACAAAGCCAAAATTGTTTGTGTGAACTCTTACTGGGGGTTCGATATCTTTGATTTCGATATGGTCACTATTGCGATCCCGCATAGGCCCAAAAAGCTGTGCTTTAAATACGGGCGACCGGGCAGCCAAAACCAGCTTATGAGCATGATACAACTCTCCGTCCACTTCGAACTTCACATCAGCGCCTTCACCACTGTCCAGCAGGGCGCCGAAATGATGTCCCAAGTCTGGCTCAGGAACAGGGATAGAGTACAGTTTAGGACCTTGCGTGGAAGACACTACCACACCGACAGTGCAGGTAATTGCCAAGCTATCGTTCTTCAGGAAATCTGATGTCTCCAGGACGGCACGCCTGAAAAAGCGCTTGTAACCCCACATGCTGCCCCGATACTTAAGAGTGTATGGGCCGCTCTCCAGGGAACGATCAAAATGACTGTGCACCTTGTGCTTGCCCTTGCCGCTCTGATCCAAGAGTGTCAATTCAAAAAGCGCCCGCACATCTGTGCCCTCGCTAGCTAATGCAATAAAAACTGACACATAAAGAGAATTGTCCTCGGCGTTCTTCCCATCCGGATAAAAGTAGATGGCCCACTGGTAACCCCCAACAGAAAAGCTTTCGCTGGCAATATACTTCCCTACTCCCATGCCTTTGGCTAAAGAATAGCCATTGATTGTAAAATGATGCGAACCATTAACCGTTTCAGTGACACACCTCGAGCGCGTGTTCGAATTACCGGCAACTGTGCACGCCATCGGAGTCCTCGCCATGTTTTCTCTCCTTCATTACCTGTCTTCTCTGTCAAGCGCACAAACTAGTACCGTCTGTGTCGCGGCGTCTACGTCTGCTTTTATCTCGAAATCCGCCGAACTTTGCCGAATTCATAGAAGCCCTACCCTACAACTCAAGCAACACGCACGTAGAAAATAAAATCCATACGCGAGCCGATCGATGTAAGGTACACAGTCCAAACCACCAAGGTGATAGAGTAAGTAAACAAGGAGGCGAAAAGGGTGGGCAGGAAGGGAGGGAATGAGAGCACAAGGAAACCCTGAGGGGAAGGGTGCAGCAAACCTAACAAGGAGGTGGAAGGAAGAACGAGTCCAGGCAGCGGAGAAAGCAACCTAAAGGTGGGGGGGTGGGGGGCAGAAGAGGGGAAGAGGGGAAGGATGGAGGGGGAGCGGTGAGGAGGGGGGGAGGAACCGTGCCGCACTAGTACCGGATATCACACTCACCCTCATCCCATCCCTCCGCATCGGTTCTCAACAGGAAAAACGGAGGACCAGCAGGAGGAGCAGGGGGAGGTGATGGAGGCGGAGCAGCAGGAAGGAAGGAAGGACAGAAAGAAAAGAAAAGAGACGGAAAGACAGAAAAGTGGAGGAGAACGAGGACAAGGACGATAATGAGTTCTAGGACTCCCCCCCTCCGACATGCTGCCTGTCAGCCGCCCAGTTGCATCATCATCCCCCTCCTGCTCATCCTTGGCTGCTGCTGCTGCTGTTTTTATCCTTCCTTCCCCTTTTGTCCTCCTCATGTTGGTGCCTGCAGAATTGCAAGAGCACTTCAACCCTTCTTATTCCCTTCCCATCTCTTCCCTTCCTGTCCCTTCAAATTCATTCGTTCCCCCCAGTTGGATCACCTCCAAAAAAAACCCCGCCCTCTTCCTCGCATATTTCATGCATTAACCGTTGAAACCTATTCATTCATTCATCCATCCATCCATCCATTCATTCATTCATTCATCCATTCTCATCTGGAGTAAGGCACCACTCCACTCCATCTGGAGAAGGAGCCTCTCACAATGCTCCCGCGCCCACTCAGAGATCAAATTCTTCACATGCCCTCCCCCTATCCTTCTAATGCCTTCTCCTCTACATACCTTCCTTACACACATTCTCCTATATCACTAATAACTTCCAAAAACATCACTTAAGATATGAATATAATGCATATTTGAGGATTTTTTTTGCATGTAAAAAGTTGGATTATTAAATCTGAATAACTTTTTCCATATCTCATTAACAATTAATTCAATATTTTGGAAAAATAAATCCACTATTTTCTTCCAAAAGATTAAAATGTAAATCAAAATGCATAAGATTTAAAGAATTATATTATACAATATCATCAATTATTTTTCCGCAATATTGTTTCACATCAGTATTAGTTGTTGAACATTCTATTCAATAAATGCATCTTGATTTATAAATCTAGATTTCAATTTTATTACTATATATATTTAAATTGATATTTTTTCGTATTATATTGTCCATACCATTTTATCTTTAAGTAAATAATAATTTTAACTTTTTTAATTTTAATTTTTTAAGTGTTTATTTATTTTATAGAAGATCAATTAGTATTATTATTTTGAATATAAAATATCTGTAATTATATATGTGTAACATCCATAAATATCTACATTCTTCTAAATATTTTTATTTGATTTTACATCCTTTTTAAACCTCTTAGAATATTTTTATTATTATCTCAAATTTTCTTTAGAAAATTTTTATAGTAGTTCAAAAAAAAAAAAAAAAAACACCAAACACTTGGAAGACAATATTTCTTCTTAGTATTTGGTAAAATATGACAAAAACTAAGGCATAATCATTCCTATTATTTTTAGTTATTACATCTAAATTATCTTATTTTATATTAATACTTTAAATATATATATTATAATATTAATGTATTAAAATAAAAATTCTATTATTTATAACTTTTTTATTTTTTATTTATTTAAAAAATTAGATAAAAAAAAAATTATCTAATATCTTTTTATTTTCTATTTTTTTATTTAATAATCAAGGTTTTTTTATAAAATTACATTATAAAAAAATAGAACCAGTGATTAAAATATCTAATCTTTGAATTTTTGATCAATTCATTAGCCAAATAAAAAACTTTATTTTATTATTTTTTACCTTAAAAATATCAAGAATATATTTTAATATTTTATTTAGAGAAAAATCTTTTTTTTTTTAAAAAAGAAGTAAATTTATAAACTAAAAGCTAAAAATTTATTAAGCAATAATGTAAGTCACCAAAAAAAATGATGTATATTTATAAGAATTTATATATTTATTTTGTAAAAATATATCTATAAAGTCAAAATCTATCTTTAAAAGCAAAAATATACTTTTTAAATCAGTAAGTCGTACCAATTTTTTAAAAATTAAATAAAATTATCTAATTGTAATAGAAATTTTATGATTTTATTTTATTAAAAATTATACTATTTAAATAAAAGTATTTTAAATAGAAATAAGTAGAAATAGATTAAATTATTAGTATTTTGAATATAAAATATTGTAAAAGATTTTAGGATAAAATTTGGATTTAAAAATTTATTATAATATATATATATGTATATGAAGTTCTTTTATACACTATTTTTAATTTAAGAAACTATTAAACAAATGTATTATAATGTAAATACTTCTGGTAAATTTATTGTAGTACTTAATTTTATTTTTATTTTTATGCATTTATTGATGGTTAGTATGTATAAGAGCAAGACTGAAATTATTCTTTATCTTATCAATAAATTTTTTGTAGTTAGTTTTTAATTTAAGAATCTATATTGTATATGTTTTTTGATAATATTTTATTTTATTTTATTTTATATTTATTTTTTATTACTAAATTTTTATTTATTTTTTATATTAGTAGTAATTTTAATTTATGACTAGATTTTATCAATTTTTCTAAAGATTTATTTTTTTTATAGATTTTTTAACAATATAAGCTTAAGAAAATGTTAAATTATCTATCAATTATTTATTTATTTATTTATTTTATCAAATTATTATAAATAATATCCAACTAAAAATTTAAAAAAAATATTTATTTATTTATGAATATATAACATTTTAAAAGAAGGTTGCATTTATGGAGAAGTCCAAGATTTTTATAGAAGATTTTTAATGTGGTAAGAAATTTATGGCATTATTTTTACACTATATTATACTTAACTTATAAACTATTGTAAAATTTTACTCTATAAACAATAGCATCTATTGAGTGACTTGATTTAATGCTAATAACTTACTAATGAAATAAATAATAGTAGTATAATAATAATTTTTATATTAAAAAAATCTTATTTTTAAATAGGTAATATATGAATTTTTAAAATTACAAATAATATTGCTAATGCTTCTTATTCAATGGTATTGTAGTTTCTATTAATTAAATTTAGAAAGTTAAATACATACAAAATCAATTGAATGCTCTTGCTAGTTGAATTTTAAGTCAATAGAGCTCCAACTACAATGGTCAATGTGTCCATGTACATGTAAAGTTTCAAATCCAAATGAGATTGGATTAAGTTAGAGCCTCTATATACTATTGCTTGATTATTTAATTGAATTTATTTGTACTTTATTCTAAATAAATTTCTTTAATATTTTTAAAATTTGAATAATTAATTTAATAATATTAGCATGGTTTCAATTAAAATATCAATTGAGCTATGCTATATTATTAATAATTTAGATGTTATATAGATCTTTTATTTTATTTTAGTAATTTTTAAAATCTTAGAAAAAACCAAAATAAAAATAAAAATAAAAAAGATAAAAATAAAAAAGACTATTGAATCAAAGTTAAGAAGGAGTAGTTCTAAATCTAGCATCTAAATTTATCTTCCTCCATTCTTTGTTAACTGTATGTATGTCCAATACATTCTATTGGAAACAATTAAATTGATGTGTTAAAAAAATAAAAATATTAAAAATATCTTGCAAAGCATCATTTTAAATCAATTATATTTTTTAATCAAATTTTTTAATAAAAATTAATTGATTGGTTGATGATTTTCTTCTCCTTTACTTCCAATTCTTTTAAAAATTCTAACTTTGATACTAACTATTATTTAATGACCTTCCTTCATTTAAATAATCATCTCCATTTACTTACTTCTCTAAATTTCATGATTCTAAGCTTATTAGAATTAAATCTTATGTAGCTTTAGAACCACCAAAAGTCTTAGCAATATAATTTTTGAGTATTAAGAATTGTTCTTTTTAAATTAATTAATTTAAATTATTAGGGCAATAGACCCCTATTCTTTTAAATTATTGTCAAAAAGTTATTTTTATTTCAAATTTAATTATTCTTAACTTATTACAAAATTAACTTCAAGAATTTTTTATTAAAAATATTTTATCTTAAAACCTACTAATTTAAGAAATAAATTTAAAAAAATTTGATGCCTTGTAATAGTAAATTATTGGTATATATTCTTGCTTGGTTTAGCATGACTTTATATTAATGACGTAACCACTCACATTAAAAAAATTGATTTTTTAGAATCTAATTTTATAAAATTTCCAAAAAATATTGAATTTAATGAGCATCACTAACATGTAGTAATGTAATGGATGCTATAATATACTTAAATAAATAGAAGTAAATAGTAGTCAATAGAAATAAATAGAAGTAGGTAGAAATATGCTAGGTAGATAATATATTCCTTAAGAAACTTCAAGAAAGTTTTCTAGAAGAAAATTAGATCTTTATATTCTTATAAATAAATCACATGTCTATTTAAACTTGTTCTATGAGTTTTTTATTTTTAAAAAGTTATATTGAAAGCAACTATTTACTTTGGATTTTACACTAATCAAATAGTAATTTGATCAATGGAAACATCTAGATTAATAATATACATCATCTAAAAGGAGAATAAAACTTATTGTTTAGTAAATCTAAAAGTATAAGTTCTGGTACTTTGGATGTAAGTAAGTCTAAAATCCGATAAATTGGAAGCTTTTATTTAGACTTAGATTTAGTTTAAAGAGGATTTATTAATCACTTTAAATCAATAGTAGGTGGTAACTCTTCTTATTAAGCATCAATTTGGAAATAGTCCTCCTTATGTTGAAGTTGATAAGTTGTATATATAAGTCATGTTAAGAAGAAATTTGTACCAACAACTAGTTTGAGTTATGTTGCATAGAGTAGAGGCTATAAGGATTAGATTTAGATCAAAAAACTAAAAGAAAGACAAAATAGTGATTTAAAAAATAGTCTAAATTTATAATTTGTTTAAAAAAAATTATAATAAGAATAACAATAATAACACCTTTGGCTTTGTTTTGGATATTTGGTATTATTTGATTCTTCTTTCTCCACATATATGCACTTATAACCATTGGCCTTTGTAATTACTTATATTATTTTATTTAATTATAAGCACTTTGCTATCTTTTCATTAAGGGTTGATTTAATTTATTTTAACCTAGACTTCATGACATCTAATTCTTACTTGGATTGGATATCTCCAACTTGCTTGCTATTGGATATAATAAGTTGATTTAGAATCAAAAGATTATTAAAAAATATAAAAAAAACGTTTAGCAGAGAAAAAATTATGTAACAACAACAAAAGAGATGAGATACAATTAAGCACCATATAAGCATGAAGAAGATATTAGGAATAGAAAAATACAAGAGAGTACTAAATTTATGTGAAAGAGTTTTGAAATCAAAATAAATAAAATATTTTTGATACCAACAAGAAAGAAAGTGTGAGTTATTTATTCATCAAATTAGAAAGATAAATTAATTCCAATAATAAGATTTAAAGCAAAAAGAGAATTGTATTGCATCAACTATAGTAAAAAAAGTTAGATAGGTGGAGATCAATAAGGCCAATCTAATTTAAATTATTACAAAAAAAACAAAATGGAAGCAACTCATAAGTTGGTTAAGCTGATAAAGGGTATAAAAATGGTTATTAATACAATATTGAAAAAAATAATGATAATACAATAGAATAAAATGACTTTGGATTAGATGGTTTTAAAGAAGAGGAAGAAGTTTATATAATTTTTCCTTTACTAAACGATTTATTTGATTAAGTAGACAAAGAACAAGACACTATTTAAGATGAAGATGGCACAAAATGATGAATGAGGTGTGGGAAGGATGAAAGAGTTGTGAATAGGATAAATGAGGCACATAATTAATACTACAAATGGATGAACAAGGCATGACTTTTAGATAGAAGAAATACCAAAAAATAAAAAAACTGCTAAGTAGACACCCTCTTCTTACTATGTGGACACCTCCCATGCCTCACATCCTCACATACACACAATAATATCATTGTCATATTATTATTTTATATTTCATGGTCTTGCCCCTGCAATAATTGTGGACATATATTAAAATTTTAAATCTTTATTAAATATAATATACATTTAAGACTTAATTTTGAATATACATATTATAAAAAAATATTGATATATATATATATATATATATATACATATACATGCACACACATAAGTATCTTTAAATATATAGACATAAAAAATTAATTATTGATTAATAATTTCAACTCTTCTTTTCTATAATTTATATCCACAATAATTATTGACATAATTGTGTGTATGTGAGGATGTGTGGTAGAAGGGGTGTCCATGCAATAAAAGAGAGATGTCCACCTAGCAACTCCCAAAAATAAATAAAGTATTTCTTAGATAAAAACGACATGATATATTAGAAATGATTATAAAAAAAATTAAAATAACTAGTATAGTAAACTAAATAAATAGATTTTTTTTAGAAAAAAAGAATTTAAATAAAAAATTAAAAGATATATTTCTTAACAATAAAGTAGTTGGAAAAAAAAAAAAAAAAAAAAAAAAAAAACTACCACATGAATGAAGTGTGAGTCCATACACTTGTATTTAAGTATCTAAGTATTTTATTTTGTTATTACATTTTTATTCTTGTAAATCAAATTGTGTAATGTTTATTTCTTGTTGTGAAGATAATTGAATGTATAAATTGTATAAAGTGAAAGAGGAGGAGTTTTATGTTGTAGCAATTGAATAAAAGAAATTAATTGTGAGAATCTCAAATTTTACTAAAAATATCCAGTGAGTGGTTTTAGCAAAGTTGCTACTTATTGTGAAGAATTGTATAAGAAAGAGAAGTTGAAATTTGAAAATTGGTAGAAATGCATTGACATAAAGATTAAGTGATAGAAAATCTATTTGATTATTAATCTATATAACCTTGAATACATATTTATATCATTGAATTTATTATTTAATTATATTATATAATTATTATAAAAATTTTAAAAAATATATATATATCATACAAATAAAAAAAATAAAGTATGGATAATATAAATCTTAAAATAAGATTTTATTATTATTTCTTCATTACTACTTTTACCTTAAAAATGATAAAGACAAATAAAATAACCATATAAGGAAGAGACAATAGAACAAGCAAGAGTTTGCTTTAAGTAAGTAATTTTTATCTAACTTTAATACAATTTTTAAACCTCTAAAGTGGCAAAATATCACCCACCACACAAAGATATTTGAGACCTCCATGCTTGTTGATTAATGTTTACTTGATCCACAACCCTAGATTAAAATCTATTTATCTAGTAATCAATAAATTAGAAGCATACACTAAAATAAAAAAAACATACATATGCATAATAATTGACATTTGTATAAAAATATAGATATAAAATTAAAATAACTTCTAAAAGATTTTTATTTCAACTTAGTAATTAGAAGTGTTTGATAATTTGAATTTTTTCCAATAAGAATCTTCTTATAAAAATTTGAGAGTCAAAATCTTTTCCAAAAATTATCCTTGTAGTAAAAAAATAAAAAAATAAAAAATAATATTATAGTAAAATATATTTATTTATCAAATAGCTTTTTAGTTGCTTTAGAAATATTTTTATAACATTCAAATATTATTAAGAACTCTAGTCTTTTTTAAAATACAACCAAAAATAAAAAAATAAAAAAATCTTTATAAATGCTATTATATCTTTCTAAGACAAATTTAATAACTTATACAAAATAAAAATAAAAATGACATCAAATCTCAAATATTTTCTTCTATCTATTTTCATCTTGAAATTCTTTGTATAAATTTGAAAAATTATGTTTTAAAATTTATAGTTTTTAAAATTTTTATGCACATAAAATTTATAAGTACAACTAATATGTATTGTTTTAATAAATTTAACTATTTCTACTTTTAATAATTATATTTACTTAATTTGATCTTATAAATTCTTAATTATTATTTTTTATATTTTCTTAGTTTTTTAAGACTTAATTTGTTGTTTTTATACAAAATTCTTATATTATATAATATAATGTTTTTTTTATATTTATCTAATTCAAACATATGCTATGGCACACATAATAAAAAAAAAAAATAGAATAAATAAAATGCATAAGTCATAAAATACATGTTTTTTTTTTAAAAAAAATTATGTAAATATAAACAACATTTTGTAACATCCATTTAAGATGTTAAAGTTTAATATATATATATATATATATATATATATATATGAATCCATTTATATACATTGATAACAACTTTAAATCTGAAAATGAAATTAGTTGTTTTGTAATTGTATTAATTTACATTGTATAATTATTATAGAAAAATGTTTTATACAGATTTAAAGAAAAAGCAAGTATATCACTGCTTGATGGTCAGATAACATAAATTGATCTAATTGTTGACTCTTGCTAATTGTATTTATAAGTACTTGTTTTCTTTTTTTTCAAAAACCCCAAATCACAAGGTTAGGACATGTGATTCATATATAATATCTTTTTAAAGTATTTACTGTAATATTATGATGTTTTGGAGATTTGTTCATTGAAATTGTACTATGATATATTTGACAAAGTTTACATTCGTGTAAGATCAAAGTCTTTCATCACACCTCATTTCTTGGAATCCTACAACTATAAATCATGTTAATAGAAAATTCTTAGCTAAGCGTTCATAATTGAAAGTTTCTTATGTTCGATGTGATGAAAGACTTTGATTTCGCAAATCATTTTTACTGTTCAGCAAATTGAACATGTTAATTAATCTCATAGACATATCAACAGAAAATAAGTAATAATGAGGGACATTGGTTATTACATTGGTGAGCTTCAGTGTAATCGGAGGTTAGAAATAAAAGAAGTGTTGTTGTTCACTCGGAGTCAAACAAATTATATTTAGTTATTTCATAGTTAAAAATTCCCCTAAAACAAAGTTCAAATGCGTTGCTACAGTCGTCAAATCGAAGTCCTCACAAGCTCACGATGGATACTCATCTATACCCATGCCAAAATACACATTTTCACAAATCAACTATCTAGTAGGATCTAACATTAAATGAATATATAAATTACTGCATACCCATCACAAGGTGTTAAACGACCAAAATCAAAATCGTTGTTGAAAGTACATCATGCTCAACTTCCACTGGTTGTGTGAAGAGAAACGGAGCACTATTTTTTTGAAGGAACGCTGGTAACTTGATATACAACCATGTTTACATATGAAGACACACAAGCATGCTTATGTAGCCGATAGTCTCTTCATTGACCTAGCAGTGAACACAAAACAATTATTTGTCTTTAAATTCAAGAATATAGACTCCTATAGAATCCGTATTTACACACCCATGAAATCGAGGGAAACTTCAGCTCAGATGTAGGAGGCACTTTCTCCAGATGCATTTGAGGCTAATCTAAATAGTGCACACCATCTACGTGCAGGTGCGCGGTTCTGTTCAGACTCGCAAGCATCGGTTCCCCCCTTGTGTTGACGGTGAAGGTTGAAATCCCTGCATTATGCACATCAACTCCTCTGAACCTGCCATAGCACAAGCGAAACACCAAGCTTGTCAAGAATAATCTAGCCAGGGATCATCCATGGCAGCACATGAAATCACTTTCAAGCACAAGAAAGAAAAACAAAATTGATACTGCACTAGTCCAAAGCACTAAGATCTGAACATTCAATTATTGCCAACATGGAAAGGCGGAGTTCAAGACCTGTCAGGCCCAAGGCCTAGAGCTGAACACAGCATGGCTCGCAATATGGACTTGTGTGTGACTACCAGCAATCTCTCACCCTGGAACGTCATAGACAGATTTAATTAAGATCTGAACAGTCAAAACCAGTTCACAAGTCTCAAGCGTTTTATTGCACTATATTACTTGTAGACGATGATCTCAATAAAGGTCGTCATGAGAACTTTTCATGCCATCTGTGAACATTTAGTTTAAGTCTTTCCCTCCACCATCTAGCAAGAAAATCTTACTACGTCAAGGTAAACTCATTTGAAAAAATCATTCGAGTATGTCGATAATCTTACTGGGGCTGACAAAATTTCCTCCCATGCCAGCTTAGCTTTAGCCCAAAGCTCCACCACAGGATATACACCATTCACATTAAAATTCAGAGGGTCCTCTCTCCATGATCTGAAGAGTTCAGGATACTGCTCTCGTGCCTCAGCTGCAAGCAAGCCAAACGCGCAGCACACCTTGTCAACATACAATGTTTTGAATTCTCAACCAGATTCAATTTACCAGCTCTACCTAGACTTATAATCCTCACAGAAGTGAAGCTTAACTAGTTTGGAAACGAATGAATGAGAAAAATTACATGCAAGGTGAAGATCCACAAAGTCTTCCAATGCTAACACAAGTCCTAGTCCTGATTCAACAGATTCACCCAATGGTTCACTTCCTACTGGTCACAACTAACAACAGCCAGCCCTGCATATTCATTGCGTCTCAAATGAAAATTCCCCAGAGCCATCATTGTCTCAATATCGCCACAATGATGTGGCATGAAGGCATGGACCAACACAGGCTTGTGAATATATGTGTGTTGGTGATATCAATTTTCATCAACCATCAAACCAAATGGTCACAACTTATCACAGAGTTGTCTGGGCATCGAATCCTAAGCCATCTGATAGCTAAGTAACTAGTTGGAACAATGTTGCAACGACATTTTTTCGAATATTAGAAAGCATTTCAGTAAGATGTGCATCTAAAGTCTTTGTTACTAAGAGGGGTGAATATCCTTACAATTCAGCATGCCCTCAAGAAAATGGAGGTTAGCCTCTCGCAATGTGTCCAAGTACACCAATGGCTCCTTCCTCCCTTCCCAAATCAACTCTGCACTAGTCTGTCATCCAAAAAGCACCAACTCAGTGCGATATACACAGGAGTTTAATTTAGAGTAGGAACTAAAAGGTTATTGCTCCCTAGTAGCTCATGGCCAGAATGTTTCAGCCCACTTCCAGTCTGTCATATCAATTTAGATTTATCAGAAAAGAAAATAGACTGTTGATATGTGTTTTCTTAAGACAAATACGCCTGACTAAATGCATGCTTGACATAGTTCTCTTGTCTACTTGTTTATCTGAAAGCATTGGGAAGGAAATCGGAGCTGAATCAAACCTAGGATGCGATGATTAGAAAACAAGGTTGATTTGTATTAATGTGCATAACTCTAAATACTAGTCCAGTATCGCACTTTGTGATAGTAGACTATGAAGTCATTAAATCTAGAACCCTCTACGAATGTCGATGTTCCCAGTTTGTTTTCGGCTGTGAGGAGAGCTCGACAAGAGACTTGCTCACCTTTGCTCGAGTAATAGGGCTTGCAAAGCACCGATCAAATTCCAACTGGGAAAGAGAGTCTCGAACTCGAATCGCTTGCAATTTTCCTACATCAGAGAGTACGGATTTGTCTGAGCTTCCCTGTTGTCAATCCAGAGCGTCCTGTCAGGCACTACATCTTCTGTACGACCAAATGCAATCAACAAAAAATGATTCTGCGTCACTTCAATCTTGTGGACACTTAACTTGCACTCGACCTTCTACATTCCAGGAGCTGAGACCATGACGGACGAGAACCACAGTCTTGGCGTTCTCCATGGGCTTAGGGGTAAGAGGAGCTGTAGCACGCCTGAAATCTATAGCGCCCCCAGTGAACGGCCGCTCGGTCACCATTGTTCCATTCCCATTCAGTGCCACGCCTTTCGTTGTCCCTACAATCAACCACGTATGACCTCCCCTTGAGACTCCAAAACTGATGCCTACCAGAATTTCAATAAATATGGTAGGAGCACCATTTCACAGAGTTAATCCCCAGCCAATCTACTACCAGCGGTACTATTTAGACCTGAAAATCTTCAAAAGTCAAGGAAATAATCAAGACTTGGAAGAGGATTCAACACCCAGTTAATCGTGTGAATATTGATCCCTGAAATGATGTGATGAGAGTAAATGTAACCTAATTATAGCTGAGATGAAGGTTTCAATTCAATCCAGAGCCGATCTTTACTAAAACTGAGCCTGTCCCTGTTGCCAATTACGCGTTTTTCAGACACCTGTATTCAATAAATCCACTAACTCGGTATGTGCGGACAAATGAGTCAGAACCCATTGGGATCCTCCTAATAACCCTCAAGAAAGCATACCCTAGTTAATTTTAATTTCATTCCCTGATAAGTTTTGAGAGATGGTATTTATAAGTTGGCCAGAAGTAGTCATGAGTATGAGATCGCAACGACACCGCCTCCATCTCAGTATTTTCGAGCGCCAGCTATGAGCTAAAACGAGGGGTTCTGAAAAACCTTTGAAACAGAATTAATCGCAAGATTCTGTCCATTTGATCAGCGACAGCTTGATGAGAAACAGGATTCGTTCTTATATCGTCAACACATGACACAGTGATATATAATTCCCCAGCAGAATCTCATGGATTTCGATTGGCGAGAAAAGAGAAACCACAAACCCCAGTCAACAATCTGACAGCTAACAAATAGCACCGCCAATAGCGCAATCATGTTGAATACAATAGGAAACCTGCAGACTGAATAATACATGAGGTAAAATGGTGTTTAAGCTCTGCACCAGAATATGAATACATTTTTATCCAATATTGCGAATAAGAGTGGGCCGAAAGTTCAAAGAAAAACCAGCAAAGTAGATCATCCAGCGAAAGAAAAATCATGTAGACGACTGAGGCGGGTTTACTTCTGCCAGGTTTAAAGAATCTCCGCCTCTACTGCTACAAAGCAATGACGGTCTTGAATTGGCAACCATGATACCCACTGCTAGGTAGAGGAAAGAGCAGTATTGATTAAGAGCTTACCAAAACCACCTTCCCTGCTGCCATCCGCGGCTGCCCTAACGCCTACAACACTAACCCAGCAGTTGCCCACAATTGGTTGAACTTTCTCACACCCGATGCTTACACCCCACAAGGTCGATGTAAATTTTGGGTTCATTGTGGCAACGTGGGATGGCACCGAGTACGCCACGGGGGTTGTCAATACTCTTGGCACATTCTGCGCCAGCGCCGGTGATGAATTCATGGGCACGAAAATAACTGCACCTTCTTTGAAAACTCTCAATAGGTCCAAGAAGGCTTAGAAGTCTATCCTGGCGCAAAAGCCCTGCTTCAGCTCCTGTCAGACGTGTAATCCAATTGAGTAATTTGATTCTCAGCAATTCACGTTCTCGCCATTCGGTGAACAGCTCAAACCCACACCTCTACAATTCGTCAATAACTGGTGCAGAACTGGGAGCTGATTCAAAAGGGACTTGAATATTTCATTAAGATCTATTCAAGTAGACATTGAGAAAACAAAAAACTGAAAGAAAACCGTCCCAGACTAAGAATTCTCACGAAGACCCACGGAAATGATGTAGCAACGGAGCTCAGGACGAAGCTCGGTGGAGAAGAGAACAACGCAGTGGCAGAGCGGACTTTGAAATTGGGAAATGCTGGCAAAGGAGTGCAGCAACGCCACCCGGACAAGGATGGAACGAGTGGAGATGAGGCATGCGGATGGTTGGCCATGATGCGAGATGAGATGAGATGAGATGAGAGGCGCGGGGGCGGGGGTGGGGTGGGTGTGAGGTTGGGGTGGCACCTGGCGACGCCGACGGCAGTGATGATGATGCTGTCCTGCTGATTGGCGACGACGGGCGTGGACGCAGATGAGACCCAGCGGCACGCGCTGCCCCCCTGCCTCCTGCCCCTCCCGCTTCTTTCATCCCCCCGTTCCACAATTCATCCATATATGCATCCACGGTTACAGGACCCCTTCGCTCTCGCTTTCCCGTGTCCCCAAAACCAGAGCTTATTGACCACAAAGAACCCCTGGTCTCGCTTTCGAACAACTTCTCCAGATCTTTTCATAAAAATCTTCCCTCTGGTCCCATTCACACTTACCTAATTGCAGGTCATGAGATATTTCCACTTCTTCGTGTTATCCTAGTTATTTCCTACTTTGTTCTGCTTTGATTCTTCACTTTCTTTCATACATTACATGAGGGTGGGTACAGAAACCTAGATCAAAGAATAAATTTATAAACACAATTTAATATATTTTTCAGAAAATATATTAAGATCAAGATGATCAGAATTGACTGAAATTTGTATATTTTACCGTGGCATTGAAATAATTTATTTTCATGAATGAAGATTCAAAAATTTGATCAAGATTGGAACAATGTACACATTCTTCTTACAAATAATAAATTCCAAGTCTCATATCTAAAATATGAAATTATATTTATATTTTCACAATTTTCTTTTTAATAAACTAAGAAATAAAGACCATGCACAAACAAATAGATAGATAAATAAATATATTATTAATATTTCTAAAAATAAATTATTATAATATAATAAATATTTTTTTAATATTAATAAAAATAAAGAATAAAAAAAATGATAAGATTGAATGATTTCATTTATACAAAAATAAATAATAATTAAGTTTTTATTAAATTTAGAGTTTAACATGCTATTCCAAATTTCACAATATATATGAATTCAAAACTCTTCAAAGAACCAATTTAATAGATAAATTTATTTATATATTTTAAAGAAGAAAAATTTATATTATTGGTTATTAGAATTAACATTAATTATAAGATAATAAAAAAATTAATTCTTTATAAAAATCATAATATGGCTATATTTATTTACTATTCCATTATTTTTTGAATTCATCATCTTTAATAAAAAATTATCATTATACTATATGATTAGAAATTTATACAAAAATAATTAAGTATAAATATGAATATATATATAAGTACTACTAATACTACCATAGTTTTTGCTACTGCCACCATAATCTATCACCCACTCAACATATTTCTTTAGTTTTTTGTATTCTAATCAAAACATTTGTTCAATTATTTGAAAGGTATTGAATAAAGAAAATTTGATTAATTTAAAATGTTTTGAATAAAGGTAGCATGTAGTGGATGTGGAGTTGTGGTGACAATAGTAAAAACTATGGTAACAAAAGCAATACCTAATATATTGATATGTCAATCCAATATAGGGAATGAACTTTGTTTTGTATTTTGTTATCAAAAATCCATGTTATTGAATACAAAAACATTGTA
Source organism: Physcomitrellopsis africana (assembly GCA_036785485.1). Lineage (NCBI taxonomy): Eukaryota > Viridiplantae > Streptophyta > Bryopsida > Funariales > Funariaceae > Physcomitrellopsis > Physcomitrellopsis africana. The sequence goes on along the minus strand of JAWRVF010000449.1, from coordinate 179,600 downwards.
ATATTTTAATTAGTCAAGTAAAAAATCAAAAATTCCTAAAGAAATATTAATCCAAAAAGAAAAAAAAGAAAAATAACAATAGAACCATTTTTATTTGATCAATGTTATTGGCAAAGATAATTTTTATTTACTTCAACAAGTAAAATAGCTAGATTAAAATTAAAAATTAAAAAAAACTATATCTATTGTGGTATTTTTGGCTTTACTATCTTTAGAATAAAGAATCTTGATTGTATTTGGAGAAGTGCATTGTGAAAGAGCAACATACATAAAAGGACAATATGCATGAAAAAAATATATATATTTTTATATTATAAAATTATATATATTTTTTGTGATTTTAGCATAATTTTTTAGATATTTTGGAAAAAAAATATAATTCTATTATATTATATATATACTAACAAAAATTCTTTTTGTTAAACAAAAAAAATATTTTGACATAAAATAAGGCAATAAATGTGAAAGGGCTAAACACATTTTTATATTGTGATAGAACAACATTTGTTTTTACATCATAAAATGGCAACATTGTGAAAAATATTTTAATACAAAATAAGACAACATATAATAAAAAAGACAATATATGTAAAAGAGCAACATATATTTTTATATTATGAATAGACAATGTTGCAATTGTCACTTTGAGTGCCATATATGAAGGGATAGCATATTTTTTTACATTGTAAAAGAGCATATGATTTTAGTGATTTTTGCATAATTTTTAATTATTTTACTAGATAATAATTCTATTAAATAATAAATAAACTAATTTAAATAATTTTTGATATTTAAAATAAATAAAATAATATATTTATAATTTCTTTAAGAATTAAAAATAAAATATTCAATAAAAATATTTATATCAATTTAATGATTATATAAAATTAGAACTGTTTTTATTAATCCTATTAAAATAAGAGGTGTTAAATTAGATTCAAGAGTTATATATAAAAATGTACTTTAACTTCAGTGACTTATAAATACATATGTGCTTTTTGGTAGTTTTTTCAAAATAGTATTTCCATCATTGGATATGCTATTTTTCTATAATTAAAAATATTATAAAATAATAATTATATAATATAGTTTTAATTTAATCTTTTGTTGAAAAAAATATTACAACTATTAAACTATAAAATAATAAAATTCAATTATTAAATTACTAAAAAAAATTAATACATAATTTTTATATATCTTTAAAAACTAATATTTTTAGATAAATAGTTTAATTATAGAAAATAATTATACAATATACTATAATTTATAATTCTATATATATATATATATATATTTATAGGTTTCTAACTGATCTTTGTTATACTTTTAATAATTTTAAAAATTAAATTAAAAATTAAATTAAAATCATATTTGATATTAATATTATATTATATTTTTAAAAAATAAAATCAAAATATTATATGTTATATTTATTAAGCCTTTGTTATTAAATATTCTACTATAAATTGCTTTTCATCACAATCATTCTTTTCAATAAAGTTTCTTGGTAGTACTTCATTTGTCCATATACCCTACTATATAAAAAAAAAACATGAAATCCAAAACTAAAAACTTGTTACAAACATATAATGGAAGAAGGTTCTAAATGATTTTAAAAGATTCTTAATGATACTGAGATGGCCTTACTAGATCCTAGTAAATTCCAAGAAGCTTCTAAAAGGTCCTAAATGTTTTAAGGAATTGTAGATTGTCATAGAATGTTCTTGGAGGCTTAGATATTTTAGGAAGTTGTTAAAGAAGGATCTTAGGCTTGTTTCACTTCCAAGCATTAAAAAAACTCCTCAAAGAGTTTTTTTGCACCTAATATATATAAGAGTCAAGTTTGAGGGGATCCTCGATCTTAACGATATAATCTTTGTGGCTTAGCTTAGATCTTTTAATCTAATTTTTACATCTTGATATAATTCATTATTTGTGATATATAACAAACCTCTTTTGTCTAAGTTCTTTGAATTTTTGGAGGCTTGTTCTACTAAAGTGATATATCCATAATAATTTGTCAAGACTAATATATCACAATATTAGAATTTGGTCTTTTTAGATAGAAAACAATGTCATGTTGTGGTTTGGCTACCATATAATATATATATATATATATATATATATATATATAATTTATTACATACCTAATTAAAAGCCACGTTAATGGAATTTAATTGGTTACAAAATATGATTAGATTATTATTTTATAAGAAATTTGTTTAAAAAAGCTACTATTGAGGATTGTATAATTTTATTTTTTTTAATAGTAAATTATGAGGTTGATTTTATATTGATAATGACTTTTATATATTTTGAATCACCTTTGTTAGACATTAATGATCCTTGAAATCTTATTTATTTCTGTTATTTGATATTTAAGACACATATTTTATAATCCTATTAGATAAAAGATTAAAAAAAAATCTTAGTATCAAAAAGAGTAGTTAGGCCATCTATATGGATAAATAGATATGGATGATAGAAATTTCTATTCCTATTGGCCAAAAGTCATGCCCAATGGACTTCAAGGAGAATGTCTGAGGCCTTATTAGAAATTAGAATTTTTTTTTGAGACCATTTGAATATCAAAGATTAAAATTAGCAAGTTTAGATTTTTGACTATGGTTTTGGTGTAAAAATTGAGTGATTTGGAGTTTTTTGAAGGAGATATAGGTGCTTGAAGTCAAGGTGTCAATTTTGTACCTACTTTTATTCTTTGGGATATAATTCACATATATAAAAAATAATAAAAGATTGGCAACCAAGATTGGAGAGAACACTTTTTTAATTATACTTTATATATATAGCTCAATAAATTCTAAACTAAGATGAAGGATATATTGGAAGTTGAAGTTCATACTTATAATTTGAGGGCAGTAAGTAACTTGCTTAATTAGTGGTTGTATTTTAAACTGTATCTTAAGCAATTTGATAAGATTTTGGCTCAAAATTTTTAAAAGTATGTATTTTTATGTTATAAAGCTACATATAAATTTTTTTTAACATTAGAATTCTAGATTTTTGAAATATGAAGAATATAGTGCTTGGATGTTTATAAACAAGGGCTTTAAGCACCTACTAAGATTTTTGAGATATTAGACAATTAAAAACAAATCTACAACTGATTTTTCTTATAGTAAAGCTTAAAGATATAAATACACTTTTAAGAAATTTGATAAAAATTAAACAATTGGATCAAGAGATATTAGATCCTAAAGTTTAAAAAAAAAAAAAAAAAAAAAAAAAATCTATTAGAGGTGAATAAGGTGTTGAAGGATTTTGTTACAATTTGAATATTCTGTATAAATTAAAGAAATTTTTTTTGAGAGACAAAACTTTATAGAAATGAAAAGATAGATATATAAAGCTATAATAAAATTTTGATATAAAGAGGAGGTTTTGAAAGAGATTATCGATTTTTTTTGAAGTTATTGAGAATCTAACTTAATAGCAATTAATTAATTATAATTTGGCATGAAAAAGGGTGTTAAGAATTTTTTAGATGCCATAGAAAAACATTATGTACAAATCTATTTAAGAGATTTTTTATTAATATAATATTTTTTTAATATTTTTATGTTGATTTGTCCTCCTTATTAAATATAAATCATTTATTGAGATCTTATCAATAAATTATAAATAAACTTTCTATATTTAGATATCTAATATATTCTTAGATTAAAAATCATACTAGATAATAATCGTCTTTGCTACAATTTAACGCCCTCATTTTTGTAGAAAGCATTTGAGGATGTGGTTGTACTTCTCATTTAACATGTATGTTAATATTTTTTATAGCAATTATTAATCTTATAGCTAATTTTTTTATAATATAAATACAAGCCATGTTCTTTTTTATGCTTCTTTTCTTACTCAATAAGGGAATTGAAGCAAGCTGCATGAATTTGTATATCTTTTATTTTCAAATATTTTCTTGGATTGGAAGATGTAAAAAATGCACAATAATTAGTATGAAATCATAATATAGGTAATGGATATTTTTCTTGTCAATATTGAAATAGTCAATTATTGAATTTTATTGCTTGATTAATAGCTTCATTAAAAATTTGTGGATTAGATATAGACAACAATAGATCCTTTATATTGTCTTATAATCTCCAAAAAAATTGACTTATTAATGCATCTTTACCTCAATTGATATTACATGTTAATTACTAAAATTTTGAAACATAAAATAAGTATAGAATAAATTTTTTATTGAAGGGGTCAGATTTTAGTTGTGAAAAAACAAATCCTATTAGATTCACTAAAAGCTTCTCTAAATATTGCAAAATATATTCAAATTTATGCAATAAGATAAAATTATTCTTTAATAATGTAGCAAATTAAGATAAAGCTTGATATGAGAGTAAGGTTCCAACCAAACTAAGACAAGATACTTTCGTGGGCTTTTGTTAAGATTGGAATAAAATAATAAGTTGTACTTGATTTATGAAGTCTCAAAATTTTAAACAAGTTCCATCAAACTTCTTTAGAAGGCTAATTCTTAGTTCTTTTACTTTTGACATTGACATGCTACCTTGAATACATATATCTTCTTGTAAAATAGACCTTAATGATGGAATTCTTACAATGACTTGTAATAATTCTTTGACTATTTTGTATAATTATATAAAGTTCTTCATTTTTCTTAGACATAATCATTATCTTATCTCTCAATGATTTAAGAGTATTTATAATTGAATCCAATTTGGCTTCTTTAAAATCTATCATATCAAATCTTTTATTTTCTACTATAGAAATGAAATAAGAAAGAATAAATATAAAAAATAAAATAATACTAATTTAGAAGAAAATAATCTAGAATCTTTAAAACACTATAATACTTCTAAAAAAGACAATCTCATCTCTATTTAGAAAGATCAAGCTTGAATATTATGCTATGTTAGTCTAGACAAACTATTATGGACATATCACTTGAATAGAACAAGCCTCCAAAAGTTCAAAAAGTTGAAACAAAAGAGGTTTATTTTGAAAGTAAAGAGCTTTAACAAGGCACAAGAACAAGGCCAAAAAGTCCAAGCCAAGCCACAAGAATTGCATTGTCAAAACTAAGGATCCTCTTACCTTATATATATAAGATGCAAAAAAACTCTTTGAGGAGTTTCTTTGATGTTTGGATGTGAAGTAAGCCTCAGATCTTTCTTTGACCATCTTAGATCTTCTAAAATCTTCTAGGACCTTCCAAAATCTTCTTGGAATCTACTAGAACCTATGAAGGCCTTCTCAAAATCATCAAGAATCTTTTAAAACCTTCAAAGATCAAATAAAATCTTTTAGAATTTTCTAACATTACATAAAATCTTCTAAAATCTTCTAAAATCTTTTAAAACCTTCTAAAACCTTCTTCTATTGTATATTTGTGATAGCATTTGGCAAACCTAATAAATTTTTTTTTTTCACAATTAAAATCCAATCCCTTTGATAAAAAAAACTTATTCTATATTTGTTTATGTGTGAATCATCAAATTGACTCATTAATTATTTTAGGATAAAAAAATATATTTAAAGTGCTAAAATTATAATTATTAAGTAAAGATGTATTTAGAGGATGCTAAATAAAAGAAAATAGTATTAGTAGAAAAGAAATGGAATCTTAATAAGTCTTGGAGGTAATTATCTTAATTGATTTAGTATTTTTTTTAAATTATAAGAATTATTATTTAATTATTGAGACTAATATCTATATTAGACTTCTATTTATATGCATTATTTATTAAAAATATATAAATATTACTTAATAGGTAGAAGAAGCATGAAAAATAAACTTCATGTCTTTATAATTATTTATGTAAAAAATAAGATTTTTAGTTGATTGAAATTAATTTTATTATTATAAAAAATCACCAAGGTAGAATAAAATAGCCTAAAATTGATATTATTATTTTAAAAATATTATAAAATTTATTTAAATTTATTTTAAAAAAATTTAGGAATTTTTAAAATAATTTTGAAGACTTTGGTAAAAATAAGTTTTACCACCTTGGGAGCCATTATGAAGAAATGGAGTAAGATTTGAAAGCCTTGTAAGGCTCATAGGCTAATTGGATGTTTTTGAATACTATGGTGAAGTCAAAAATGTCAAAAAATGAGTTATACTAGTAGAAAATAGGAGGACCAACAACTAATATAATCCTTGTATGATAGGAGGTGTACAAGTCCCATATGGGTTGTGGCACCTTGGATGTAGATAGGAGGATAAGACTAAGGCCTTGTGGCTTCTCTAAGACATCCTTAGACACTACTTGTGAGCCTTGATGAGGTTCGAATTCTTGATTTTTTAAGCAAATTATCGTTGAGATAAAAAATACTCACTTAACTTTTTTATTATTTACCTTCTATCTTTAAACTATCATAACTTACTTATAATGACTTGGATTTATATATTTTTTACATCATTGGAAAGATAAAAGAATTATCTACTTAAAAACATAATTTTTATTTTTTATTTTTACTTTTTATTAGATAAAAATTTAGTGAGTAGACTATAAGTAGTTTTATAATATGCAATTGCTTAATTGCACATATTTCACTTGTTTTATGTTTGTTCTTTTGTTCTTACTATTTGCTTCCTTCACTTTATACCACCATTTATAAGTAACTTTTAATTGAGGCTATTTTGTAATTTGGATTGAAGTGTGAAATTTATCCTCACATTATATTTTAAAATTTTGGCAATTAGCATGACATATTAATTGAAGGTAGATACATTAATAAGTCAATTTATTTGGAAGTTATATGATAATATAAAGGATCTATTGTTGTCTATGTCTTGTCGTCAAACTTTTAATGAAGCTATTAATTAAGCAATAATATGCAATAATTGACTATTTTAACATTGATATACTATCTATACCATGAATTTATATTAATTATTTTGCATCTTTTTCATCTTTCAATCTTAGCAAATATTTGATAATAAAAGACATGCAAATTGATACACTTTGTTTTAAATCTCTTTTTGAATAAGAAAAAAAACATCAAAAAGAATATGGCTTATATTTGTATTATAGAAAAATTAGCTATAAGGCTAATAATTTCTACAAAAAGTGTTGACTTACATATTAAATAAAAAATGTGGCCACATTATCAAATGCTTTACAAGAAAACAAGGACATTTAATCACAATATTGATTAGATTTTTTTATTTTATAATCTCAAAAAGGTCTTATATTATTATTTAATCTTTCTTATTATTTTATCATATCAAAATGTTTTAATACCCACAAATTCAAAATCCTTATTAAAATAGGTTTAAGAGTCGTTACTTACTTTATTAGCTTAGAATTTTTAAAAATCTATAAAATTCCTATAGTTTAGAAATCCACGGCCATCCATGTAGAAGTCATAGATAGTCAATTCTTATCCTTTAGAGACATTATTTATAAAACCAGTCTATTAGAAATATCATTAAAAATCATAGCAATCAGATTATACTTAATATTATTAGATTTTTATCTATTTCTATTATTTTAGGATTTTTTTGGCTTAAAAGATATAATTCATGTATAGATTGGATATTCTATAAAATAAATTTTTTTGAAATATTACAACCTATTATTATTAATCCTAATAAAAAATATCATATACATCATAGATCTAATACCATAAAGCCTCTCTTTATTGAAGCTAGAGCTTTTATGAGAGCAACCAAGAAGGATACTTTTTTTGTTATTTATGCAACTCCAATATTTAAAATGGCAAGTATTCCAACAATCCTTCTAAAAGAATACAAAGTTCTTTAAGATGTATTTAAAAAGAAGAATGTTGTCATGTAATAATATAACTATTAGGTGAAAGAAGAAAGAAATAATTATATTATAAAGGAGCTCAAATAAAAATATTTTAGCAAATTCTCTTTAAAATATAGATAATAGATAAGAAAGTAGTAAAAATTAAAAAATACTAATATTACTTTTTTTTATAGAAGAGGCTTCTATTTACTTTGTATGGCCATAAATAAGACAAAATAAAATAGATTAAAAAAATAAATGATATAGGAATCTTTAAAAAAAGAATTAAGAATAGATTTTAGTAAAATTTATCTTAAAATTCCAAGAGTTGATATCCGGAGAGGACTAGTTGTAAACCTAAGTTGAAATCAGACTTTGAGGCACAAAACCACGTGCCTATGGTAGATGAAGAGTTCTTTGGTAGATTAGAAAGTAGACTAGAGGAGATTTGTTTGAGCATTAGTTTGGAGTGATTTGGATAAGTATTGACTTTGTAAGTTCTTTACAAAATCAAGGTTGATTTGGATGATTCTAGTTTTTATGAAATAAAAAAAGATTTATAATTTTGAATATTTTGTGAATTTGGTTATAGATCTATAAGTGAATTTTTTTGTATGTATGATTGTAATTGTATCAAGAATTTGATATAAGTTTGAGTTTGATCTAATAGTTCTATCAAAGGTTATTGAAGTTTAAATGGATTGAAATCTTAAAAATTGGATTTTGAGGGTCAGTGAGGGTTTCTAAGATATTTAGCAATCTATTATTTTAATTGAGGTGAAAATAATTATTCTAGATAGTAGACTTAACTGGCTATTAGTGTATGAATTTTAAAAGCAATCAAATGAAATATTGATGTTGAAAGATTGGCATCAAGATTGGAGAAGTAAGACGGCCTACACCTAAGTAGATCTGTGAACTTATCTTTTATTTGGTGAATTAGATCTTTTTCAAAAAATTTATATATATTGCCAACTTAATTATTGAAAGCTATGCAAAATTTGAATTAAGATCAATAGTTCAATCATTAATTATTGAGGTCTCAATTTGCTATAGGATTTGTTAGGATTTGATTAGAATTTGCTTAGATTTTGTTAGTGTTCATTTAGAGTTTGTTTAGGATTTAGGATTTAATTAGGATTTATTAGAATTTGATTAGGATTTGTTAGGATTTATTTAAAAAAAAATTTGGATTTAAGATTTGATTAGGATTTGACTAGCATTTGATTAGGATTTGATTAGAATTTGACTAGGATTTGAATAGAAGTTGGCTAGGATTTGACTAAAATTTAATTAAATTTTGATTAAGATTTTACTAGGATTTAATTAGGATTTGATTAGAATTTGATTATAATTTCTAATTTTTATATTTTTATTTTAATATTTCTATTTTAATATTTCTTTTAAATTTTTATATTAATATTTCTATGAAATTTCTTTATTAATTCTATATGACTTTTTTTTAAGTTTTTAAAGGTTTTTTTGTATTTTTTTTATAATTAATTAAAAATCTAATTGAACTTCTTAAATGATTGAATATACTTGTTATTCTTTAATTGTAATTTATACATAATTCTATTAGAGGTGTTAAAACTTGTTGTTGCAATTTATTTTATATCTTCCACAACCAAGTGTCCGATGCATTTTCAAATAAGGCTTCACATAATATGACAATGTAAATACCATGCCAAAATATTGTTCATATGATTATACTATTGATCTTCAAGATGGTGTACAACCATCTTTTTGTCTAATTTATAACTAATCACAAAACAAGATTACAACATTAAAAGAGTATATTGACAAAAATTTAGCAAAGAACTTTATTTGACATTTAAAATTTCTTGCTAATGCATCTATACTCTTTATAAAGGAAAAAAATGGATCTATATGGATGTACATTCATTATCATGGTTTCAACAAAATGATAATAAAAAATAATTATTCTTTGTTATTGATAATTGGGTTCTTTGATTAATTGGATCAAGCTAAGATCTACACCAAAATAGATCTTTACAAAGCTTATAATCAAATATATATAAAAAAAGAGACAAATAAAAGACCGCTTTTTATACAAAATATGAATATCTTGAATATAATGTCATATCTTTGGCCTTATAAATGCACTAGCTATTTTCTAACATTTGATGAACAATATATTTTATAAATTTTTTAATGACTTTATTATATGATATTTGGATAACATCTTCATATATTCTAAAATTCCAAATAAGCATAAATGACATGTCTGCTTTGTTTTATAAAGATTATAAGATACTAAATTATATACTAATTTAAAAAATATATGTTTCATAAATTTAAAGTAGAATTCTTTGGCTATATTATTTCTAATGAAGGTTTAATGATGGATCTAAAGAAGACTAAGACCATTAACTACTAGATAATTCCAAAATCGATACATGATATTCAATGCTTTATTAAATTTATAAACTTCTATAAGACCTTTATCAATAATTATTCTCAAATAGCCACTCCACTTATACAATTGACATGTAAAGATAAGCTTAAATGGAGATAAAAAGTTGAAAAAGCCTTTGAATGCTTGAAAACAGCATCCACCATTAGCTATATTTTTATTCACTTAGAAATTTTTAAGCTATCTTTAGGAAAATCAATGCCTCATACTTTGTATTAGGAGGAGTCTTATTACAATTTGGAAGAGAAGAGAGACTATATCTAGTTGCATTTTATTCCAAAACATTCTCAGCCTTAGATTTTAATTATAAGATCCATGACAAAGAACTTTTTATTATTATAGATTTTTTCCAAAAATTGCATCATTTGCTTGAAGGTGCTTTACATCTAATGACTGAGTATACAAATCTCAAGTATTTTGCGTGGGCTTATATTTTAAATTATTGTTAAGTCCATTGAAAAATGTCTCTATCTTGTTTTGATTGCAACATTATATATTGATTTAAAAAATATCAAGGATTATTAGATATTTTATAAAGATAATCATATCTTATACCAAAAGACAAAGAAATAATATACAATCAATAATAGACAATATTTATAAAACTTGAGATTCTTAAGAATTTTTAAATCTTATGTTTAAGCAACTTATGTATCAATTCTAGTGGATTTTTAATTTTTTAATCAGATTTGTGCAATCTTGATTATGAACATTTTTAATTTTGATGTTAAACATAGTTAAATAAATATTTATAATGATTTGAATAAATTAAAGTTTGATGATAATATCATGTTGTTATTCAACTACCATATGAAAATTATACATATATGTATAATTTATTGAATAGTTGGATAAAAACCATGTTAATAGAGTTTAATTAATTATATTATATAATTCAATTAATATTTTAAAAAGAATCTATTTAAAAAGACTACTATTGAAGTTTACATAATTTTTTTAAAAAAATTTTTAATTGTGACTTTTGAAGTTGAATTTATGTTGATAATTACTTTTATATATTTTGAATCACCTTGGTTTGACATTGGTGACCTTTGGAATCTTATTTTATTTCATTTATTTGATGTTTAAGACACATATTATATAAATCTTATTAGAAAAAGAATTGGAAAGAGATCTTGATATCAAAAGAGAGTTGTTAGCCCATCTATGTGGATGAATGGAGATGGATGATAGAAATTTCTATTCTTATCGGCCAATAGACTTCAAAGAGGCTATTTGAGGCCTTATTAGAGATTAAGATTATTCTTTTGAAGTCATTCAAATATCAAAGATTAGGATTAATAAGTGTAGGATTTTGGATATGATTTTGATATAATAATTGAGGGATTTGGAATTTTTATAAAGGAGATAAAAGCACTCAAAGTAAAGGTGTTGATTTTATATCTATTCTCACTTTTTGCAACTTAACACATGTTGTTATATTACATGTCATATTATTTGAGAATGCACCAAATACTTGGCTATAAAAAATAAACTTATATATTGCAACTTATCAAAAACCTAATAAGTCTAATATAATCCTAAATAAACTTCAATTGAATCTTTAAGAATCCTAATTAATTCCTAAAAGAATTATAAAGAAATCCTAAAGAATCCTAATGAAATCATAAAGAAATTTAAAAAAAATCCTTACCAAATCCTAGCCAATCCTAAAAAAATCCTAAAAAAATCTTAATTGAATTTTAATCAAATCCTAAGTAAATTTTAATAAAATCTTAATTTGATTTTAATAAAATTTTAATCAAATATTAATCAACTTTAATCAAATTCTAATTAAATATTAAATCATATTCTAAATCAAATCCTAATGAAATTCTAATATTCTAAGTAAATTCTATTTACAACCAATAGCAAATTTAAAATCTCAATAATTATTCAATTAACCAATGATCTTCATTCAAAATTTTCAAACTTCTTAATCTATTAGTTAAAAACAAGCATACAAAATTTGAAGGGATTTGAACTTATTAAATAGAAAAAAAAAACTCCTAATTCTTTTAAGTATCAATTGTTCTTATTTTCTAACCTTGATGTTGATCTTTCAACATCAATATTTCTTATTTGTACTATTTATATATTTTAAATTTAAATAAAAATACTAAAAATTAAATTAAATACTAGCTCAAAAAAGAATCATTCTAATCTAATTAGCAAATTGCTCAAAATCACAAAAATCTTCACTGACCTTTAAAATCTATTTTCCAAGATTGTCACTTAAATTCCAATAACCTTTGATCTAACCATTGAATTAAATTCAAATTTATAATACACATCCAATAAATTGTATTTTATAAATCTATATATTTTTATTTATAGATTTGCTATAGAATTCTTAATATACTCCAAAATGTGAGTTCACTTTATTTTTCAATAATCAAAGTCATGCAAATAGAACCTTGACTTTGCATAGCTTTCACAAAGTTATTACAAATTCAAAAATCTTAAAACCGATATTTAAAAGAATCCTATCAAGTATGCTCTGAAATTCCTTTTCTTTGATCAACAAAAGGATCTCCTATTTATAATAGGCATATGGTTTTATACCTTAGGATTTGGTTCAATCCTAATTTACAACCTGCCCTCCTTAGGTATTAATTTAAGGTTTTGTTAGGCAATTTTTATTAAAAACTATCATTTACTTTGATCCTAAGATGCCTATAGTAATAATTTTACTAATCTATCTTGTTTTATCTTATTTAAGGTCTTATAAAGTAAGTAGAAGTTTTTTTTAATAAAAAAGTAATATTAATATTAAAAAAATTTATTATCTTTCTATTTTTTATTTACTTCTTAAAAGTAATTTTATCACTTAGTCTTTAATTAAGCTTCTTTAAAATATATATCTTTTTTTTCTCTTTTATTCTATAGCCATGTTACAATATAACATCTACCTTCTTTGAATCTGCACATCTATTATGCCCCAAATAAATCATATGTTGTTGTTGGCTTCATTCCATGCCTTTAATATTTTTTTATCAAATTCTTCTTTATTATTTTTGTTATCCAAATCAAAATCATTTTCTTCTCTTGGAAAGTTAAAGTCTCTAATAAGATCTTCTAACTTTGGATTTTAAATGTTCTTTTTTAAATATCTTTGCTTGCTTTCTAACAATTAGTATTTTTAATTTTATTCCATCTAACTCTCTTAACAAATAGGTTGCATTATCAAAAATAATTGTTACTACATATGGTCTAAACCAATATTTAAAAAACTTTCTAAAGATAGTATATTAATTATCTAAGCTACTATTATAGATCAAAATCAAATCACCTTCTTCAATTGCCTTTGGCCTTAATCAATGCTATTTATTAAATTAAGCCTTATTTTGAAATCTTATTCTTTTCAACCTTTTTAATGCTATTTGTATATTTTTTGGTCTTTGCTCAAGTTGCCAAATCCTAATAGCTAAAAGTTCTCTTGTCAATCTATCTTTTCTTGGTAGCACACTTCAAGTTAGTCAATAATAACTTAATTTCACATCTTTCAAAGAACTCATGAATTTTTCTTGCATCTAATTCTCTACAATTTACAATGACTTTTTTTACACATCTATAGTGACAAATAACATCTTTAAGCAAAAATCTATAAATTCTTTTAATAAAGTTTGTTCTTAATTTTCTTTCTTTAACTTGATTTCTTAAATCCTTACAAGCCAAGTGTCAAGAACATGAATTAGAAAAAAATATATAATCTAATGGAAATTGTATCAAAGAAAAATCACAAAATAGGAATAAAAAAGTATGTATATTCAAAGAAAATTGGAATGGCTATTGCCAAAGACTAGAAACATGAAGACTCTTGAAACTAGACTAAAACCAAGAAAAGAGTTGACAAGAGTGAAGAAGGCTTCACTCTTGCCTCTATAAATACTATCTAACTAAGAGCTACGTGGTGGTATTCTATAAGACCTCATATACATGTCTAATTTGCAAGACACATGTCAAACTTGCACGATAAGTTTCCCACATGTGCGCCACGTACTTGGCTTGTTCCGCAAGCTACCAACATGTGTCATACATGGCTAGCTTGTTCCACAAGCTACCAACATGTGTGCCATGTAATTAGCTTGTTGACCAAGTTTCTAACCTATCAATCACCTATAGACATGTATAAAGGTGATTTTGCATCTATGAAGCTTTTAAGAAGCTTCTCTATCAAATATTATCAAATCAACTTATTTTACATACTTCTATTGGTCTATATTATTTAGATAATTTATTGGAATAAATCTTATGTCCGTGACATTATCCCCCCTTCTAAGGACGAGTTCCATGAGGAGCGGTGATTATATGTTGAGAAAGTCCAAGATACGTTGAATTGTGCTTGCCACATATTCTGATCTTTGTTCTCTTCGAAGGTAGTTGATAGGTCCTTTTAGCCATCGATAATGTCCCATACCAAGGCAAGAGGACCACCCTGTTATTTGATCATTGTTGAGGCCTTCATAACTTTCTTCAAAGAAAATATTACGAACACCATCAGGAGTAGTTCCTACCTCTAAAAGTATCACCAAATATTGGGAGTCTCTTCCAAGGTCGTGATACCAAACACGTTATATTTCACCATCAATTCGAGAAAGGACATGTTGTTCTTGAGGGTCTTTGTCTCTATTCCGTCGTCTTGAAGGTTGTGATAGTCATAATGTCTCGTCCGGTAAATCAACAAATGATGGCTCTTGAGCTGAATTCATTGGTTGTTGATCCTCCATCTCTTTAGCACAAACAAATCTAATGACAAACTATACAAGGTACAATGAAACCTCTATAGAACCTTCTTTGCTTTATAGCAAAGATTTTCTTGAGTATTTATCTTGGTTTTGATGGATGTCGTCGATGAAAAGCATTGGCTTCTATTGATGCATTTGTTAGATTCTTTGATGGCTCCCATGTGTATTCACTAATATTGTATCCGCATCAATGTACAAGATATTTCAGTCAATTTCGGCGTCGCCTTGAATTTAAAATCTCTTCAATCTCGAATTCTTCATCGTTGTCCACTTCAACAGGAAGCGGTGGTATTTGTCTTCTTCCTTGAATAACCACTTTCTTGTATGGCTTGAGTAGTGACACGTGGAATACATGATGGATCTTCATGGACTCAGGTAGGTGTAATCAATATGCAACTAGGTTGATTTGTTCAGAAATAGGAAAAGGTCCAAGCCTACGATAGTCCAATTTATCACAAAGACAAGTAGTCTTGATGATGCAATGAAGTAATCATATCTTGTCCCTCACGTTGAATTGTGGTTGTTCCTTGCAATACGCATCTGCATTTATTTTTTTTCGTTCTTGAGCTTCTTTTAATTGTACCTTCATTATTGCATGTAGCTCTAACAAACGATTTGTCAAATCTTCTGCTGCTGGATTATCAACTTTTGAAAAGTCAAAAGCATCAAGTCGTGGGTGGTAGCCATAATTGGCAAAGAAAGGTATTTGTTGCATAGAAGAATGTATCGTATTATCATAAGCAAATTTTGCTAATGGCAAAAGAGCTATCCAATCATCTTGTTGGTAGTTGATGGTATACCTTAAATATTGTTCTAAGACTTAGTTCACGCACTCTGTTTGTCCATCAGTTTGGGGATGAAAAGCTGAAGATAACTTTATGTCCACCTTTAAGATCTTGAAAAGGATTTTCCAAAATCTTGACACAAATTGAGTTTCCCTATCTAATATAATATCCTTAGGTAACCCATGATAACGATAGATATTATCAATGAAAAGCTTAGCTGTTTCTTCACCTGTGATAGATTTTGTGTATGGTACAAAATGTACCATCTTGATGAGCCGATCTACTATCACAAATATAGAGCCATAAGATCTCGAGCTTGGAAGATCTATGATGAAATCTATAGAAACAGAAGACCATGGTTGTTCTGGAATAGGTAATGGTTAAAAGCCCAAAAGGTCTATGACGAGGAGTCTTTGATCTTGAGCAGATATCACATGATTGTTCAAAGTCTTTGACTACCTTCCACATTTGAGGCCACTAAAAATCTCTTGATATAAGTTCCAAAGTCTTGTTGTATCCAAAATGTCGTGTCGTTAGAAAATCATGACGTGCTTGAAGAATACGTAAATGTGCTTCTCCTTCTGGAACATATAGACATCCTTCGAAATATAATAGATTGTTCTTGAACTCGAATTTAGAAGAATCATGAGACTTGGAAGAATTATTCTTGATATTATGAACAAGAGGGTCTAAGGACATACTTGACTGAATTTGCTTGAGAAAAGTTGAATCAACAGTCAATGTTGATTTTATTGCTTGAAGATAAAACTGCTCTGGTTTCAAGAGAACCGTTTTTTGTTGCTCAAAAGCTGCATCTCTTTCTTTTGGTCCAAAATAAGAATGTCTAGAAAAGGCATCAGACAAAGCTTGTTGTTTTCTTGGCCAATAAGTGATAATGAATTCGAATCTTGACAAAGACATACTCTAACGAGCTTGACGACGATTCAACACGCGTGTTGACATGAAATACTTGAAATTCTTGTGATCCGTATATACGGTGACTGGATTGGAAGCGCCTTCTAGATAATGACGCCATTCTTGAAAAGAATCCATGATTGCAAGAAGTTCTTTGTCGTGGATCTCATAATTGATCTCGGCTATTGAGAATTTTTTTGAATGAAAAGCTAGTGGATGAAGTTTGTCATCTGTTCCCATTTGTGACAAAACCGCACCTAGGACAAAGTCTGATGCGTCTGTTTCTATAAAAAATGCCTTGGAAAAATCTACACGAAATAAGATTGATATAGAAACAAACAATATCTTCAAAGCTTCAAATGCTACTTCCGCTTCTTGATTCCATTGGAGTTTGTCTTTACAAGTCAAACGTGTAAGTGGAGCCGCAACTCAAGAGAAGTCTTTGATGAAGATCCGTTAATAATTGGCAAATTCCAAAAAACATTGGACATCTCTTTCCGTCTTTGGAATCTTCCAATTCATGATTCTCTGGACTTTCTTAGAATCCATCATGAGACCATCATTTGAAATGATGTATCCTAAGAAATCAACTTGAGTAGTGTGAAATACACACTTTTCTATCTTGGCGTATAATCCTATATCTTTAAGTTTTTCTAATACTTGACGAACATGTACTTCATGTTCTTCTACATTCTTAGAATAGATCAAAATATCATTTAGGTAGCAGATAATAAAATTGTCTAAGAAATCACAAAAAACATCATTCATGAGATGTTAAAAAGCAGGTGGTGCATTCGTAAGTCCAAAAGGCATGACATTATATTCAAAATGTCCATATCTGGTTTGAAATGCAGTTTTCCATTCATCTCCTTCTTTGATGCGTACTAGATTGTATGCTCCTCTTAGATCTATTTTTGTATAGATCCTAGCTTGATTCAACTGATCAAGGAGTCTTGATATTAGAAGTAATGGATATCTGTTCTTGATTGTGATCTTGTTGAGTCCTTGATAGTCAACACACATCCGCAATGATCCATCTTTTTTCTTCACAAATAGAATTGGAGCTCCTGCCGGAGATTTAGAATGGCGTATGAAATTCTTGGCCAAATTCTCGTCAATATACGCCTTGAGTTCAGCCAATTCATCTTGTGATAAACTATAGATTGGTCCAAATGGTGGCTGAGTTCCTTCTTTAAGGTCGATTGAACAATCATATGAACGATGCTGCGGAAGAATATCTGCATTCTTTTTCTCAAATATGTCTTGATAATCTTAATACTAACTTGGAATGCTACTTGAAGTCTTTCCATCATTGGAAATAGGTGTAGCATAAATGACAAAAGGTGATCCTTCTTTTGTAACATACAAGAAATCTTTGCACTTACAAACGTAGGTTTAATTCTACTAGACTTATGATTTCTTACTTGATTAACTATATTGTTAGGTATACTTTTAGAAAAGTTCAAAGTATGAGAAATCCAATCTATTTGAGGGTTGTATTTTTCTAACCATGATAGACCTAGAATAACTGAAATATAAGGAGATCTAATTATGTTGAAAATTACCCAACTATTATGGCCATTTACTACTACATCTAGAGGAAGTGTTTCATGAATAACATCTCCAGAAGATAAAGGACTACCATCTATGACTTCTACGTGTACGGGTTTAGATTTTTTTACTATCTGTATTCTATGGCTTTTAGCAAATTTTTCATCTAAAAAGCAAGCCGAGGCTCCCAAATCTATTAAAACAGAGGCTTTGTAATTATTAGGTTCTAAATACACATCTATTATAAAACAAGGAGATGGTTGTGATGAGAGGATAGGACCTTCATTAGAAATTGTACAAGATCCTAGCCGCACAATCCTTATTGTGGTTGGACAAACTCGTTTTTTGACAATCGTACTCCCCATCTTGTGGTTGCATTGTTTCTTTGGATAATTTTGAGCAGTGTGTTTAGGTTCTCCACAATACAAGCATAATCCTTCTTAACGACGTCGAGTCTTTTCTTGTTCAGTAAGCGGCTTGAAACGTATAGCATCAATTTGCATGTCCTCGGCTTCTGAAGGTACATATTGAGAAGACATTGGTGTTGCCAATGAATTATAATGTCGCTGAGGTTCTGTTGTACAACTTTTAGATCTAAATTCAAAAAGCCGATTATCACATTTCACCACAAAGTCTATTGCTTGACTCAATGTTTGAGGATTGGATAAGTTCAACATCAATTTTTTCACTTCATATTGTAATCCGTAGAGAAACTGACTGATGAGTGCAGCATCGTTCCACTTAATATCGATTGCTAGTTGTCAAAATTGTAAAGCATATAATATCATTGATCAATTACCTTGTCGTAGGATACAAAGCTTGTTGGTTGCAACACGAGTTGCATCGTGTTCTCTATACATAGATTGAAATTCTGCTAAGAAAGCTTCTAAATTATCCAATATTGGATCACGTTGTTCCAGAAAAGATGAAAAACAAAATAAGGCAGAACCTGAAAGTAGTGTACTAATAAATCTGACTTGCGATCTTGGAGTTGAAAAACTTTGCGGTTGCAATTCAATCACCAGCTGGACTTGGTTGATGAATCCTTGAAACTTGGATCTTGTACCATCAAACTTCTCAGGTATACCAATTTTTGGTTCTCTTATGCTTGGACAATGTTCCAATGTAGGAGGAATTATATGGCTTGGTGTAGATGTTGAAGCACCTCCAATCATATCTATATCTTCATTATTTGGTAACCTTGTTGCTCCTTGTGGCAGTACAATGAGTTGATGCATTGCAAGCATCAATTCTCTCATTTTCTCTTGCATTTGTGCCATTGCACTCTTCATTTTGGCAAGCTTTGCTATGATAACATTTCAAAAAATATCTAACACCACTCGAGATAAGTAGAAGGGAGAACAAAGAAAATACTAGGAATAATATCAATTTAGAAGAGGGTAATCCGCAACTTCTAATATGCTTGTGTCTTATCGAGAGAAAGGGGTAATCCACTTTTAATCAAGACAAGACAAAGCTGTGATATTATAAGTGTACTCTTGTCAATCTGTCAAGGACATGAACTAAAAAAAGATATATAATCTAATGGAAACTGTATCAAAGAAAAATCACAAAATAAGAATAAGAAAATATGTATATTCAAAGAAAACTGGAATGGCTATTGCCAAAGACTAGAAACATGAAGATTCTTGAAACTAGACTAGAACCAAGAAAAGAGTTGACAAGAGTGAAGAAGGCTTCACTCTTGCCTCTATAAATACTATCTAACTAAGAGCTATATGGCAGTATTCTATAGGACCTCATACATGTGTCTAATTTGCAAGACACGTGTCAAACTTGCACAACAAGTTATCCACATGTGCGCTGTCGTGTTGTAAATCAAAACATAGTGTGAAAATTATAAAAGAATGCATTAAAATAAAAAAATTAAGATTAGAAGAAAGGTTGATAGAAAATTAGTAATAAGAAGATACAATGGAAATTTACCTTGAAAAGTGAAATTTCTTCAAGTTAGTAAAAAAAAAAGGTTGAAGAAGTGGAAAAGATATGGGCTAAGAGCTCTTTTTGACCAAGAGGATAAAGAAGACCAGGAGGGAGATGACAAGGAAGGATTGTGAAGAAGAAGGAAGAGAGTTTTTTTTGGAAGGCATAGGATTTTTTTTGATAGGTAGTATACATTTTTGTGAATAGAGGAAGCTTGGAGAGGATTTTAGATGCAAGTGTTTGTAGGTTTGTAGTAGACAAGATAAAAAACTCATAGAAATAATTTTCATGTCTTTTCATTGAGTATCAAAGGAGATATGAGTTGTGAAAATTGTAGGTGTTTAAGACTAGGGCAGTGAGGGTTACAAAATTTCGGGCCTTGGTTCTTGAAAACCACTTGGACTTTAGCAACAAAATTTATTGGGTTTTGTTTCTTATAGAGTTAACTACTTTTTCTCAAAATCTCAAGTCAATATGACCTTTGAGCAAAGAGTTATGAGTGAAATTGTAACCGGTTTGAATGAAAAGAGAAATAGAGTGAAGGCAAGGTTGAGGGTTTGTATAGGCAGTGCATGTGTGTGGATTTTTTTGGGTATAAAGAGATTTAGGAGACGAATTTGAGTGTGAAATTTGATAGACATGATCTATGTAAGTTAAGGAAGAGATGAGTGTAAGTTTGATACTCATTAGTCTTATAAATAAAATGTTATGCTCTTTCAAAGTGACAGAGGTCTATCTCCAAATCAGTGAAGTTTGAGGGAGCATATCTTTGTGATCAGAGTAGTATTTTGAATAAAATTTGTTGGGATTTGTAGATATATGAGTCTATTAAGTTGTGTAAAAAACTGATTGCTATTGGAGTTATATTCGAGGAGTTATGAAGAAAATTGTGGTCGGATCTAGAGTTGTTAGAAGGCAAAATTAAAGAAGAAGGATGGAACCTACAACTCAAGTTTGGAGAAGGCTCTTGGAGCAATATTTAGAGGGTGTTTACAACATGAGATAAGCTATAAGCCTACCAAATTTCAGCACTTAGTTTATCTTTAATGAAGAGCAATGAAGGTGTGAAGCAAAGGGGGTCCAGAATCAAAGGCAGCATAGAGGGATTACTTTGACAACATGGTTCTCTCTAACCACATGAGCTATAATCAAAAGGTTTATGGGGTTTGCTTCTTTACTTCTTTAAGTACCTTGTGTCCAAATTTTGCTTCAATTGATATGATATCCTAGGATTTATGGACAATTTTGAGGGCAGGTTTCTAAAGACAGAATATGTTAGGATTAATAAAGTATGTTTTTATATAAATTCTTCAATTTTATAAACTTTATGAATCTCATCTTGCTCTTGAGATACTAGAGGCAAAAAAGACCCAATGTTTCTTAGGGCTAAGACTCTTATCATGACAACGCCACGTACTTGGCTTGTTCTGCAAGCTACCAACATGTGTGACACATGGCTAGCTTGTTCCACAAGCTACCAACATGTGTGCCATGTGGCTAGCTTGTTGACCAAGTTTCTAACCTACCAATCACTTATAGTCATGTATCATGTATAAAGGTGATTTTATGTCTATGAAGCTTCTAGGAAGCTTCTCTATCAGATATTATTAAATCAACTTATTTTACATACTTCTATTGGTCTATATTACTTAGATAATTTATTGGAATAAATCTTATGTCCGTGATACGTTGGCAAATACTCAGAGTTTTAGCTCCGAATTGAATTGAAAATTTATTCCTACTTAAATCATTCTCACTTGTATTTTATCCAAAAGCAATAGAATTAGTTTCTACAATAAGAATTACTTATCTATTGTACTTGTAATCAATTCTTTTTGAAATTGGAGATGATAGAAATTATATCTTAGCCTTTGCATTGCTTTAGTATGCTTCTAATTTTATTTAAAATCATAATCTTTATGTAATAATTTATATAATGGTTTTATAATAAGTGCATAATAAAGAATCAATATATGATAAAACACATACGTATTCAAAAATCTATATACTTCTATTAAAATATCATATGTCTCTTTCATCCTTTCAATTATATCAACTTTACTTGGATCTAATTTTCTTCAATAAAATCCACATAAATGTTTTATAATCACAATCTCTTATATTTTAAATATAGATTTTATTTTAGATAGTGTAAGATGAATTTCTTCAAAATAAGTTAAAATCTTTTCATAATCTTATAAATAATCAACAATATACTTACAATACCTTTTTTTTTAATCTAAAGTTTTATTTTTTATTTTCTTTTTTATAGCCTTTTATAAAAATATTATTTAAAAGAATATAGTTTTTCAAGAATAAAGTCTTCCAATACTTTATTCATTCCATTCATCATATGTGTAATTAAATTAGTAGCACCTTGAGGAAGAATATACATTTTAAGCAATTCAATTGGTGTTCTCATTGTTATCATATTTCTACTTCCATATAGAAGTTGTAATTGATTATAGCTTGAATATAAATCATCCATTAAATAAATTACCTTTCTTATAAATACTTTAATAAATTCATCTATTAAAGAACCTATATCTATATTTTTAATAGTTATTATATCTATTAGATATATATCTTAGATAAATTATAGTGATCCATTTTTTTTAAGTATTACAAATAAATGACTAAAATATGGAACAAAAGAAGGCTCCAAAATCTTCATTTTTATCTTTTCTTTCAATAAGTCCATTAATTTAGGCAAGTGTATTCTTAGCACTAGAATTGGCTTCAAGTTCCAAGGTACATACAATATTGTGGAAATAACCATAGGAGCTAGAATATTAGAATCTACACATCCTATCTCATGAAGTTCAAAAGTAAATGACTTATCTTGTTTTGCAAGCATTTTTTTAAAATATACAATTTCTTTCAACAACAAAGAACCATCTGATCTAATCTTCAATTCTTTAAAATTATTTTTGGTGAATTAGTGTCTAATATTCTTTAGACCTCTTAAATTCTTTTATCTTGATATTTCTTCCATTTCTTCTTTAGAATCCTTTAGCAAAGATTCTACAATAAGTTTTACCTTCTTATCTAATGTCTTATATTTTATTTTCACAATAATTTTTGGTGCTTGAAAAGATTCAAGTATAGAATAAGTTTTTCTTGAATAAATTTGTACAACCTTATTATCATCTTCTAATCTAATTAATGCAATAAAATCTAAAGAATCTTCTAATTCATTTTATTCATAAACACCAAAAATCTTTTCATCATCTTTTAAAATCTTCAAGTCACATAATTCTTTTTTAACATTATATATTTTATTTTTTTTCTTTTTTTTTATTTTTTATTTTTTGAAATCTTTAATTTTTTTATATATAATATTTTTTTTAAAAAAAATACTAATAAATTTTGTATTAAAGGCACCTATATCTTGTAAGAATACCTTTTCTTCTATATCTTCATAATCTTGCTTTGTAATGGTACTCTTCTAAAATCCTTAAATTCTTCAACAACCCTTAGCAATAGATTTTTTTTCAATCTGTCTTGATTTTGTTTATAATTGGGAGGCACAGTTAGAAACTATATTATCTTTTTTCTATCCTCACTATGTATTTGTGTATAAATTGAACCATTCTCAAGTATCTCTATTTTTAAGTGTGTTATTATAATATATGGCTATCTCAAAATATATAGATAAAATATTATATCTTAAATAAAGAAATTTTATTCTGTTATAACATCACCAATCCAAATCTTGACATCTAGATAAGGTCTATATAACTCAACTTGTATATTGTTAGCCGCATGTATTATTCATCCATGCTCCATATTAATTGACAATCTTCATTTTTTGTAAAAATCTTTACACATAAGAGTTATCTCTCAACTATAGTCAATTAGAATAATAATTGGTTTTTCTATATCTCCAACCTTTATTAATACTTTTATAGTTACTCTAATCTAATATTTTTGAGTATAATGACTTAAAGCCTCTATCTCTTTTTTATTCCAATCTTTAAAATGCATTCATTGATTATGATCTCTCTCCTTATTTATTGATTGCTTGTAAAAATTATCAAATTTTTTTTTATCCTTGTATATCTTTATATCAATAACATGACTCAATCTTGCTTCACCTATTAATTGCCTCTTTTGTTTAATGTTGTCAATTATAATATCATAAAAAAATTTCTTTATAATCCCTAGAATTTCTTTCAATGTAAACTCAATCTTAGCATTGAGTATACATTTCTCAAGTATCCCTTTTAAATCTATTGCTGCTTCATTATTAGAGAATAATTTGTAAGTTACTAATTAACCTTATTCTTTTGTCTCTTTTTCTTTCTCCTTCAGAATTGTTGAAGCATCCTCTATAGATTATTCTTATAGAGCCATCTCACAAATCTTCTTTCTTTAAATTTACTTCTTAGAAGAATTTCCTTATTTTATATTATTGAAATCTCTCATCCTCTTTTCTTCCATCAAAGCTTCATGTTGGCTTTTAATAATGTATGCATAGATTAAAAGAGCCTCTATAGGATTTTTTCAATCTATAGCACTATGAATTGTAATAACAGTCATTAATAATGCTTCTTGTGATATCTTTCTCTTTTATATTATAAAAATAGTAAAAAATCAAAATCTACTTATTTCTGTATTTTTACTAAAGTCATCATCCATCCTAATACCAAAACTTGCAATTTCTTGTATTATAATTCCATATGCTATTAAATAATTTTGAACTAATACTTTTATATCTCTCTTATCAAAGTTGATTTGAATAAGATCTCCAATATCCTTCATTGCCACTTTTCCAGCCTTCCAAGAAATAATTCTTTGTCACACCATGTCATTGAATTCATCACAATCTTTTTTAGAATAAAAAATATTATGACACCAAATATATCTTTGCATATATCTTTATTTAAAAGTAGCTTTTAAATTTTTTATTGAAGTCTTCTCTTCAAGTCTTGCAAGTTTAATTTGAAGATCTTGCATTTTACATATAAACTTTTCAACTCCCATATATTTTTTTTAATGTAGCTATTAGAATATGAATAATAGACATAGTTCATTGTTTACTAGGCACTTGAATTTTAAATGCTTGTGCTATTTGTTGAATATTAATCCTATTCTTTTTCCTTTCTTATTTTGTAAGCAATCACACAATATTTACAATATCCCTCTATTTTATTATTAATCCTTTATCTTCTTCTTTATCTTTAAGAAGAACCTCCAATTTTTCTTATAATTCTCTATTAGCAACTTGAAGAAATAATTCAACCTTATTTGGTTCCAATATTAATTTCTCAATCTTTGATAATTGAGCATATTATCTTTTAAATTCTTTTAATAATTTCATAACTTATAAATTTTTATTAGACTACTCAATTTATTCTAAGAATAATTTTTAATAACTCAATCACTATCTTTTAAGAAATATTCATCCTTTAATGCATGTAAAAATATCTCCTATAAACTCCTAAAATGTTCCATAATTAATCTCACATGTTCTCTTATCTCTAGTATTGTGGGAAATGCAAATATCTCAATCATTTTTTTTTTTTTGGAAAGACAATATAATTCCATTTTTTGCACATGACATCTCAAATATTTTAAAATATCATTTCCATTAAATTAGTCAGCTTTGTTAACTACTACTTGCAATGCTTTGGTTGCCAAAACCTCCTTGCAATGATTATATTGTTGTTATTGCATAGATAATGTAAATGCTTGAAACATACTTGCAATGATTGGATCCATGTACATACTTTGTCCTTGAGTAGAAAATCCACTAGAAGCTCTATTATAATAACTACTCAAAGCTTCCATTGAAGTTCCAACTTCAACCTTTTTGTCTTCTTTCTTTATGAAATCTAAATAAAAATGAATAAAATTCAATACCTCCTACTTCAAACTTTCACGTTGGAGCTACCACTTTTGTTATATTACGTGTTGTCTTGATTGAGAATGCACCAAGCACTTGATTGTAGAAGACAAACTTAAATTTTGTAAATAACTAAGAACCTAATAATCCTAATAAAATCCTTAATAATTTCCAATTGAATCTTTAACAATCCTAATAAAATCCAAAAATAATTTAAAAAGAATCCTAAAAATATCATAAAGATATCTATAGATATTCTAAATAAATTATAAAAAAATCATAAAGATATTTTAAAGAAATCCTAATCAAATCTTAGCCAATGCTAAAGAAGTCTTAATATAATCCTAAATAAATCTTTATCATACTATAATAAATCTAAATAAAATCCTAAAGATATCTTAAATAAGCTTTTATCAAATCTTAATCAAATCCTAATAAAATCTTAGTCTAATTCTAATCACATCTTAAACAAATCCTAATAAAATCTTAGTCCAATTCTAATCACATCTTAATCAAATCCTAATAAAATCTTAATTGAAACTTATTGAAATCCTAGTCAAATTCTAGTTAAATTCCAATGAAATTCTAATACAATTCTAAAAATCCTAATAAAATCCTAAAGATATCCTAAATAAATCTCAATCAAATCTTAAATCAAATCTTAAATAAATATTAAATAAATCTTAACAAAATCTTAATCAAATTCAATAGGAGATTCAATTGCTGTACAATAGTTTTAAAATAAAATCTAACCATTGTGCTCATTTATAATAGATTCAATATGTAGATATCACAATAATTAAAGAAAAAAATCACAAATTCTTTAGATTTAATTCTAATATATAAAATTTTTTGGCTATTGTATTAAAAAAAAAAAAAAAAAAAAAAAAAAAAACCTAAAGTATGCTAGAGCTTAGAAATCTATGCTTTCAATTAGGCATGAAAATATTTTTCAACCAAAATCTAATGTAAGATTGTCTTTTAACCACTTATGAGGTATATTTCAATAACAAAGATTCGAACAAAGATAATCTAATTGACCTTTTCAATGAGTCAAATAATTTCAACTATGCAACTAAATTCTTCCATATTTGCACTTTAATATGTATAAGACAACCATGTCTCCAATTTAGTTTCAATCCTCATTATCCAAACAAGGTGTTGAAGACTAATATTGGCCTTCTAGACCAACATCTTAGAAGTGTTCAAAAATATATTTCAAATAAGATAGAGAGAATATTAACTAAATTGATTTGCTAAACATTAGATCCAAATTAATAAGGTCCAAATAATAGGAAAACTTGGATCAAAAAGTTTAAAGCAAATTAAAATTATCCAACCTATCTAAAAATTAGACATCTAAATTAAATTATATAAAGATTTGGATAATAGATTAAAATAGACTAAGATGTATTAATAATATTTAATTCATCTAAAAATTAGATTTTAAAATAATATTAATATTATTTTAAAATATAATATCTAAAATATTTTACTTTGTAATAGCTAAGAATATATAAATTTTATTAATTATTATTTTAATCTAAGATATTAAAATTTGTTGCTAAATAGATTTATATTTATAATATGTATTATTAAATTTCTATAATTATTTATTTGTTCTTTAAAATTAAAAAAATTAAATGTAATATAGCTTTAATTTTATTTTAATTACAACTTCTAAAATAATCATTATTGATTTCAAAGACATAAGCTATTTTTATTTTTATGACATTTATCTTGATACTTTTATTTATTTAATAGAAGTGTATTATTATTATGAATTAAAATATTGATTGATATTAGAAAAAATATTGGTTTTTATTTCTATAAATATTGAGATATTAGTATATATTTTATCAATATAAAATTTAAAACTTGTTGTATTTTTATCATTTTTAGTTTTTGAAACAATATATTCATTCCAAATAAAAATATAGTTTCCTTTATAAGTTTGTAAGAGCTTTCCTCTTGTAATATCGTCCATCCTAGCATACTCTTAAGCAACAAGAACCTCAAAACTATTTTACAAGGTTAAGTGCAGTCTTGGAAACGAAGAGACAAGCCAACACAGGTTAAAGTCTCATCACGAGGAAGCATTGTTTCATCCATGGTTGCATGGATTGGGTTTAATGTCATCCGTCGGGGGTGTGACAAAGCCAAGCAAGAGTGCAACTTTCGTCAACGTGGTCGCCACGCTGGCAGGTAAGGAGGCGTCGGGGGAGGCGCCAAACAAAAAGAGAGCGAAGTGGCGCGTGGCTGCTCGTGAGTGGGGAGGCAACAGATCCTTTCCGTGTTCTTCTGCGATAGGGATCCAACGGCACTCTGGACTCCCAGCGGGCCCAGTTTTCGACCTACCAATGTTTTGGATACCGAACTCAGCAACTGTGTCAAGCAAGTGCAGGGGGTGGGCTACGATGCCAGCGCCTGTAGGTTAGTGACGGGGTCTTCGCGAGGCTTTGAGAGCGCTCTGCCGTTACTGATCTGTTGCCGCTTCACTAGGCCGTCAATCGTTTCGTCCGCTTCTGGCCTCCCGACCGCCCTCTCCCGGCCAAGTATCCAAAGAAATGTTCGAGATGAGATCGAAGTGAGCTCGTTGAAAGTGCACAATTAGAGGCGGTGGCTGTGAATTAGTGAGCCGCATGCCTGTTGATTAGGGCTTCCGTTCAGTCAAGGGTTTTGAGTGGCCGTCTTGGCTTGTCGCCTTGTACTGTAAAGAGTGTTCTGGTTGAGTTCGAGTTTCGGCGCGGAGGAAATTCGTGTCGGAGAGAAGAGAGTTGGAATGTCCTCGGAAGTTTGGCGTGGTGGTGGAAGTCTGGTACGTGGCAAGGAATTTTATGCTGATGATTATTGGTGTACTTGGGGCGAGTATAGGAACTGGTGCTTCGCTGTGTTTTGAGGGGTTGAGCATTGGGATTGCTTGCGATTTGTGGACTTTGTTGCTTCACGACTTCTGAATATTTTCTGGTTAGGGTTTTTAAAGGCCTATGTAATGGAGGGTTTTTGAGGGTTACCGTGTGAAGTTGTATTATTTTCGGAGCTGTAGTGTTTACTTTCTTATCGTTAACGTCGAGATTACTTTTCTCCACGTCGTTGTTTTCTGCATGATATAGACTGAAAGTTTATCCGAACTTCCTATAATTTGAATTGGATTTTTTTACGGGACCTCTTGTTGGGCTGCAGCCAGAAGCTCTTGTGAGATGAAAGATGAAATGGTTTGTAGCACATGAATTTAAGATCTGTTCGACTGATGAATTTTTTCGTGTTGGAACGGATCTAGACTAAAGTGAGTATTGAATTCGTATGGTTTTCTTTCCTGTAGAGGGGTTGCGTAGTTAAGGTTGTTCTTATGTTTACATTTCGCCAACTCAGGGTCATTTACACTGGAGAAACCTTGACCTGGACGGCGGGTGAATAATCGCCCTGGAAATTGTCTGGGTTTTTTCTTGGAAAATTGTCCGGGAGGCATTAACCTGTCTCCGATGCTGCACTTGCAGATCTTTAAACTGTAAAATAGGCGCGCGGTTGCGTACTGTCTGCGATAGCAATTGTCCAGGTCAGCGGCTTAAGTAGATTGTGTCCTCCTTGCTTTTATCATTCGGTTGGTTTCCGGTGCTGTCCCTGATGTTGCCCTGACACGGTCGGCTTTGTTTAGGACATTGCGATGAGGATTCGGAGTGTGGTCCTGAGGTCGGGGGTGTGCAGGTTGAACATATGTGTTCGCCGTCCACGCACTCCCAGCCGTTGTAGGACCTCGTTTTTCTTTGAAGGATGCAATGTGATTGGGATCCATTCTGCGACTTGTTAGTGTGATTTTGAGTATTTACGCAAGGGTTGCAGAACCGATGTGTTACCACGGTTGTGGTTGTAGAATGGCGGTCTTCGTGTGAATGTTATTCGCTAACACAACAGTATCTTGCCGTTGAGTTGGGTGTGTAGCGGCTGTAGCGATACCCAGTGGACTGACTAGAGACGGCCGTCTTAGTCAAGGTGGAACACATTCTCAAGGAGGGGGTACAATCAGTGAAAATGCCGGGCACTGAGGACCGGCTGTATATCACTTATTTTGCAGGTGATATTCCAGAGGTCCTGCCAGAGTATGTTGCTTCGAATGGCAAATGCTACCCTCGGGTCGGTCAGGAACCTGCAGGCATATCCTTCCATGAGGCGGCGAAGTGCTCTTTAGGTGTGGACAAGGATCCCGTGGAGGCAGAGGAAGTGGTGCCGGAGAACAAGGAGAAGGGCGGAGAATCTCCCGTGGTAGATTCTTTTCAATTTAAGGGTAAGAAAAAGTCCAAAGATGGGGCTGAGAATCAGGACCATTATGCCTTGCTAGGTCTGAGCCACCTGAGGTTTCTGGCCACCGAAGACCAGATTAGGAAGAGCTACAGAGAGGCCGCTTTAAAACATCATCCCGACAAGCAGGCTGCTCTACTTCTGATAGAAGAGACAGAGGAGAAGAAGGAGATCAAGAAAGAGGAGATCGACCGACACTTTAAAGCGATACAGTTGGCATATGAGATCCTGATTGACCCAGTGAAAAGACGAGCTTATGATTCGATCGACGAATTCGATGACGAGATTCCTAGTGATTGTGCTCCTGGGGATTTCTTCGAAGTGTTCGGGCCTGTCTTTGCTCGAAATGGTCGGTGGTCGACGATTCTGCCAGTTCCGTCCCTGGGCGACAACGACACCGACATGGCTAGTGTGGATAGTTTCTACGATTTTTGGTGGAGCTTCAAGAGTTGGAGGGAGTTTCCCCACGCTGACGAGTTCGATCTGGAGCAAGCTGAGAGTCGTGAGCACAAACGGTGGATGGAGAGGCAGAACGCTAAGTTTCGGGAGAAGGCGAAGAAGGAAGAGAACGCTCGCATTAGGTTAATGACAGAGAACGCATACAAGAAGGACCCCAGGATTATACGCAGGAAGGAGGAGGAGAAAGCGGAGAAGTTGAGGAAGAAACAAGCGAAGTCCCAAGCGAGACGCGACAAGGAAGAAGAGGCGGCACGAGCGCTGGAGGAAGAGAGGCTACGAAAGGAGGAAGAAGACAAGAGAGCCGCGGAGGAGGCTTTCGCACAGAAGAAGTTGAAGGAGAAGGAGAAGAAACTGCTGAGGAAAGAGAAGGCAAGGTTACGGGGAGTGGCAGCAGGCGTGGTGGCGAAGGGGAAGAGCGGGGTTTCCGACGACGACGTAGAGAATTTGTGCACTTCGTTGGAGATATCTCTTTTGCGAGGTCTGTGCGAGAAGTTAGAGGGAATGTGCGAGGTGAAGGAACAGGCTGAGTATCTGAGAAAGGTGATAAGTGGGGCAGAGACGATCATCTCGTCAGATTCAGCTGCCTCGGGTACTCCCGTTCGAGTTAATTCGAGCCCAGCTATCTCTAGCCTTGATGCGACTCTATCGAAAAGGCAAGACAAGTGTGCAGCGGAGGGAGTCGGAGAGAAAGGCAAGAAAACTACTGCCCCCGCGACCGAGGTTAGGCCCTGGTCGAAACAAGAGATAGGCTTATTGCGGAAAGCCATGCAGAAGTTTCCTAAGGGCACCTCGCAGCGTTGGGAGGTCATCGCAAACTATTTAGGAACAAACCGGTCGGTGGAAGAGGTCCTGAAAGGCGTAAAGACCGTGCTCCTACAGAAACCGGACTCTTCGAAAGCATTCGACTCATTCTTGCAGAAGAGGAAGACAGGAAACGAAGTGATAGACTCACCTCTTTCGACGAGGGAGGACGGACTCGGCGACGCCCAAAACGGAGAATTGCTCGATGAGAAGGTGGGTAATGGCACAGTAGTTGGAGAAAATGTTCAGGAAGGCGTCACCAAGCAGACAAAGGCAACAGGGCAGTTATCGGGCGGGATGAAGAGCGAGAATGGAGCAGAGCCGAAGAAAGCTTCTGTGAAGCCTGCCTATAGCAATGGGGCAATAGCGAACGGAGTCGCGGGGGAAGTAGAGGGATGGTCTGAGGCTCAAGAAGTGGCACTGGTGAAGGCCATCAAAGCTTTCCCAAAGGATACCACCAACAGGTGGGACAGAATCGCAACTGCCGTTCCTGGGAAGAGTAAGGCCCAATGCTTCAAGAAGTTTGCGGAGTTGAGAGATAGTTTCAGGAGCACAAAGAAGGCGGATTGATGCACCGGGGCAGGGATCTTGTGAACTTGGTGAATCTCAGAGACATGAGCGAAATGAAGAGAGAATTTGGCAGTTTATTTTCGGAGTGTTTGACAGGTGCCATAGCAGTCGTTCAACGAACACGGAAGGACTGGGTGGTGGGAGTGACCAGGATTCGCTGTGCAAACATTCTTTTTAGGATGAATGATACGATGACTAAAGTCTCGCTCGTCATCTTGAAAGGATGATGAGAAAGTTGCTACTAGTAGTGGTTGGTGGTTAAGATCTGAGCTGCTTAGAATTAAAGCCACTGGTTGAAGTCTGATAATTTTGTTAGGTGGTAGATTATTTCCATTTCACTCGGATCGAAATGTAGAGATTACGTCGAAACTGTCGTCCTGTCCTGCACGGTATCCCCTTAACGTGTCACCAGATCCTGATGTAGGCGTCTTCGGGTTCTGTGACCCGATATAGGACTGCCTTTTGTCTGTAAGTGCATTGTCATTGAGATTAAACCTGATTCGTTAGTAGATTGGAACGAATTAGAACTTAGAATAGCGTTGCAGCCACGAGTATGGATGGGATGGGTATTGCGGAAGAGGTTGATTAGGGAAATTGAGCTTCGAGGATTGATGTGCTAATGAAGAAAACTGACGGGCCTATTTACGAAGGCTAGTGAAACAGTCGATTGTACCATTATTTGCTCCTGGAGGGCGCATCTAATTTCAATTTTGATAGGAGTTGTAAAAAGTAGTGGCGATTCACTCTGCGCTTAAGACTATGTTCCACTTTGTATGTAAGGTTTCTTTTGCTTTGTGTTTCATTTGCAATGTGACTCGGCTATTTGTGTAGTGGATTGTAACGTGTTACCAAGTGTGCATCTTTCGGCATCTCACTGGTCAGTCACTGTAGAAGCCAAGTTTGAGTGACCTTGAAATCAACAAGAACTGATTTTGGGGCTGTGGGCTATAACGGTACTGATTTTTAGGTGTGATCTTGCTGTGTGAAGACCTTTGTACTTGACGTTTTGTGCAGGGTTATCTTTAAGGGTAATTCAATATGAAGAATTGAGGTTGATCAAACTCGAAGCTCCTTATAGACTTACATCCAACAAAGTTGACTTCTACACAGCTTTAGAAATTCTTCTTTCTATTGAAAGTTGGTTGAATAAAGCATATATTAGGGCAGTACCAAAATTTATTCTTGGTCTGCTATTATAATATTCTGAAAGTTTGACCTTCACTTAAGTATTGTGGAATCAATCCCAATTTTTCTAATAATAAGATTTTTTAATTTTTTAATTGCGTTATGTGGTCTTTACTTTAAATCTGAAGTGATATTATATCCAAAATCATATTTGAAGTGAATATTAGAAATCATAGCTCATAACACCCATAACACATATTATATCCAAAATTTGATCTAAAACCAAGAGAGTTGAATATGTTGTAATAAATAGATAATAATAAAAGTATAATAAGTTACCAAGTAAAAGACATTATCTTAGATAAGTTGCTAATAGTTAAAGAGTTGTCTCTTGGTAAGTGAAAGGCCATCTTATGAATAATGAGGTCAAGGGCCAAGAGACAAGGTGAAGAGGATAAAGGATTTATTAGAAAATATCCAAAGACTAAGTAAGAGTATAAAATATATACCATAGGATATACTTGAGATAGGTGAGATACCAAAGAATCCTATGGACATATTGGATATGTTAAAGGTATATCCTTGTAAAGATATACTTTTCTTTCTTCAATAGGTTATGGATCTATTCACATTTGCTTGTGAGTTTTGAAGTTCTATAAAGTCTTTGTTATGTGGAGTAGATCATGTTGTTGTTGCTAATGTTAAGATTTAGAAATTCCTAACTTTTAGATTCAAATCTAGATCTAGATCTTGGTTTGTTCTTACTTATTGTTAAGCGCATTTTGGATTTTAGATTTTATTTGTACCTTTAAGTGATGTTATAAAACACTAGTGTTGTGTTTTGTTGCTAAGTTAGATCTTTGGTGGACTATAGTTTCATGTGTTAAAGAAGCTTAAGGTGCTTAAAAGTTCTTTTATGGTACTTAGAGATGATTTCTAAGTATAAAAGTAATATAAGAGTGCCAAATCTAGTTTGAGATGTTTATAGAGCTCATAGAACTTGTAAGAAGTCTTAGAAATAAAGTTGAGAGTATTTTGAGAGTGAAAATACTAATTTATTTACAAAGAGGGCATTTTGAGATTATAAAGTAATAATATTTTTTTGTTGATTTTGAAAGCTTTAGGACTACTTCTCTTGATCTTATTTAATACATCTTTCTTTTAGATATGGTTTCAAATGATGATAAATGCTTGAGAGCAATTGAAAAATTTAGAGGTGAAATATCTACCATTGGAAGGTGAAAATGGAACTTTTGTTGGTGTCAAGGACATGAGAATATAGAACAAGACACTTAAACTAAAAAGAGATTTCAAGAAGAAATCGATAAGGACTTAAATTATTTAGATGTGTACACAAACAATATCAAGAAAGGTGAGCTAAAGCTCCAAGAGATGTGTTGTCAAGACTAAAGAAATCTTCAATTTTGATTCCAATATATATCCTTGTCTAAGAAG
Source organism: Physcomitrellopsis africana (assembly GCA_036785485.1). Taxonomy (NCBI): domain Eukaryota; kingdom Viridiplantae; phylum Streptophyta; class Bryopsida; order Funariales; family Funariaceae; genus Physcomitrellopsis; species Physcomitrellopsis africana. The sequence continues at coordinate 144,909 of JAWRVF010000449.1, read as the reverse complement.
CTTCTCAAACTCCTTCTACTAACCACAAAGCTTTTTAAGCTACTTTTATTAACTACAAAGCTTTTCTAGCTACTTCTATCAAGTAAAAAACTTCTAAAATATTTTAGAAGATTCTATGAACTTTCAAAGTGTATGTTTCTAACATCATCTCCTTTTCTAGCGACAAATTCCAATAGGAGCTTATGCCTTGGAAAATCTTCCTACATACATAGAAAGTCAAAAATATGTTGTACCAATGAAGCTATGTATTTTGATCTCTGTTCTTGAGTAATAGATTCTATTGGTTCACAAAGAAATTGGCTATGACTTTGAGCTAGTATCTTAATTATTGAAATATTCCATCCAAAGATTTGAACTTGATTGCAGCCTTCAAAATATCATCCAAATAAGATTTCAAGCTTAAAAGGGTTCACCTTTCCAAGCTCGAGCAATATCATTAAGCTTGAGTATTGGAATCAAAATTTGTATATTGATAAAGACTTTGATTTGACTTTCTTCTTCTTATAGTTATTTTTTAAATCTAATCTTTATTACGAAATTATCATCAAATATGTTTGGATTTGTGGGAATAGAATTGATGAAATTTTTATATCTTTTGAGTCATATTGGCAAGATTTTTGGCCAATTTTCATATGTATTCATTGATATTACAACCGTACTAATGAATAAGATATTCTAATTTGTCCCACCTTTATTATGAATCAAGCATCTTTTTATTCTCGTATTTTTTACGATTTTTGATTTCAATATTAAGTGGCAATTATTGTATTCTTTCCAAAATATATGACTCTTTATAAGGCTCTATAAAAGAGACATAGAAAACTACATGTACTTTCATAAAAGATGGTAGTTTTAAATAATATGCCCTTTGATTAATTTGTTTCTAGATGAAAAATGGTCCTAACCTCTAATAGTCTGACTTATTACATAACTCCTTGGTCTTTATATTCTATCAAAGAAACCATATTTTATCTCCAATATGAAAAATAGGTGGTTGATTTTTGAATTTATTTGTAGATGCTTTGTAAGTATCTTGAATTATTTGCAATTGAAGCTTTAAGGTTGTTTGATGTTGTAATAGATGCTTTGTAAATCCTTCAACTACTAGATAGTAATTTTTTGGTATACTCCATAGATCAAGCTTTGGGTGATATCTATAATTAGAATAAAATGGTGTTTGATGAGTTGAAGCATGAATAATATAATTATATATATATTTTATTAATAATAGATACAAGATCCAATCATCTTCTTAATAATTGATGTTGCATTGTAAATATTGTTCTAAAATTTAATTAACTTATTTTATTTGGTAATCAGTTTAAAGATGAAAAGTTGAAAAAAATTTAATGTCCACCTTCAATATTTCAAAAAGGTATCTTCAAAATTTAGATATGAACTAGGGTCCTTGATCAAATACAATATTATTCAATATATCATGATATTCATATAAATTATCAATAAAGAGCCTTGTCATTTTTTTATTAAAAATAATCTTTTTATAAGGAATGAAATAAATTATCTTTGTAAGTTAATCAACTACTATAAAGATGTTATCTAATGAATTGGATGGTAGTAGATTTATGATGAAATCCATCAAGATAGAAGACCATGATTGTCTTAGAACACGCAAGGGCTATAAAAGTCTATAAGGACAATGTCAAGGATTCTTGGATCTTGAATAGATATCTCAAAAGAGCACAAAGTCCTTCATAGCCTTTTACATTTGTGATCACAAAAAATCTTGAGAAATAAGTTCCAACATCTTATTAAATCAAAAGTGACCTAGAATTAGAGAGTCATGGTGAGATTGAAGAATGTATAGTCATGTTGGTCCTTTTGGAATATACAAATATTTTTTATAATATAGAAAATCTTTCTCAAGCTTAAACTTGTCAATATTTTTATTGAGGCATTATTTGATATCAAAGGCCAAAGCATCATTAGTAGTTGCAATACATACCTCATTGAAGAAATTTTAGGAATATATACTTTAGAAGTTTATAAAACCTTCTAGAATATTCTAGAGATTTTTTAATTAGTGAAAGTCACTTGAAAAGCTTCCTAGTTGGTAGAAGTAGCTTGAGAAGCTTCATAGTTAGTGAAAAGAGCTTGAAAAGCTTCCAAATGGATAGAAGCTGCCCAAAAAGCTTCCTAGTTTCATGAAAGCTACTTAAAGAGCTTTCTAGATAGGGATATATATTAGAGCCAAGGCTAAAGAGTTCTTCAATCTTGATAATACATTTCTTAGAATTTTAGCTCATTTTTCTTAGTGTTATTCATTTATTCATTTAGATAATTCAAATTCTAGTTAGTTTTTTTTTAAAACTTCTTTTTAGTTCAAGTTTCTTATTTGATATTCTCTTGTCTTTCATAATTTGTCAAGACTACCTTCATCTTAAATATTAGAATTGCATCTTTCTTATTAGAGAGTGAATTATCTCTCTTCTTGAAGGTATATTAGCACTTTAAAAGTTACAGATTACCCTCCTTTAAACTAATATTTTTTTTTATCACAATTTTGGAGCTTTATTCTTCTTGTGAGAGAGTGGATCACCCTTCTCTTTGAAGGTCTTAAGGCATTTTAGAGATTGCTGATTAATCTCTTCAAAATTGATATTATCTTTTTATAGATTTTTTTTTTATTTATTTTTTATTTTTTTCTTTCTTTCTTTCTTTCTCTTAGAATGGTTAGAGGTCAAGATATTAGTATGATCAAATCTTTTGAGTCCAAGTTAGATGCCATCATAAATACTTTTACTACTTTATTTGCTACAATTGTAGAGATTGAAGGGATTGTTGTAAAATTTTATAACAATATAATATTTTAAATATTATAACCTAAGATATATCTATCTTTAATTTTTATACTTGAAGATATAGTATTATTTATATTGCACCAAAAAAATCTACCTATTCAGCAATGTAAAGAGCCTTGAATTAATCATTTAAAAAAATATAATGGTATACATTAAAGTTATAGAGGTTTTTCAACCAAATTTGATTGATAATAATTCTATAACTTGATACTTATTTGATAAAAGAAATATAGATTAGATTGGTTGGCACCTTACTCACGGGGCAAGTATTATCATGGTTTTGCTCTCTTATTTGAAAAAAAATCACTACTTTTAAGCAATTTTGAAGCTTTCATGGAAGCATTTGTGAAAGTATTTAGAGAACATGAGAAGACTCATTGGAAAATAGCTAAGATCCAAGTATTGCTACAAAAGGGATACTCTTTATCAGTCTATGTATTTGATTTTAGGCAACTAGCATGTGATATCAATTGGGATGAAAAAACCTTGATAAATCAATTCTATTGGCAATTAAAAGATAATATGAAGGATTTATTACTATTGCTTCCAGATCCACAATCTCTTAATGAAGCTATTAGCTAAGCCATGAAATGTGATAAATGACTATTTTAATACCATCAAGATTAATCTTTTTATAGTATAATTGTTTATAGTATGTAAAAATCAATCAAAGTATATAATATGTTCATAAATCTAGCAGTATGTTAGAATGGTTAATAGATTAAATTAAAGAGAGTTGGTGTAAGAAACTTAATTTTAAAATTTTATTTATTTTGATTATAGCATTTAAATTACATAAGACCTAAATATTTTGTATGAAGCCTTGAGAGGAGATTGAGATCCAAAGATAAAGAATTAAACTACTAAGAGGCTTCTTTAGAAGGATAAAAGCAAGGTATGGATGAATGAAGGCAAGAAGAAAAAATCTTCATTTCCATTGATTGATGGTCATGTCCAATAGGCTTTGAGCAGGTTATCTACAATGAGAATAAGGATTTTGGCAACTTTTTGAGAAGGTATTTGAAAATTAAAGGCTAGGATTAAAAAACTTATTTTTTATATTATAATTTTGGTAGAAAAGTTAAGATCTTTGGAGTTTTTTTGAAGGAAGAATAAGCACTTGAAATTAAGGTATACAAATCATACCTACTATCATTCTTTTGAAAATATAAGGAATTATACAAAAGCTTTTATAAATTGGAAGATGCAATTGGTGAGTTGATTTTAAAATCTACATCTTGGATATATAAATTATTATATTTGAAGTTTGAAACAAGGAGATATTAGAAGTTGAAGATAGCAGATCAAACTCCAAGGTAGTATATAGACGATTTTGTTGATAGAAATGATTTCTACCATGTTTTAAGCTTTTGGATGAATTTTTGTCTAATATTTTTTAAAAGATGTATTATCATGTTAAAAAGCTATACATCAAAGTTTCATGGTATTTGAACATTTAATTTGTAAAATATGAAGAATTTAGCATATGGATGTCTATTAATAAGGATTTGAAGCTACTATTAGGATTTTGGTGATATCTAAAGATTGGAAACGAATCAATGATTGAAATTTATTGTGATAGTAGTTAAAAGTTTATTGGTACTTTTTATAAAATTCGAATATTTTTGGATAGTTTGATTTAGAAATATACACTATTGAAATTCAAAAAAAATCTCTCTTAAGGTTGATGAAGGATTTAGTATATTTTACTACATTTTGGGAATTCTAGAGTACTTGAGGCTTGTGCATTTGATGTAATTGTCTTTTTTAAAAACAACTTTATATGAATTTGGAATTTTTATCTATCTCAACATTTAATTGAGAAATTAGTCACAACTATAACCTTAATGCTTTCTTGAAGCAAACTCTTTCTATCTTGAAAACATTCATGGACTTCATCAAGACAACATACAATCTAATACACTCTTGCTATATTGGTAAGCAGTCTAAATTCACATTTAGAAGTAAAAAGTATGTAATTTGATGCAATATATTTGAAACCTCTTAATCCACAAGAAAAAAAGCATCAGATGGAAAAAGATCTAAATTTGTATTATAGTGAGAAAGGTCACAAGGCTTGCAATTGTTTGAAGAAATAAAATCAATGCATCACCAAAATCAAAATATCAATTATTTAGAAAAACAAAGATATTTAATCATAGTAGGGATAGTGCTACTAGACAATTTATATGTGGATGAATGGAAATAGATGATAGAAGTTTCTATTCCTATTGGCCAAAAGTCATATCCAATGGACTTTAAAGAGGTTGCTTGAGGCCTTATTCGGAATTAGGGTTTTTATTTCAAAGACATTTGAACATCAAAGGCTAGAATCAATAAGTTTAGATTTTTGGCTATAGTTTTAGTACAAAAATTGAGTGATTTGAAGTTTTTATGAAGAAGATATAGGTGCTCAAAGTTAAAGTATCTAAATTGTATCTATTGACACTCTTTTGGATACAACTTGCGTATATAAAAAGCAATAAATGAACAGCAATAAGGATTGGAAAGAATACTTTGTTGACTATATTTTTTATATATAGCTCAAAAAATTTAAAATTAGAATAAAGAAAATATTGAGAGTTGAAGTCAATACTTACAAGCTAAGAGTAGTAAATAATCTCATTTAATTAGTAGTTGTATTTTGAGCTATATCTTAAGTAATTTGACAAGTTTTTGGTTCAAAATTTTTAGATAGATTTTTATATTATAAAATTAAATACAAAATTTTTATAACATTAGAACTTTGAGTTTTTGAGATATAAAGGAAATAGTACTTAGGTATCTATAAATTAAGATTTTAAATATATATTAGGATTTTTTAAGATGTTAGACAATTGAAAATTAATCTATATTTTAATTTTTTTGTGATGAAGCTTAAGGATATAACCTACACTTTGGAGGAAATTGATAAAAATTAAATGGCTGAATCAAGAGTTATTAAATTCTAAAGTTTGGAAAGAAATCAATTCTTACATGTAAATAAGCTATTAAAGAATTTTGTTGCAATTTGAGTATTTTGTACAAACTAAAGGAATTTTTTTAGGAGCCAAGATTGTATAGAGGTGGAAAAATATATATATAGAATTATAATAAAATTTTGATATAAAAATTGAGTTTTAAAAAGAGATTGTAGATTTTTTTTAAAAGTTATTGACAATCTAACTTATCAACAACTGGTTAGTGGTGAATTTATAAAAAATAAAAAATTATTTAGAATTTTTTATATACCATAAAAAAACTTTATGTACAAATTTAATTAAATATAAGATATTTTTTTTAATATAATTTTAATTTATAATATTTTCATATTATTTATGCTTTTTGCTAAAGACAAATTATTTAATAAAGACTTTTCAATAAGTTACAAGTAAATTTTGTATAGCTAAGTATCTAGTGTATTCTCAAATTGAATATTATTCCACACAACAATATTTGTTTAGCTTCATAAAATTCTTCTAGTAAAGAAACTCAAACCTATTCATGTAGAACTAATAGATAGACAATTCTTATCTTTTAGTAGTGTCACCTATAAAACAATGCTTATAGAAGTATCATTTGAAAACTATAGCAACAAAATTATATTCAATATTATTAGGACTCTTTCAAATCCTATTGATCTCAAATTTTCTTGATTGAAACAATATAATCCATCTATCTATTGGAAGTCATGAAGAATGATATTTTTGATAGAAATCCCTACAAGAAAACTTCATAAAAAATCATGAGTTGGTAAACCTTTATTTTTTGGAGCAAGAACCTTTACAAGATTGGCCAAAGAAGGTACACTATTTATTATTTATACGAATCCAATTAAAAAAAATATGACTTTATTGGCAATTATTCTTAAGCAATATAAGAAATTTTAAGATATTTTCCAAAAGAAGAATATTGATATATTATCATAGCACTGATTATATCATTGTACTGTTGATCTTCAAAAAAGAACACAACCATCTTTTGGCCCAATTTATAATCTTTCTCAAAACGAGCTTTTGGTATTGAAAGATTATATTAATGAAAACCATGCAAAGAACTTCATCAGATATTCAAAGTTTCTAGCAGATGCACCTATATTCTTTGTAAAAAATAATAATGGTTCCTTGTATATGTGTATTGATTATTAAGAATTAAATAAAATAACAATAAAAAATTATTATCCAGTATCATTAATATTAAGACTTTTAGAACAATATGACCAAGCCAAGATTTATATTAAGATAGATCTTTGTTAAGTATATAACTTGGTATGGATCAAAGAAGAAGACGAATGGAAGACTATATTTTGGACAAGATATGAATATTTTTAATATAATATCATATCCTTTAAATTAACAAATGTACTTATTATCTTTTAATATTTAATAAATAACATCTTTCAAGAATATCTAGACAAGTTCATGGTCATTTATCTTAATAATATCTTAATCTATTTAAAAAATTTGGAAGAACATAAAAAACATATAAAGTTGGTATTACAAAAGCTACAAGATACAAGTCTATATATTAAGCTAGAGAAATGTATATTTTATCAAACAAAGATAGAATTTTTGAGATACATTGTATCCATTGAAAATTTAATGATAGATCTTAAGAAGGTAGAGGTAGTTATGTAATGGGCCATTTTGAAGATTGTAAGAGACTTACAATGCTTTCTTGAATTTGCCAACTTCTATCAAATGTTCATAAAAAATTACTTTCAAGCTGCCGCCCTTCTTACTCAATTGACATACAAAAACAAGTCGAAATGGGGGCCTCATGAAAAAAAAGAATTCTAAATTCTTAAGACAATATTCACTAGAGCTCTAATCTTCATACATCTAGATTTTATAAAGGTACTTTATATAGAGAAAAATACTTTAGATTTTGTACTAAGGGCCATAATTTTATAAATGGATATAAATAATAAACTCTATCTTGATATATTTTATTTTTAAAAATATTTTATTATTAAAATTAATTATAAAATCTATAATAAGGAGCTTTTTTGATATTATAGATTCTTTTTAAGAATGGCATTATTTTCTTGAAGGAACAATGCATCTTGTAATTGTATATACAGATCACAAGAATTTGAAATATTTTATATCAGCTTGAATTTTTAATTGCCGTCAAACTTGATAGAATATGTCATTATCTTGATTTAACTTTATTATCACTTATTGACATGGGAAGCAACAAGTATTATTTGATGAATTATCAAAGAGATCATATCTTACACCAAAGATAAGACAGGCAGTATTTGATCAATAATATGTAACTTTGTTGAAGTTGGAGCAATTTCACCTTTGTACTACTATTACATTACTACTTATTGATTCTAATTTTCTTGATGAGGTGTATGTTGTAACCACTAATGATGCTTTGGCTCTTGATATCAAATATTACCTCAATAAAAATGTTGACAAATTTAATCTTGAAAAAGACATTCTATATTGTGAAGAACATTTGTATATTCCAAAAGGACCAACATAACTATATATTTTTTTAATCTCACTATAACTCTCTAACTCCTGGTCACTTTTGATTTAATAAGACATTAGAACTTATTTTTTCAGATTTTTAGTGACCACAAATGTGGAAGGCTATAAAGGACTTTGTACACTCTAATGACATCTATTCAAGATTCAAGAATCTTTGACATTGTCCTTATGAACTCTTACAATCTTTGCATATTCCAAGATGGTCATGGTCTTCTATCTTAATAGATTTCATCACAAATCTACCACTATTGTATATTATGAAGTCTTGTTTGAAAATACACTAGGCACATGGCTGTAGAAGATAGAAAAGAAATAACAATAATAAGTCCTAACAACTCTAATAGAATTATGTAAACTTGTAATTAAGACTAATAAGTATGCTTCAATCATTAAAAAATTTAATTAGATTTTTTAATTAGTTATAGAAGAATATATCAAAAAACCTACAGAATTCTAGTCAAAACCCGGTCAAATCCTAAACAAATCCTAGTCAAACCCTGGTTGAATCCTAACAATCTTAGTCAAATCCTAAACAAACCTTATTCAAACCTTGATCAAATCCTAGTAAAATCTTGGTCAAATTCTAATAATTCTAGTCAAATCTTAAATAAATCCTAAACAAATCCTAGTCAAACCCTGGTTGAATCCTAACAATCTTAGTCAAATCCTAAACAAACCTTATTCAAATCTTGATCAAATCCTAGTCAAATCTTGATCAAATTCTAATAATTCTAATCAAATCTTAAATAAATCCTAAACAAATCCTAGTCAAATTTTAAACAAATCCTAATCAAATCCTAATCAAATCCTAGTCAAATCCTAATCAAATCTTAGTTGATCCCTAACAATCCTAATCAAATCCTAAACAAATCCTAATAAAATCTTGGTCAAATCTTAACAATCCTAGTTAAATTCTAAATAAATCCTAGTCAAACCTTAATCAAATCCTAATCAAATTCTAAATAAATCTTAATCAAATTTTAAATAAATTCTAATCAAATTTTGATCAAATCTTAACCAAATCCTAAATAAATCCTAATCAAATCCTAATCAAATCCTAATAAAATCTTGGTCAAGCTCTAATAATCCTATTTAAATCCTAAATAAATCCTAGTCAAATTCTAAATAAATTCTAATAAAATCTTGATCAAATTCAAACAATCTTAGTTAAATCTTAAACAAATCCTAAATAAATCTTAGTCAAATCTTAAATAAATCCTAATCAAATTCTAATCAAATTTTAATCAAACTCTGGTCAAATTTTAATCAAATCCTAGTCAAATCCTAAATAAATCCTAATCAAATCTTAATCAATTCCTAACAACCTAAGTCAAATCCTAACTAACGTTAGAAACATATATTTTGGAAGTTCATAGAATCTTCTAAAATATTCTAGAAGCTTCTTAATTGGTGAAAGTCAGTTATAAAGTTTCTTAATTAGTAGAAGGAGCTCAAGAAGCTTTTCAATTAATGGAACAAGCTCAAATAGCTTCCCAATTAGTAGAACAAGCTCAAATAGCTTCCCAATTAGTAGAAGGAGCTTAAGAAGCTTTTCAATTGATAGAAGCTGCTCGAGAAGCTTCTTAGTTTGATAGAAGCCATTCAGAAAGCATCTTAGATAATAGTATATATAGGAGTCAAGGCTGAAGAGTTCTTCAATCTTGACAATGCATCTCTTGGAATTCTAACTCATCTTTCTTTGTTGTTTGTGTACCCATCTATTTAATTTGAATTCTTCTTGGTTTCTTTTAGAATCCTTGTTCTAATTTTAAATCTTTTGTTTTATATTCTTTTATCTATAACAGTTTGTCAAGACTAACCTCATCTTCAATATCAAAGTTGGATCCTTTCTTATTAGAGAGTGGATTATCCTTCTACTTGAAGGTATACCAATGCTTTAGAGATTGCAGATTATCCTCCTCTAAACTGTTATTTTCTTCATCACAATATTAGAGCTTTGTTCTCCTTGTGAGAGAGTGGATCACCCCTCTCTTTGAAGGTCTTAAGGTATTTTAGAGGTTGCAGATTTATCTCCTCTAAATCAATATTGCCTTCTTACAGATTTATTTATTCTTTCTCTTAGAATGGTTGGGAGTCAAGATATTTGTATGATTGAATCTTTTGAATCCAAGTTAGATGGCATTATAAGTGCTCTTATAATTTATCTGCTAGGACTATGGAGATTGAAGGGATTGTTGTAAAACTTTGTAACAACGGAATAATTGCAGTATCACAATTTAGAGTGCATCCACCTCCAACTTCTACACTTGAGGATGTAATCCTACTTATGCTACACCAAGAAAATCCACCTGCTCAACAACGTAAGGAGTCTTGACTTAGTCTTTCGAAAAAATGTGATGGTATGCGTTCAAAGTTTTGAGGGTTTGTCAATCAAATTTTATTGATAACAGTTCTACAACCTGATATTTATTTGATAGAAGAATCACGGGTTAGATTGATTGGTACCTTACTTACAGAACAAGCACTATCATGGTTTGCTCCCTTGTTTGAAAAAAGATTATCAATTTTAAGCAACTTTGAAGTTTTCATGGAAGCATTTGGAAAACATGACAAGGCTTAGTGGGCAACAGCTAAGATCCGAGTATAACGTCAAAGGGCACACTTTGCATCAGTCTATGTATCCAATTTTAGGCAATTAGTGTACAATATAAATTGGGACAAAAAAGCCCTAATGAGCCAACTTTTTTGGAGATTAAGAGATGATGTGAACGATTTGTTATTGTCACTTTCGAATCCATAATCGCTCAATGAAGCCATTAGCCAAGCCATAAAATGTGATAAGTGATTATTTCAAGGTTGACAAGATCAATGTTCATGGGCTTCAAAAAGACAACATGTAATCCGACATATCCTTGCTACATCAATAAGCATTTTGAATTCATACTCAAAAGTAGAAGATATACAACTTGATGCAATATAATTTAAATCTCTTAGTCCTCAAGAAAAGAAGCTTCAGATGGAAGAAGGTCTGTACCTATATTGTGGCAAGGAAGGCCACAAGGTTGGCAATTGCTTGAAGAATCAAAATCAACATAGTAGAACTGCAATTATTCAAAAAAACAACAATGTTTAGCTACAATAGGGACCGTGTGGCTGGACAATCTAATATTATAAATTATTCAACTTCTTCTCTTTCTACTCAATTTGCTCATTGTTTTATAATCTCATTATATTTTGGCCCTCAAAAGCTTCAAACAACCGCTTTGATAGATTCAAAAATATTTGTTTGTTTTGTAGATGAGACATTCATTAAGCTTTACAAAATTCCTCTAATATAAAAATTCAAACCTATTCATGTAGAGGTAATAGATGGACAATCCTTATCCTCTGGTAGTGTCACCTATGAAACCATGCCTATAGAAGTATCATTTAAAGATCATAAAAGCTAGATTGTATTCAAAATTATTAAGATTCCTTCAAAATCTATTATTTTCGGATTGTCTTGGTTAAAAAAGTATAATCCATTTATAGATTGGAAGTCGTAAAGACTAATATTTTTGATAGAAATTTCTATAAAAATTTATAAAAAGCCACAAATTGATAAATCTTTATTTGTTGGAGCAAGGGCTTTTGTCAGATCGGCTACAGAAGGTACACCATTTGTTATTTATGCTACTCCAATTAAAGAAGATATAACTTCATTGGCAAGTATTCCAATACAATATAATAAATTTCAAGATGTTTTTCAAAAAAAGAATGCTGATATATTGTCGGAGCACCAACCATATGATTGTGCTATAGATTTTCAAGAAGGAATGCAACTATCTTTTGGCCCAATCTATAATCTTTTTCAAAATGAGCTTTTGATATTAAAAGATTATATTGATGAAAATCTTGCAAAATACTTCATCAAACATTCAAAATCTCCAACAAATGCATCTATATTTTTTGTATAGAAGAAGGATGGTTCTTTGTATATGTGTATTGATTATCGAGGATTGAATAAAATAGCAATAAAGAATTGTTATCTACTACCGTTAATTTTAGGATTCTTGAAATAACTTGGCTAAGCCAAAATCTATACTAAGATAGATCTTTGTAGAATATACAAGCTAATATGGATTAAGGAGAGAGATGAATGGAAGACCATATTTTGGATAAGATATGGACATTTTGAATATAACATCATGTCCTTTGGACTAACAAATGCACCTACTATCTTTCACCATTTAATGAATGATATCTTTCGAAAGTATTTGGACAAATTTATGGTGATCTATCTTGATGACATCTTGATCTATTCAAAAAATCTGAAGAAATACGAGAGGCATGTCAAATTGGTATTGCAAAAGCTGTGAGATAAAGATTTGTATGCCAAATCAGAAAAATATGTATTTCACCAATCTAAGATGGAATTTTTGAGATACATCATATCTATTGAGGATTTGATGATGGATCCTAAGAAGGTAGAAGCAATTATGCAATGGGCCATTTCAAAGATTGTGAGAGATGTACAATGTTTTTTTGGATTTGCTAACTTCTATTGGATTTTTATCCAAAATTACTCTCAAGTTGCCATCCTTCTTATTCAATTGACATGTAAGGACAAGTTAGAATGGGGGCCTTAAGCAAAGAAGGCATAACAAGACTTCAAGACAATATTTACTATAGCCTCAATATTGATGCATCTAAACTTAATGAAGGTATTTTATTTGAAGAGTGATGCTATAGATTTTGCACAAGTGGCTATACTTTCACAAATGGGTATAGACAATAAACTCCATCCTCTTGTATTTTATTCTCGAAAGTTTTCTGCTATCAAAATTAATTATGAAATCCACAATAAGAAGTTTCTTTCAATTGTGGATTCTTTTAAAAAATGGCATCTTTTGACTCTATATATATATTACAAGAACTTATAATACTTTAAGTCACCTTGAATACTTAATCACCACTAAGCTTGATGAAATATGTTACTATTCCAATTTATCTTTATCATCATTTATCGCCCAAGGAAGCATCAAGGATTATATGATTCTCTATTAAAGAGATCATATCTTGTATAAAGGATTTAGGAGGAAGCATTTGATCAACAATATACGATTTTGTTGAAATCAGAGCAATTTCACCTTTGTACTACTATTACATTGTCGCCTATCAACTCTAGTTTCCTCAATGAAGTATGTATTGCAACCATTAATGATGCTTTGACACTTGATGTCAAGCATTGCTTGAAAGAAAATGTTGAAAACTTCAAATTTGAGGAAGACCTTCTATACTTTGAAGAATATTTATATATCTCGATGTTGTGAAGTAAATATATCTATATATAGAAATCTTGCTTAACTTTCTTTTTTTAAAATTTTTATTAAGTTCTTTCTTTCTTCTTACCAATCTAAGTTTTTTATATAGTTTTGGAAAAAATTTCTCATTTTTTTTCTTTTTCTTTGACTAAATTTTTATTTTATCTTTAATCTTTACTTTAACTTTGATTTAGCCTTGAAAACTTTTTTTATTTCTTTTACTTTTTTTCTAATCTTAGATTTGAATAGATTCAAGATTATATTTGTAGATATAAGGAGTTTTGACTTTGAGGTTGAATTTAGGATCTTACTAAAGATAAATAGAGATTTGGATGTCAATAGTTGGTTTCTATTAATAGTTCTAACTTGGAGGATTAGATTTGGTATTTTTATAACTTTAAACTATTAGTTGTTGACTTGGACTTTGAAGACCTTGGCTGGGATTTCTTTGATGAACTCAAAAGAAAAGAGGACAGGGTTTTTTGGCAAGTCCAGGAAGGTATTTATAGAGAGCTTCTTCTTGGCATGAGTTTAGGTGGTAGAAATGCATGATTTAGAGCTTAGATGAGAGAGTTATGCTTGTTTAAACTTAAGCTATTAATATGATATCTATTGTCACTTTTATGGGTATATTAGGAGTTTTAAGATACTAGCAAGAAATTGGGAAGTTGGATTAGAAACTAGACTTAAAGATAAACATTTTACATCCAAGGATTGATAGAAATGAGTCTAAAATGAGTGAGATATGGCTAGTTAAAACTAGCAAACTAAACTAGGATTTTGAAGAAGTTAGATAAATAGAAGGGTTTGCTTTAAGCTAGAATTTGAGTTTTAAAATGAATTTGAAGCTTATTTTTTGTATACATATTAATTTTACTATAGAGAGTCTATGTCTAAAATCTCATATCAATTGAAACTTTGATTAGAGAGAAATGGCAAATTTTGTTCTTGGGCATCTAGGGTTTTGACTTTGAAAGTATTTGTTAAGGATTTGGTGATACCAGTCGTTTGGCAATGAATTTGGATTGAAAATTTTGTGTGATGATGATCAAAGATATAAGTTTTATGCTCCCAAATGTTAAGCTTATTTAAACAATTGGATCTTGAATTATGAATTTTTAAATTTTCAATTTGGTTTTGGCTTTTAAAGTCACCTGCTAATATTTTGGTGATATCTAATGATTGGTAATGAATTCAAGGCTCAAAAATTTTGTGACAATGATGAAAGACATGAAATTTTTATTCTCAAATTTTTAGCTTATTTAAATGGTTGGAGTTAAAAATATGAATTTTTAAGTTTTTGATTTGGTTTTGACTTATAAAATTACTTGCTAATATTTGATGATATCTGGTGATTGGTAACGAATTCAGAGTTGAGAATTTTTGTGAAAATGACTAAAAATATAAATTTTGTATTTCCAAAGTTTGAACTAATTTAAATGGTTGGATCTTGATTTATAAATTTTCAAGCTTCTGGTTTATTGGTATATTACACACATGGTTTTGTGATTACAAAAAAGGAAATTTAAGAAGGTTTGTGCATATTGGATCCAACTTGATTGCAAAGAGGGACCTTGCATCTATCCAAAGCGGACTTTTACCACAAGATTAGAAGGACCAACATGACTACGTGTTCTTCAATCCTGCCATGACTTTCCCACTATGAGTCTTTTTGGATTTAACAAGACCTTGGAATTTATTTCTTGAGATTTTTAGTGGCTTCAAATGTGGAAGGCGGTGAAGGACTTTGTACTTTCTTGCGACATCTGGTCAAGGTCCAAAAATCCTTGACATCATTCTTATGGACTTTTACAACTTTGCCTATTTCAAGACGGTCATGGTCCTCTATCTCGATGGATTTCATTATAGATCTACTACCATCCAATTCATTGGATAACATCTTTGTAGTATTTGATCAATTTCCAAAGATGGCTCATTTCATCTCTTACAAAAAGACTATGTCTAGTGAAGAAATGGTAGGGCTCTTTCTTGACAATATATATCAATATTATGGCCTACCAAAAGATATTGTATTTGATCCAGGATCTCAATTCATATCCAAATTTTAGAAGTATGTTTTTGAAATATTGAAGGTTAGATATTAAACTACTACTTTCTATCTTCAAATTGATGATCAAATAGAATGAATTAATCAAATATTGGAGTAGTATTTACAATGCAGCAATGAAATGCTTATAATACATTTATAGATAAATTTAGAATTCAACCACCTAATTTTTATATTGGAGATAAGGTATGGTTTCTTTGATAAAATATCAAGATTAAGCAGCCATGTGATAAGTTGGACTATCAAAGGTTAGGACCATTTTTTATCTAGAAGCAAAACAATCCAATGGAATATTGCTTAGAATTACCATCTACTATGAAAATATATCCAATTTTTCATGTCTCTCTTTTAGAATCTTATAGGAAGTCACATATTCTAGAAAGAGTACAAAAATTGCTGCCTAGTATTGAAATTGAAGACCATGAAGAATACGAGGTTGAAAAGGAATTTGATTCACGGCAAAGATGGGACAAATTGGAATATCTTGTTCATTGGCAAGGCTATGACATTAATGAGTACACATAGGAATCAGCTTTAAATCTCGCCAATGCACCTCAAAAAGTACAGAAATTTCATCAATTCTCTTTCCACAAATCCAAACGTATTCAATAATAATTTTTTAGTGAAGATTGGATTTAAAGAATACTCATAAAGAGGAGGAGAGTTACACTAAAGCCTTCATCTGTGTGTAGTTGTTTGTTCCAAAATAGAATAGAGTGATAGAAGCAAGTTAGTCACCATGTCAAACCTTCAAGCATTGAGAGAACAAGTCTCAAAAGATTTGCTTGCCATAAAAGCTTTGAAAGAATCAATGCAATTTTCTTAGCCTTCAATTGAGCAAAGTAAGGACAATATATTTCAGCACCAAGTATGACCTCAATTAGAGCGATTAGGAGCAAGATTCAACCATATAAGTCTCGATTCTAATACTTGAGCTTTAGTGATATTACTTGAGCTTGAAAAAGTGAATCCTTTTAGTCCTAAGATCTTATTTGGAGGATATTTTAAAGGCCGCAATGAAGATCAGATCCTTGGATGGGATGTTTTAACAAAAGAGGTACTAGCTCAAGGCCATAGGCGATTTCTTCGAGGACCAATAGAATCCATTATTCAAGAACAAAGAACAAAATACATAGTTTCATTAGTGTAGCATATTCTTGATTTTTTACGTATGTAATAATTTTGAACTCCTCTTAGGACTTATTGCTAGAGAAGGGGGTGATATTAGGGACATACACTTCAGAGGTTCACAAAATCTTTTAGAACACTCTAGAAGCTTTTTAATTAGTGAAATCAGTTGAGAAGTTTCATAATTAGTGGAAGGAGCTCAAGTAGCTTCCCTGTTAGTAGAAGGAGCTCAAGTAGCTTCCTAGTTAGTAGAAGGAGCTCAAGAAGCTTTCTAATTGGTAGAAGCTCCTTGAGAAGCTTCTTAGTTTGATGGAAGCTATTCAAGAAGCATCCTACATAGGAGTATATATAGAGGTTGAGGCTGAAGAGTTCTTCAATTTTGACAATGTATCTTTTGGAGTTTTAACTCACCTTTCTTGATATAATTCATGTACTCATTTGTTTAATTTGAGTTCTTGTTGGTTTCTTTTGGAAACCTTGTCCTGGTTTTAAATCTCTTGTTTTATATTCTTATATCTATGACAATCAAATCCTTATCAAATCCTTATCAAATCCTAATCAAATCCTAGTCAAATCCTAAACAAATTTAAATCAAACCTCAATCAAATTCTGATCAAAAATCTAAATAAATCTTAAATAAATCCTAGATAATTCTAATCAAATCCTAAATAAATCCTAATCAAATCTTAAACACCCTAGATGAATCTTAGTCAAATCTTAAATAAATCTTAATCAAATCTTAAAAAATCCTAATCAAATCCTAAATAAATCTTAGTCAAATCCTAATAATCTTAAATAAATCTCAAATACCTTGGTCAAATCCTAAATAAATCCTAAATAAGTCTTAAATACCTTGGTCAAATCTTAAATAAATCCTATTCAAATTCTGATCAAATCCTAAATAAACTTTAATAAAATCTTAGAAAATCCTAATCAAATCCTAATCAAATCCTAAATAAATCCTAATCAAATCTTAACAACCTTAATCAAACCTAAATAAATCTTGAATACATTGGTCAAACCCTAAATAAATCCTAGTCAAATCTTAAATATCCTTATCAAATCCTAGTCAAATTCTAAACATCCTTGTCAAATCTTAATCAAACCCTGATCAAATCCTAAACAAATCTTAATCAAATTCTAAAAAATCTTAATCAAATTCTAACAATCCTAATCAAATTATAAATAATTCTTAAATATTTTAATCAAATTTTAAATAAATTCTAGTCAAATCTTAAATAAACTTTAATCAAATCCTAGAAAATCACAATTAAATCTTAAATAAATCCTAATCAAATCCTAAATAAATCTTAAATATCTTGATAAAATCCTAAACAAATCCTAGTTAAATTTTGAATACCTTGATCAAATCCTAGTCAAATCCAAGTCAAATTCTAAATAAACCTTAATCAAATCTTAAAAAATCCTAATTAAATCTTAAAAAATCCTAAATAAATCATAGTCAAATTCTAAAAATCCTAATAAAATCTTGCTCAAATCTTAATCAAATCCTAATTAAATCCTAATCAAAGCCTAGTCAAATCCTAATTAAATCCTAATCAAATCCTAATAAAATCCTAGTCAATTTTAATCAAATCCTAATAAAATCCTAGTCAATCTTAATCAAATCCTAAATAAATCTTAAATACCTTGGCCAAATCCTAAATAAATCCTAGTCAAATCCTAGAAAATCTTAATCAAATCTTAAATAAATCTTAGAAAATCCTAATCAAATCTTAAATAAATTCTAATTAAATCCAAACAATCCTAATCAAATCCTAAATACCTTCGTCAAATCTCTGATCAAATCCTCAACCAACCTTCATCAAATTCTAAAAAATTCTAATCAA
Organism: Physcomitrellopsis africana; assembly: GCA_036785485.1. NCBI lineage: Eukaryota > Viridiplantae > Streptophyta > Bryopsida > Funariales > Funariaceae > Physcomitrellopsis > Physcomitrellopsis africana. The sequence goes on along the minus strand of JAWRVF010000449.1, from coordinate 126,297 downwards.
AATTTAAACAAATTTTAATCAAATCTTAATAATTCTAGTAAAATCCTGATTTAATTCTAATCAAATCCTAGTCAAATCTTAATTAAAGGCTAATCAAATATTAATCAAATTTTTATCAATTCTAATCAAAATTTAAATAAATCCTAAATACCTTGGTCAAATCTTAAATAAATTCTAATCAAATTCTAAATATCTTAATTATATTCTAATCAAATTTCAAACATTTTAATCAAATCCTAGTAAAATCTTGGTCATATCCTAAACAAACCTTAATCAAATCCTAAAAAATCCTAATAAAATCCTTTACAAATCCTAATCAAATCTTAACAATCCTAGTAAAATCTTGATCAAATCTTAACCAAACTCAAGTCAAATCCTAATTAAATCCTAATCAAATCCTAAATAAATCCTAAATATCTTGGTCAAATCCTAAACAAATTCTAGTCAAATTATAAATATCTTGGTCAAATTCTAATCAAACCCTGATCAAATCCTAAACAAATTTTCATCAAATCTTAAAAAATCCTAATTAAATCCTAACAAATCCTATCCGAATCCTAACAAATCCCAACCAAATCCTATAGCACATTTAAACTACAATGGCTGATGATTTAATCATTGATTTTAGTCTAAATTTTTCCCACTTCTTATTAATCAAATTAAAAACATATATACAAAGTTTGAAAGAGATCTAAGTTATCCAACAAAAGTTATGATCAAATCTCTACTCGGGTATTGGCCGCCCTCCTTTTCCAATCCTAATGTTAAATTTTTAGCACAAACAACTTCTCTTTGCACTATTCAATCACTCTCAAAATTCATATATGAATAAGCAATCTTATCTATTATCCACACAAAAAACTCTTATTTCAAACCAACATACAAATTGCTAAATATCTAAGAAATCCTCACTAATCTTAAAACCTCAACTTTTAAGACCTTAGCACACTTGAACTCCAATAACTTCCAATTAAACTATTCAATCTAGCTCAAACTCATAATATACATTAATCACAATTTAAATTATAAATCTTCAAAATTTCACCTATAGATCTAAAATCAAACTCTTGGAAAGCTCAAAGTTGTAAATCCCTCTTTACTTCACAAGATCCAAAGTCACTCAATACAACCTTGACTTTACAAAGCTCTTACAAAGCTCTATCAAAATATATGCATACTCTTCTTTGTCTGAATAACTTGACTCGCTTGTTTGCTATAGCTGACTTTAATTTTGTTCCATCAAGCTCTCGTAAGAAGTATGTTTAATTTTCATAGACCTTTATCACAACATATGGTCTAAATCAACGCTTAAAAAATTTTCGTGATATACTATGCTGATTATCCAAACTATTATCATAGATTAATATCCAATCACCTTCTTCTATTTTTTTAGGCCGTAATCGATATATTTTATTAAATCTTTCCTTATTCTTTTCTCTTGCTTCTTTCAATCTCTCAATTACTACTTCAATATCCTCAGGTCTTGTTTCTAATTGTTGAATCTATAATACTAAAAGCTCCTCTCTATTAAGATCATCTTTCCAAGGCAATATTTTCTATATAGGCACTATTTTTTCTATTGGCATAACTAGCTTTTGTTTATACATTAACTCAAAAGGAATATAATCAATTACCGTACTATGAATTGTACGATTTGCCCATAATGCAAATGGTAGTAGCCTTAGCCATTGATATACTTTGCCATTGTATGCTTTTGCTAATGCCTTAACAATAAGTGAATGTCCACGCTCACTCTTCTTATTATCTTCTGAATTATATGTTGTTGTCAAAGAAAGTTTAATTTCCATTCTATCAAAAAGTTTTCTTACTTCTTTTGCATCCAATTCACTTCTATCTGCAATGATTTTTCTAATACAACCATAGTGACAAACAATATCTTCTAAGAGGAATCGACATACACTTTTAGTGCTCTTTTATTCTTAATGCTTGTCTTTCAACCATATTTGATAAATCTTTATATGCAAGTATCAAATATTTCATTTGTCCAAGTCCCATAGGCATTGCCATTAAATCCACTACCCACTTATAATGTAATGTTAGAAGATAATTTGGATGTAATTCATCTCAATGTCAAATATTAGAATAAACTTGACAAGCCTCACATGATCCTATAAAATCTACCACATCTTTGTATATTCTTTTCTATCAATATTTTTCTTTTATTTTAGTAAAAATTGTCCAAATTCCTCTATGCTCTATTTACAAATTCTCATAGAATTCTTTAATAATCTTTTGTTGAGCTTCTAAACCACATATTACTTATTGTGATAACTCTCTTCTTTTCTTTGGATGCTTCTATAAGTATCCATCATATAGAAGATATCCATAGATTTTTTTACAAATTTTTTTAAATTTTTTATTTGTCCAATCTTCTTGTTGCTTTAATATACTTAGATACTTTCTAACATCTTTTCATTCACCTTCATATAAATCTCTTAAAAATGATTCCAGTGGTATATTCAAATATACACCTTCTTCTTTTGATAATACATTAGTATAAAATTTTGTATCCACATCATCTTCCAAATTAATCATATTTTCTTCATTATAATACCTCACCCTCGATAATATAGCTACAATTGAATTATCTTTTCTTAAAATATGCTTAAACTTTGAATTCATAGATTTAATATATACTATCTATCTTGACATAGCAATATCACGAATTGAACAACTTATGATTATATCCAATAAAGGTAAATAATTTGTTTCTATAATTACTGAAGGTCCTATCAAATATTCTTTTTTATTTTTTATAGCTATAACTACACCCCATAATTTTCTTTTAATTTGTGCATATGCCCTTTATGTAATATTTAAAATCTTTGTTCCAAATCTTATTACATATCTATTTTCTTATTCATCATCTTGTCCAATTGTCCAACCTATTCCAATTGTACTTGCATCAACTATCAATATTACTAGCCTTTCACATTTATAATTCACTTTCTTCAAAGTTGGAGGTAAAAAAAGAAATTCTTTTAATTTTTCTATAACTCTTCTTTGTTCTTCTTTCCATTAAAATTTTTGATTCTTTCTTAGCAATTCATATAATAGATTTGCTACATGTACAAAATGAGGTATCCATATATGATAGAAAATACATGCTTCTAAAAATCTTTTGATTTCTGTTATATTTGTATATTCTTTCATCTTTTTAATAATATCTATTTCTTCAATACTTAGCTTATGCCCATATGATCCACATATGTGTCCAATAATAAGTATCTTATTTATCCTAAATATAGATTTAGTACCTGATAAGATCAAATGTACCTCTTCCAACCGTGATAAAATCTTCTCATAATTGATAATATGATTTGCAAAAAATCTTCTACAATCCTTTTGATCCAATGTTTCGTCTTTCTTCTCTTTTGTACATTCTTTAATTAAAATATTATCTAAAAATGGTATAGTCTTTTTTATATAAAGTCTCTCAATACTTTGTTCTTTCCATTCATCATATGAACTACTGAATTAGTAGCTCCTTGAGGCAACATACACATCCTTACTAAATCCAATGAAGTCTTCATAGTAGTTAAATCTCTATTTTATAATGCCAATTGGAATTGATCATATTCTAAGTAAAGATCACCCATTGAATAGATTGCTCTTTTAGCAAATGCTTTTGCAAATTCATCCACAATTAGACTTGAATCCATATTTCTAATAGTCACTTTATTCATAGATTGCATATCTTGTATAAATCTCATTATTCCATTTTTCTTTAGTACTGTAAACCATCAATTAGAATAAGGTGCTATAGATGGTTTTAAAATTCCTATTTTAATCTTTTTATTGAATAAATTCTCTAATTTGGATAAATGTGCTTTTGGCATTGGAATTGGCTACTAATTCTATGGTTCATGAGGAATAGTAAAAATAACCATAGGTACTATATTACTTGGATCAACACATCTGATTTCATGTGCTTCAAATGCAAAAGTCTTTTGATGTTGTGAAAGCATTTCTCTAAAATATTCTTATTTATATTTTGTCAAAAATCCATCACATCCAACCTTTAATCCATCTAATGTAGCATCTGTAAATTTATGGCCTATCTTCTTAAGATCCCTTAAATTTGGTTGTGTAGATGCTCCCTTCACCTTTCCTTCACAATCCAATGGTAATGGCAAAGCCACTGATTTAACCTTTTTTTCCACTGATTTATACTTAGTCTCAACATGTATCTCTTGGTGACTTAAGATTTCTATAAATTTTTGAATTTCATCATAATATTTTTTTAAACATACATTAATAATTCTATTCTCTCCTTGTAATCCATATTACAACAAATAATTTAATTCTTCCATAGTATCTACAAATCCAATTTCTTCAAATGCTCTTAAAATAAATTCATCTTCAATCAATTCTCTATTTTTTTTTAAGATTTTCTCCATATTCTTAATATAATGTTTGTCCATCTTTTTCATCTTATCAATAGTCTTAAAAGACAATATACAATCTTGTCTCAATGCAATAAGTCTAATAGATAATATCTTCTCTTTGAAACTAAGTGAGAGCATTTTTTTCTCTAACCCATTGCAATCCCACTTTATAATGGTGCGTGGTAAAAATCCTCAAGGTTTTCAAAATTCTCATTTGATAATGGCTTTTGTCTCAACTTATCATGATTTCTTTCATGATTGGCACAAACAATTAAAAATTGAACTGCTTTCATTCCATCTTAGTTTCTTATCCTTGCATAAGCTGAATCATCATCTATTATCTTTGTTTCTATTTGTGTGGTGGTAATATATGGTTGTCCTAATATAATAGAATATATAGACATCTCTTGTACAAAGAAATGTTGTTCATGCCTAACATATCCTATAATCACCTTGATATTTAGACAAGCTCCATATAAATCTCTTTTTGAATTATTTGTTGATCTTATCATCTATCCATGTTCAATATCAATAGACTATTTTTCCTTTTTTTATAGCTCTTTTGATATCAAATTGATCTCAGAACCATGATCAATTAATATCACAATTGGTTTTTTTTAGATCTCCCAATTTTACTAAAATTTTTGTAATAGCTCTTGTCCACTGATTTTAAGAATAATAACTAGATGGTTGAATCCCATTTCTTTCTTTTTTAAATCCAACTTGTGAAATATCTCCTAAAACTTATATTTCATCATCTTTATCTATATTATTTTTTATTATCTTTATTTTTTGTATATTTGATATTATAATATTTCCTATAGATTGCCATTTTTTCTTTATTGTATCAATAATAACTTCATAAAATTCATGCTTTGTAATTTTTAAAATTTTACCAATTATAAATTTGACCTTTTCACCTAAAATCTATTCTTCTAATATCTTCTTCAAATTTGTAGCAGCCTCAATATTTGATTGTAAATTGTAGATAAGAATCTTTTTTTTTTTCTTTAGAATTTCTTTCTTCTTTATAGAAACATTTTCCACTTCCTCTTCATATATAAGATTTTTTTGTTGTCTTGTTTTATCTCTTCTTGTGGTCTTTTTTGATAATTGTGATTTTTTCGTTTTACTTACTCTACCAATACTGCCAAGAATAAATCTGTAAAGGGAGATTCAAATACAAAGAAAGACTAAACGCATGAGATACACTACTAGGATCATACAATTAATCGCTCTAGAATGGCAGAGTCCAATGAATATGCAAACGCTCTAAATAATCCCGACTTCTCCAACTTCCAACAATCTCACAAGAACAACCAACAATATTGTATTGTCTCGACAAACTGCATACAACCGCTATATACTCTAATCATTAGAAATAACTTCTCACCAAGTATGTCTTCCAAAATGAATCATCTCTCTAATATTCTCTTTCACTGCTCAATTCTCACAATCAATACAGCATAATATTTTCATTTACACTCAAACTGCATCAATATATTCCATCTTCAATTACCAATTTGCCACACCAAACTCAATTGTCACATAATTTTAATTTCTTATACATCGACATATGAATCTAATTTTTTGTTTTATTATTGTACTTCATAGTTTACATGGTACAATCAATTAGAATGTTATCTGAATTCTCCATTATAATCTAACATAAAAGAAAACAAAAGAGAGAGGTAGCACCAAGCTTATCTTGGCTCTCAACTCTCATAGTCGGGCCTCAATTCCTTCTTTCTTATTCTCTTTATACTAAAAACCGAGACTCCAACCATCATCTTTCCTGCTTTAATCACTTTTTCAACTAACTTTTCTATGCTACTATCTATAATGGCCAAAAATTAGATTAAACATCTAATCTATCGATTTTTAATCCTTATTTTACCTTCTCAATATTATCTATCTATTCTACATAGTCCCACTCCTTATTGTGCAATGCCTTTACAAACACAAAATTGATAAAAAAAAACTTTGAATTATGAAGCCGGCTCTCTAAATTGAGACACTCTAAGATTTTCTGTAGGAGGTTTTTTTGCGTCTGGTTCTAATTCTAAGTCCTCGTCCTCTTTTGATAAATCCACATAGTTATTTTTTAATTAGGTTGATAAACCCTTGTTATCTGCTCCCAATTTCTGAACTTAAACCTCCAATAGCAAAATTCTAGCATCTTTCGCTTCTAATTGGTGCTCCTCTTGCTTCAACTTCTCTTCTAGCTCACCAATACTTGAAACTGGCAAGATAAATATCTGCAGTCGACCAATATTGGCTACATTGCCTTCCAATTTTGCCACTTCAGTCTTTAAGGTATCAATTTTTGTCCGTAGCTTGTCCGTTTTAATTCTGTATTGGTCCTCCAATTTTACCTTTTTCTAGCCCAATTTTGCTGCTTTCTCACGTTCTACTTGTAACTGACTCTTCTACGCCTCCCTTTCCAAATTCCACATACTGTGATTTTTTAATAATTCATGCTTTTGGCTGTTTAGGATTCGTTGAGTGCATTCTTTATCTATTGCCCAAGCTTCCTGTTCCTCCCTTAATTTCCGTCCTAACAACAACTTGGATTCCACTTTTTTCTTGATAATACAACCTTTTTCTATAATTTGGTGGCTTTTCTCTATTATCTCTTTTTTGCTTATATCCAATTGTTGTCTTAAGTTCTCTTCTAACTTACTCACTATAAGCTGCAATTGAAAAATTTGACCCAATATTACTTCCGTGAGACTCTCTCCTTCTATTATTCTGGTACTCGTAACTGGAACCTTAGTTGCTACCTCCTTTTAAACTAAGGTTCACCACTACCTCTGGGCTAGCTATCAATGCCGTCAAACTTCAAACACATCGTGGAGGTACTAAAGAAGATATATTTCTCTCCACCATCAATGATATTTGATTCAACATATGTGCAATTATGGAGTATACATAATTGGAATAGAACAAAGATGCAAACTTTTCCATCTTCCATTTGGCTACCATCTTTGTATGGATTCTAGTTACTATGAATGCTGCCCAATTAAACACCATTCCTTCTAGCATTCCTATCGCCGCAAATAGGAGTCGTTTGGACATGTAGGTGGTATGTTGCTTCAAGCCTAGTTACTTCTAAAAGAATCGCATCCATTCCATAAGCTCCGATGTGAGCGCCTTCGCTACTTTTTAATCCTAGTTTCTCTCTAATGACGACATTCCGCCTTTAAAATAGCTACCTAGTCGAAAGTCACTAGACACTTCAACATCTATTACAAGATCACCAATCGAGAGATGCAGTACCTTCTACAAGATATCCTCATCTATCTAGATTATCCTTCCTTTTACTACACTTTAATCATCCTCTAGGATGTAGTGTGCTATATATTCTACCACCAATTCTACACCTATTGGTGGCAAATTAACTGACTCTCTCAAAAACACATATAGTTGCGCGTTTTTAAAATCTCTCTACCTTTGTGGGATCTAATAAATTTCTAACTTCATTAGTTCTATGTTGGTGATCACCACTAGAGATGGCGACTCTAAATTATTCTTACTCCTCACATTTCAGACACTTTTTTCTCTGTCCGCAGCTCTCTTCGACCTTTCCATCGACATTGTGGACTATAATGCACTTTGCACTCTTTGCTCATGCTAACACTATTTTGGCTTATTGAAGTAAACTCTATACTCCAATGCATATGTTTTACACAATAATGTTTGCAACTTCCGCTAAGTGCTCCACTTCTAATCTTTTACTCGGGTCTGAATCTACAATCCCTAATCCAGTGTATCGTAATCACATTTGATTTTCCTGACTATGCAGCAATAGTATCCCAACTGACCATCACTTGTCTTTTCTAACCATCATGCTTCTATAATATAGGTAATCTATCATTAACAAGTACTCCCTCTTTCCTCCCAATTTTAAAACCCATCCCAAGTTAACGTACAATAAAGTTGTAACCAATTTTCGTTGATTTGTGTGATAAATTGAGTATTCATAAAATCTTCCAATTAAAGTGAACCATTAGAAAAGGCTTCTATTACTCGATACGGTCCATGCCAACGGACTTGGAATTTCCCCAAAAAATTATAAAATTGACTATCATAAAGAAGCATTAGGTCATGGGCCATAAAAGATTTGGGACATAATTAACTATCATAATAATTCTTATGGCAGCGCTGTGTGGCTTCCATAGTTAAAAGAATTGTAGTCTTAACTTCATCCAATTTTTCTAATTATGTTAATCAATATTGGAAGGATGCCTTGTCACCAAGATGTTCATCCAATATAATTCTTAAACTCTAAACTTTCAATTCAATTAGTAATATTGCTTCTTGCATGTACACCAATTGGAATGGTGTGGAACTGATAGTCACTTTATACACAATATGATACGTTCACAAAGCTGCAAACAATTTTGTATCCTAGTCCGTTCCCACACCAAACACCGTCTTAGTTAAAATGTTGTACAAAATACTGTTGGTCTTTTCAGTCTGTCCATTGGTACGAGGATGATATGGCATTATTTTTTGATGTTTGATCTCATATTTATCTGTCAAGGCTGAAATCATAAGATTAATAAAATGGGTACCGCAATTACTAACAAATTTTTTAGGACATGCAAAGTAAGTGATAACATTCTCATATAAAAATGTGGCTATTATATTAGCATTATCATTTTTTGTTGCCACCGCTTGAACCTATTTTGTTATATAATCAGTTGCTATCAAAATATATCTTTTATGTCCATTTCATGAGGCTCGTGCAATTGGTCTTACAAAATTAATATCCTATTTTTCAAATGGTACTTATATCAAAACTGGTAGCAAAATTGGTACCAACAATATGGTAGAAGTACCAATAGGTCTACCAATACGCTATCGTATTATATGTTATCTTATTCAAGAATGCACCGAGGCACTTGGCTCTGAAAGATAAAGTTATGGTTGCAAATAATCAAGAAATCCTAATAGATTTCATCCATATATGAAGAATATAATTCAAATTTTAATTCAAAAGTGTTTAAAAACACTCCTTTTAATAACATCAATTATACATATATCCCAATTGCCTTGTTTCTTTTATAATTAAGTAATTTTTCTTTTTCTTTGCAAGCTCCAATCCTAATTAGTGAACTTTGATGAACTATAACTTTTAATCCAATTGTCTACTTAATGTAAAATTCTACAAAAAAAAATTTGGTATAAGCCTTCTACATGCTCAAAAATTTTCAATCCAACCGAACTTATAAACTGCAAGAAAATACCCAAAAACCGCACTAATGACACTCAGTCGCCAACTTGAAAATTGATGCAGAAATTCTAGTGGTGATTTCTCCTTCTTCAAGTGTTAACTTCAATTCAAATTTGGTTTGTAGCTTGATCTCTAAATCTTCTATCACCATGCCAAAATTTACATTGATCTAATTGGTAGATCTTTAGTTATCACAAAAGTCCTATCCAATCTTAAACTGCCAACTTCAGACAACCCTTTGTATCAAAGCCCAAATATCTCCTGATTGCATTGTTAAATTGATACAAACTTTTGTGCACACTTAGCACATCTAACAATCCAGATAATATCAAATTTTGAACCATAGATGCTACACAAATTGCACAAATCAATTAAGAATGCAAGCCATCATTGTCTTATATAAAACCTAAAACACCAATACAAACATTGATTTTGAATAATGATTGCAAAGTCCTCACAAATCCTATGAAAGCAAACTTTTTTTTTCTAGAATGAACTCAAAACCTTCTTCCAAATCCTACTCACTGATCTCCAAATGTCCTTGTCTTTTGTCCTAGGTTGTCATTTTTGTGGCTAGAGGTTTGATTTTGATCCTATATTTTATCCGGCCGTCCCCTAGGTATTAATCCAACTGATTTTAAGGATATTTAAACTTAATCCTATCTTCAATTCAACCTTGATATCAACCATCTACCTCCTTTATATTGATTTTATTAATTTATAGCCTTTTTAAGGCAATAAAAGAATTTTTATAGCCTAGAAGATAAATTTGCTAATTAACCTTTATCTATTAGCTATTAAATCAAGAAAATAGGATTAGAAGCTTTTACAAAAGCCTTATAAAAATATATTGAATGCTTATTAAATCATAATAATAGAATATTAATTAAAATATTATTTTTTTGTCATATTTTTACCATATAGTTGTATCATAATATGACAATGCTCACAAGGATCACAATGTCATACATACTGGTGTGCATCAGAAAACATTGTTGGCCACCAATAATCAGCCATTAAAGTTTTTCAAGCAATACTATCACTCGCTAAGTGCCCACCACAATTATTGAGGTAACAACCTTCCAATATGGCATATATTTCACTTTGAAATATACAACAGTGTAATATTCCATCCTTCCTTAACTTATACAAGACGTCATCGATCATGGTATATATAACACTTTTCAAAATTAAGTGCCGCTTAAGTTTATCGCATAAATAAGTGGGAATGTCTGAAATGTCAAATATTGAATCAATTCACAATATTCTGATAAAATTACATCTACAGTAAATAATTCTACATCCGGAAGTGCATAGTTGATAGATTCATTTCCCAATATGTTAGTCAAACAGGATAAATAATATGCATTGGCATGTTTCTTTCCTACTCAAATATTAATAGTAAAATTAAATTCTTGAAGGAGTAACATCCATCAAGCAATGCGTCCACTTGTGAGTCCCATCAATGGATCTTAATTGGTGGATTGGTTAAAAATATAGTCTTAAGTCATTTAATTATACAAATATGATGGTTAGAGAGTCTTTTTGACTATTTAAGTATTTATTAGAATTTAGAAGTATTTATAAATATTAAAGTCTTATTAGAAGAAAAGTTACAAAAATGGAGTCTTAGTAAGTCTTGGAGGCAATTATTTTAGTTGGTTTAGTATTTTTACTTATTATTAAGTATTAAGAGTTAGTTATTAAGACCAATGTCTATATTGAACTTCTAATTATATATATATTACTTATTAAAAATCTATAAATGTTACTTAGTAGGTAGAAGAAGCATGAGGAAGAAATCTCATGTCTTTTTAATTATTTTTGTAAAAAATAGGATTTTGAGTTGATTTTTATTGATTTTATTATTATGAAAAATTTCCAAGGTAGAAAAAAATAGTCTTGAATTGATGTCATCATCTTAAAAATATTATAGAGACTTTTAAAATTTATTTAAAATTTATTTAGAATTTATTAAGAATTTTTAGAGCAATTTTGAAGACTTTGGTAAAAATGAGTTTTACCACCTTGGGAGCCATTATGAAGAAATGGAGCAAGATTTGAAGCCCATACAAGGTTCCTAGGCTAATAGGGTGTTTTTGAACACCATGGTGAAGTCAAAAATGCAAAATTATTAGTTCTACTAGTATAAAATAGGAGGACCAGCAGCTAGTGTAGTCCTTGTAGGAAGGGAGGTGCACAAGTCCCATATGGGTTGTGGCACCTTGGATGTAGGTAGGAGGATAAGACTAAGGCCTCGTGGCCCCTCTAGGACACCCATATATACTACTTGTGAGCCTTGGTGAGGTTCAAACCCATGATCTTGTAACAAGTTATCCTTGAGGTAAAAATTTCTACTTAGCTTTTTCCATTGTTTGCCTTCTAACTTTGAATTATCATAACTTACTCATAGTAACTTAGATTTATATGTTTTTTACATCATTGGAAAGATAAAAAAATTACCTACTTGAAAATATAATTTTTACTTTTTATTTTTACTTTTTATTAGGTGAAAATCTAGTGATCAGATTGTGACTAGTTTTATAGTGTGCAATTACTTAATTGCACATATTTTATTTGTTTTGTGTTGTTCTTCTCCTTCATTGTTGTTTATTGCTCCTTATACTTCACACCACAAGTTATAAGCAACTCTTAATTGAGGCCACCTTATATTTTGGATTGAGGAGTGAATTTTATTCTCACACCACTTAATTCAGGTTTATTGACTATATGTTTAAGAGCATCGTGATTAATATGAAACACAAATGGATAACCAAGCAGATAATGCCAAAATTTTTATACACAATAAATCATGTCCAAGGCTTCTCATTAAGTTGTAGTGTAATTTTGTTCCGCAGCAACAAATTGTTGACTAGAATAATATATTGGATGATCTAAATCATTTTCATCCTTTTGACTTAACACGGATCCAATAGCAACATTGGATGCATCAACATAAACATAAAATAATTTTGTCCAATACGGTGCAACCAATACTGGTACAAACACCAGTTTGCGCTTCAATTCTTCAAATGCAGCTATACATTCCTCGGTCTAAATTGGACTAGATCCATCCGATGGTGGTTTCTTTAAGAGATTAGTTAAAGGCTAATTTATGGCTGTAAATGAATCAATAAATTGTTGATAATAATTGATATAGCCTTTGAAACTACGAACATCTGACACTATTTTTGGCTTTGATAAGGCCAATATATGAGTAACTTTATTTGGATCAATAGCAATATTAACCACAAAAACAATGTGTCTCAAAAGCTTTTCGAAAGATATTCTAAATTAATACTTCTCAAAGTTCAAAGATATCCCATACTTATCACATTGATCCAAACATTGATCAAGACATTTCAAATGGTCAGCTGTTGTACTAAATGTACAAAAATCATCTAAAAATATTTCTATTGATAATCATAAATAATCCTAAAATGCTTGCATCATTATCCTTTAAAATATGGCTAGGACGTTACATAATTCAAATGGCATCACCTTATTAGCAAATGTGCCCCAATTTGTGGTAAAAGTGGTCTTTAATTAATCCTTTGTTATAATTTTAATTTGATTGTATCTCAAAAATCCATTCAAAAAGAAATATCATTCATGTCTGGCTACTGTGTCTAGTATATTATCCGTAAAAGGTAAAGTAAAATAATCCTTCTTGGTTGCCGCATTTAATTTATAAATTTTTATTGAATTAGTAATTTTATCATATTCTGCATCAGGTTGATCCACATCTTCGGATGTCACCTCACAATTCAAAATTTGAGATTCTCCATGATATTAAGCTGGGTGCACTTATAAAACAATCTTGTCTCTACCCTTTCCAATAGTCAAGGTTTTACGGCCCCAATCATTTCTAGCTTTGGCTTGATATAGCCACGGCCAACCTAATAAAATTGGATATGATAATATAGAACTTTGTAGTCGGAATTAATATAATCAATCTTATATATGATTCCAATAATAATGGTATCAATGCTATAAAGAATATCTATAGCCTTTATACGATTGTGATCAGCCATTTTCAATACCAAGGTCGTGAATAACAACTGAGCTAAATCCAAATTCTCTATTGTATCCGCGGTCATTAAATTTATACTAGAACCTCCATCCACTTGAATTCCAAAAATTAGAACACCATTGATGGATACATCAATAGTCGATGTGTTCGGATCAGGATTCAAATCAATTTTATGAATTTTTTTACTATCAACTCTTTATCATATTAACAAAGAATTCAATATAGAATGATATTTTGGTACAACTATTAATAATTACTTTATTATAATTGAGGATTTAATTTCATCCAAATCTTTTAAAATATCATAAGATTTCATATTGATAGTGATTCCCAGTGCCCTCTTCTTTTTCATTGATTTCAATTTAATCCCTTAAAATAATTTGTCTTGCCTTACGGAATTCGAAATTTGAATTATTAAATGAACTTTGTGGGGATTCTCATCTATGATAGGATCTTTTAATCAATGAGATGGTTCTTGAAACTTTGTAGATATTGATATTGATTTACGTTGAACTAATATCTCAATACTAGGGACATCTTTGGGTTGCCTAGACAAACCAGATCCCAACGTTGTTGTAATACGTGAAATTTTGCTCGAGAATGCTCTGGGCATCTGGCTGTGGAAGACAAAAAGGAAATACACAACAACAAGATCCTAACAACTCTAATAGAATCCTAAACAACTTCTATTAAATCTTAACAATACTAATCAAACTTTGATCCAATCTTTAGGCAATTACAAAAAAAGAGTAAATGAATTATACATTAATCATAATAAAAAATAATATATAAAATACTAAATTTAGAAAATACTAAAAATAGAATCTTAAAATCCTAAGTCATATCTTATTCAAACCCTAGGTCAAATCCTAGTCAAAAACCTAAATCAAACCTTAAGTCAAACCCTAGTCAAAACCTAAGTCAAACCTTAAGTCAAATCCTGGCCAAATCCTAGTCAAATCCTAGTCAAAACCTAAGTCAAATCCTAAGTCAAACCCTGTTCAAACCTTGAGTCAAACCCTGGTCAAATCCTAGTCCAATCCTAAGTCAAACCCTAAGTCAATCCTTGGTCAAAATCTTGATCAAACCCTAGTCAAATCCTAAGTCAAACCCTAAGTCAATCCCTAGTCAAAACCTAAATCAAATCCTAAGTCAAATCCTAAGTCAAACCCTGGCCAAATCCTAGTCAAATCCTAAGTCAAATCCTAAATCCTAAACCAAACCCTAAGCAAATCCTAAATCCTAAACCAAACCCTAATCAAATCTTAAACCAAATTCTAACCAATTCACATCAATCCTAGGGAAAATTAGAACCTCAATATTTGCTGATTAGATTATTGATCTTACTTAAGACTTTGTATACCTTTCAACCTCTTAGTTAACAACAAGCACAACAAATTTGAAGGAAATCAAATTTACCAAATGGAAGAAAAACCCCAAAAACTTCTCGGGTGTTGGTCGGCCTTCTTCTCCAACCTTGATGTTGATCTTCTAGTGCTGATTTCTCTCTTTTTCATCGTTCAATCAGTCTCAAATCACTCATGTGTATAGAAAAACAAGTTTATTATTCACACAAATAAAAATTACTCCAATCCAATTGGCAAATTGCTTAAGATCTCAAAAATCCTAACTGACCCTCAAAACTTAACTTCCGAGACCTTGATCCACTTAAACCTCAATTACATATAACTAAATCGTTAGATTCAGCTAAAATTTACAATACACATTAACAACAACAATACACAAAAATCCACAAATTTCTAGCTATAGATTTGCTACAAAACTTTTGAAATTGCCTAAAACATCAATCCTATTTTATTTCATAAAATCCCAAGTTGCCAAAAACAATCCTGACTTTGCAAAGCTATTACAAAGTCATTTTTTCTCCAAATCACTCAAAACCAACTTTTATACAAAATCCTTCAAGTCTACTCTCTAATTCTAATCTCTGATTTGTAAAAGCCCTCCGGATCCGCCGTAGGCATGCAGTTTTGTGCCTCGGGGTCTGATTTCGACCCCAGCTCATAACTGGTCATTTCCGGATATCTATTTCAAGATTTTTGTGGTAAGTTTTTCTGAAACCTTCTACTTTTTTTTGCCTTACTTATGGCCCTACAAAGTAAATAGAAGCTCATTTGTAAAAAGGGCAGCATTAACACTCATTAGTTTTACTCTCTTTTTATTAATATCTATTTTTCTAAGATAATTTGCTACAATATTTTGAACTAAGATCTTCTATAATATACTATTTCCACACTCTTTCACCTAATAGTCGTGTTACATCACGACAACGTTAGTAATATTTTTGATACACATATTGAGTTCCAAATTCCAACTAATGAATTGAATTGGTTTGCAACTGATACAACTAATTGTTAAATTGGATCTTTTCTTTTTTGCTAGGCCAAGATAAGTACTGCATGGACGTATTCCACTTAATTTATTAGAGAATCTTGTAGAGTTAAATTACTATCCTCTATCTTACTTTGTAGCTAGATATACTATTTTTGATTATTAAAATTAAACGGAGCATTGCACTACTGATATTATGTCCAGACTGCTTACAATTTTTACATACTGGAGCATATTCATCATTGGCTCTTGGATTGGGACATTCACTAGCATAATGTCCTAATTGCCTACAGTGGTAATATTAAAGTGGTCTTCTTTCGATTCCATCAGGAATATTGGATGTTTCTACTAGTATATATTGGCTAAGCCTATTCCAGGTTGGATGGATAAATGATCCTGTCTGACCAATTTGTATTATAGAATCCAAAATTGGTTTGTGTATGGATAGATATTAGAATTATCCTTGCTGATTTTGTACAATATCCTGAGGATTGGATCCATATTCTTTGTCGATTTATGCCTCTTTTCTTTATCTTTTGCCAGATTAACAACTAATTCATCCATCTTCTTTGTCAAAGTTAATAATAAAGCCTCATTTGGATCCTTCGATACTAGCTCATTAGATAGCTCTTTTGTAGGTACTGGGTTTTGATATGGGGGGTATGAGGAATACGAAACTGCAGTAGTTGGTGGTACTACTTGCAATGGTACAACATTAACTATTCCCTGCGGATTAGCACTAAAATTTGTACTATAATCAATCATTCTTGGATAATTGTCTATTGTTTCATTCCAAGTTGGCATTTGATAAACTGCTTGATATAGAATCATTCTAGCTCTAAGAAGTAAAAATTGGTCATAATGACATTCTTTCCATATCTTAGCTCGATCAAGTGAATAAGCAATAGTGACTGATTTGGCCTCCTTTACAAACATTTTCAATTCTAGTGGATATAATCCATTAACCAATATAGACAAAAGAAACAATTTTGGCATTTGGTTATTTGACCATTTATAAAGAATATCTGCTATTCGGCCGTAATATGACTGCACCATTTTTCCTAGTATAATTTTGCTGTTCATTAACCTTTCTTTGAGATATTCTTCGAATCCAATTGATTGAAAATAGATTAAAAATATATTTTTTAGTACCTTCTAATTAGAAAATTGATCCACGGATTGGCAATTATATCATTCAAATGCCGTATCTTTCAAGGTTGTTGGTAGCCATCTCAACCAAATATCTTCAATTCTATCATTGTTGGCTACACATATAGTCAAGAATTGCAATAAATGTTGATCTAAGTCTGCTCCTAGCAAATCTCTAAAGGTAGATAATGGAACTACGCTAGTTATGCGATCACCTGCCGCATCTATTTGGACTACAATTGGAACTGCTGGTCTCCTTGCTGCCATTGAAGATGACAATGTCCCACTCAGTTCTTTATTAAAATAAACATTACCTCTTCCAATTATCTTTTTCAGACTTCCAGGCCTCCGTAATTTGCTATTATTATCTACAAATAATTTTATTGATTGAAATTGAGGTGAAAACGATGGATTTTGAAACACACTAAATTGGCCCTCATTGGCAAGCAATTCATGTCATTCTAAAAAACCAGTCATGCTAGAATTGGTTGTATTCACTATTGAAAAAGTATCCAATGGAGTATCCAATTCTTCTATGCCCTATTCTCTTTCTGTTAAGGGCTCAAGAAATACGCTAGGCTATTCACCAAATTATCCGCGAGTACTCTTGGCAATTTCCTTAATGATATAAATATCTGAAATATTAAAGATTTTTTATGTTTTGGATATGCTCGGATGTGCCGATAGTCATGCAACCATGGTTTAATCCAATTCTATCAATACTTCTTCTTTAGATTCTATTCTTGTTCGTCTCGCAACAAATTTCTTCCTTCCACTCTCTTTTGTCTTCTTTTTAAAGGATGTATTTTTTTTAGTGCAATATTCTCGTTTTTATTAACCATAATCTTTCTTCATATCTCTAAAATTGCTTCTCATCTCCAATCTAATTATATGTTTGGCTTTACTTTTGAATCAAAATTTAATTTTAAAATATCTTCATATATTATGCAAAATTACTCATTTGGCAATTAATTCCTAGCATTCAAAGTATTGTCAATCCCTGGCAATGGCATCAAAAATGTGATTTTTCCATTTTACCTACTCTACTAATACTGCCAAGAATAAACTTGTAAAAGGAGATTCAAACTCAGGGAAAGACTAAATGCATGATATACACTGATAGGATCATATAATTAACCACTCTTGAATGGCAAAGTCCAATGAATATGCAAACGCTCTAAACAACTTGGACCTCTCCAACTTCCAATAATCTCACAAGAATAACTAGCGATGTTGCATTGTCTTGATAAATTGCATACAACTGCTATACACTCTAATCACTGAAAATAATTTCTTACCAAGTACGTCTTCCAAAACAAATCATCTTTCCAATATTCTCTTTCACCGCTCAACTCTCACAATCAATACAACATAACATTCTCATTCACACTGAAACTGCATCAATGTGTTCTGTCTTCGATTGCCAATTTGGCACACCGAACTCAATCATCACATAATTTCAATCTCTTACACATCCATATATGAATTTAATTTCTTGTTTTATTATTGTAATTTATAGCTTACATAATACGATCAATTGGAATGTAATCTAAATTTTCTACTACATCTAGCTTGAGAGAGATAGTACTAAGCTTACCTCGGCTCTCAACTCTCACAATCGGGCCCTGATTCTTTCTTCATTATTCTCTTTATACTAAAAATTGAGACTCCAATCGTCATCTCTACTGCCTTAACCACTTTTCCAACTAACTTTCCTATGCTACTATCTATATTGGCTAGAAATTGGATTAATCATCTAATCTATTAATTTTTAACCCTTACTCTATCTTCTCAAAATTATCTTTCTATTTTACAATGACCCTTCATTTTTTTCATCTCTTTTTTATTTTTCTTCTATTAATGCTTCATATTGATTCCTTGCAATATGATCATGCACTAATAATCCATCTACTGGATCATTCCACCCAGTGATTTGTTGTATATTATTACCAATATATTTTAAATCATTTGCAATAAATTTTTTTTTTTTAAGCATAATTCATTACACTTATCCACAAAGAGCAAGATTTCCTTGGAAGTTCAAAGTTTATATTTAAATATTTGCCTTGATTTGCTTCTGCCTAATATATTGATGCTTCCTTACTTGAGATTGTATACACTTTAAAAGCATCTCTTACAAATACCTTCATTCTTCCTTTACTAAAATTTTTTTCTAATTTTTCTCCACTTTCTTTGAAGTGTATGATACCATCTTTAAAAAAAACAACTCTTTTTGCATAGCACCTCTATAAAATCTTTACACTCCCTTCTTGAATGTTCCATACTATCACACCACATGCACCTATGCACTACACCTTCTATTGGTCCTGAATTTTGTTTTGATGATACCCTCAATGATTGACCTTTTTTTTTAAGTTTTACAAATTTTATTTGTAAATCTTTCATTCCACATATGATTTCATCCATACTCATTTTTTTTTCTTTGATGTAAATATTGAACGTTGAATCATAGATGTAAAATGGATAGTAGGCAATTTTACCTTAGATGCTTGCAATGGTCTTTGAATACCTACCCTATCTTTTTTCTTTTTTTTTTTGCAAGCAATCCTATTGTTTCTTCTACTTCTTTCCAATTTGATATCAATCCTTCTTCTTCTTTTTTATCTTCAAGCAAAATTTCTAATTTTTTTTGCAACTTTCTATCAGTAGCTTATTAAAAGAATTCTACTTTATTTAGATTCAATAATTGCCTCTCCTTCTTTTATAAATGAAAATATTATCTTTTAAACTCTCTTAATAATTTTGTTGCTTGAAGATCCTTCTTAGGCCTTTCAATCTATTCAAAAAAGTGACTTCTTTGTAATCTGATCATTTTCTTCTAAAAAATATTCATCTCTCAATATTTGAAAAAATTTCTTCCATGAACCTCCAGCATTTCTTATAATGGACTTTACATGATTCCTTATCTCTTATACAGTAGTCAATTCAAATAGTTGAACCATTTCTTTCTTGAAAACATGCTTCAATTTTATTTCTCTTATATAATATATTAAATATCTTAAGATATCTTTCCTTTCCAATTGATCAAATTTGTCCACAACTGCCTGTAATGTTTTGTTTGCCATACTTTCTTTGCGATCTTTAACTTGTTGCTATTGCATGAATAAAAAAAAATGCTTCAAATATGCTTGCAGAGTTAGAATTGAAATACATACCTTGTCTTCCACTAGTACTTCTGCTTGAAACTCCACTTGAAATACCATCCATAGCTCCTTCTTCCATTTCCTTGTCTTCTTTTTTCATAACTCAAATAGATAAAAAAAAATCCAATTACATTCCACCTTAAGCTTTTCAC
The DNA here is from genome assembly GCA_036785485.1 of Physcomitrellopsis africana. NCBI lineage: Eukaryota > Viridiplantae > Streptophyta > Bryopsida > Funariales > Funariaceae > Physcomitrellopsis > Physcomitrellopsis africana. The sequence continues at coordinate 105,799 of JAWRVF010000449.1, read as the reverse complement.
CTTGGATTCATCAAATATGTCATATGTCAAGAAGTCTTACTTGAGAATGTACTGAGCACCTAGTTGTAGAAGATGAAAAAAAAATAATAATAATAAGTCTTAACACCTCTAATAGAATTATATAAACTTACAATTAAGATTAAAAAATACGCTTCAATTATTAAAAAGTTTAATTAGATTTTTTAATTAGTTATAAAAGAATATATCAAAAATCCTAAAGAACTCTAATCAAAACTTGGTCGAACTCTAAATAAATCCTAGTCAAATCTTGGTTGAATTCTAACAATCCTAATCAAACCTTGGTCAAATCTTAATAATCCTATTCAAACCTTAAACAAACTTTGAATAAATCCTAGTCAAACCTTGATCAAATTCTAATCAAACCTTGATCACATCCTAAACAAATCCTAGTCAAATTTTAATCAAATTTTCATTGATTCCTAACAATTCTAATCAAATCCTAAATAAATTCTAATCAAATTTTAGTCAAATCCTAACAATCTTAATCAAATTGTGAACAAATCCTAATTAAACTTTGATCAAATTTTTATCAAATTCTAATCAAATTCTAATCAAATCTTGATCAATTCTTAATCAAATCCTAAATAAATTCTAATCAAATCCAAGTTAAACCTTAGTCAAGCCCTAATAATCCTATTTAAATCTTAAATAAATCCCAATCAAATCCTAAGCAAATCCTAGTCAAATCCTAGTCAACCTTTAACAATCTTAGTTAAATCTTAAATAAACCTTGGTCAAACCTTAATTAAATCCTAATAATCCTAGTCAAATACTAATAAAATTCTAACCAAATTCTAATTAAATCCTACTTGAATTCTAAATAAATCCTAATCAAATCCTAGTCAAATACTAATCAAATCCTAAATGAATCCTAATAAATCCTAAATAATCCTAATAAAACTTAATCAAATTTTAACTAAATCTTAAAAAATCCTAATAATCTTAACAAATTCTAATCAAATTTTAATAAATTCTAACTAAATCCTAAAAAATCCCAACTAAATCCTATAGCAGATTGAAACTATAATGGCTGATGATTTAATTATTGATGTTAATCCAAATTTTAAAAACTTTTGAATAATTAAGCTGACAATATATACAAAAAGTTTGAAGGAGATCCAACCTACTAAACAAAAAATATGCTTGAATATCTATTTGGGTGTAGGTTGCTCTCCTTCTCTAATCCTAATATCAAACTTCCAGTACAAATTTCTTCTCTTTATATTATTTAATTATTTTTAAAATTCATATGCAAATAGGAAATTTTATCTATTATCTATATAAAAAACTTTCACTTTAATCCAATTGACAGATTGTTAAATATCTAAGAAACCCTTATTAATCTTCAAATCTCAACTTCCGAGACCTCAATCCACTTGAACTTCAAAAATTCTCAATTAAACCATTTGATTAAACTCAAATTAATAATATATGTTAATTATAACTTATTATAGATATAAGATTTATTCTAATAATTATCTAATTAATATAGATTGATAGAAGTAGATAAAATAAATTAATTTGATAATATTTTATAAAGAAGCTTCGTACAAGCTTTATAAATACGGAATCACCTTTATACATGTTCATAGGTGATTAGCAGGTTAGAAACTTGGTGAATAAGCTAGCCACATATCGCACATATTGGTAGCTTTTGGAATAAGCTAACCATGTATTGCACATATTGATAGCTTGTAGAACAAGCTAAATACATGGCGCACATGTACGAAACTTGTCTTACAAGTTCGACATGTGTCTTGCAAATTAGACATGTGTTGGAGGTCCTATAGAACACCGCCATGTAGTTCTCAAATAAATAGTATATATAGGGACAGGAATGAAGCCTTCTTTACTCTTGTCAATTCTATTTTTGCTTTTAGTTTAGTTTAAGAGTCTCATGTACTTTCTAGTCTTTGGCAATAGTCATTCTAGTTTCTTCTTGAATATATATACTTCTTTATTTCTATCTTGTTATTTTCCTTTGACATAGTTTTTATTAACTTATGCATCTGTTTTAGTTTGTATTCTTAACAGATTAACAAGAGTAAAGATTACAATATCAAAGCTTTGTCTTTTTTTAATTAAGAGTGGATTATCCTTTTTTCTTAATAAGATATAAGCATATTAGAAGTTGTGGATTATCCACTTCTAAACTAATATTGTTAATAAATAAAAAAATATATTCTTTAAGTATTTTATTTTGTAGTGAGAATAGATACTTTTCTTTTTTTCTATTATGGTATCATAGCACAGCTTGCTAAAATGAAGAGTGCAATGGCACAAATGCAAGAATAAATAAGAAAATTAATGCTTGCAATGCATTAATTCAATGCATTACCAAAAGAAGCAATAAGATTAGCAGAAAGTGAAGATATAGAGATGATTCAAGCTACTTCAAGCGATACCACTTTATCTACGATTGAACACCATTCAAGCATCAAAGAACCAAAAATTAGTTTGTCATAGAAGTTTGATGGTACTAGATCTAAGTTTTGAGGATTCATTAATCAAATACAACTGGAAATTGAACTTCAACTCCAAAGCTATCCAATCCAAGAATCACAAATCAAGTTTATTGGAACACTACTGTCATGTTCTAATTTATCATGGTTTTTATCCTTTCATGAATGATATAATCTAATGTTAGATAATTTGGAGGTATTTTTAGCAGAGTTTCAATATATGTATGAAGAACATGATGCAATTTGTGTCGCAACCAACAATATCCGCATCTTGCAGCAGAGCAATCAATTAGTGACATCATATGCTTCATAATTCTAACAATTAGTAATTAACACCAAGTGAGATGATGCTACACTTAATAGCCAATTTCTTTATGGATTACAATATAAGATAAAGAAATTGATGTTCAACTTATTCGATCCTCAGATATTGAATCAAGCAATTGATTTTGCTATGAAGAGTGACAATCAGCTTTTTGAATTTCGATCTGAGAGTTGTACAAAGAAACCTCAACATTACTATAATACAATGGTAACATCAACATCTTTTCAATACGTACATTCAAAAGTAGAAGACATGCAAATTGATATGATACGTTTTAAACTTCTTATTGAACAAGAAAAGACTCATTGTTGTCAAGAAGGATTGTATTTATATTATAGAAAATCTAAGCACATTGCTCAATGTTAACCAAAGAAATGACGCAACTATAAAATGAGAAGTACGGCTATCAAAGAAGACAATATGTCAAAAAACGAGTTTGTCCAACTACAATAAGGACCATTATCATAGTGAGAGTCTTAACCCTAAGAAATATAGGGTCTTTTGTGCCTTTAGTTAATCAAGTGCAAGATGAGATCCATAAAAGTTCATAAAATTGAAAAATTTATATAAAAAAAAAAAAAAAAAAAAAAAAAAAAAAAACATATTTTATGAACCCTAACATATTCTGCGTTTAGAGACCTGCCCCCAATTTTAATCATAAATCCTAGGGTATCACATCAATTGAAGCAAAATTTGGATACAAGGTACTTAAGGAAGTAAGAAAGCAAATCCTAGAAATATTTTGATCATAGCTATTGTAATTAGGGAGAACCACGTTGTTCAAAGTTACCCCTCCTTGTAGCCTTTGATTCTGGACCCCCTAGGCTTCACACCTTCATTGCTCCTCATTAAAGAAGATCTAATGGCTGAAATTTGGTAGGCTTATAACTTATCCCATTTATAAACACCTTCTAATTATTTCTCCAAAAGTCCTTTCCAAACTTGAGTTATAGGCTCCATCCTTCTTCTTTAATTTTGTCTTCTAATAATTCTAGACCTGACTACAATTTTCCTCATAACTCTCCAAATATAATTCCAATAGCAATAAATATTTTACACAAACTAATAGATTCATATATCTACAATATTCAATAAATTTTATTCAAAATACTACTTTAATTACAAAGATATGCTCCCTCAAACTTCACTGATTTGAAAATAGATCTTTATCACTTTGAAAGAGCATAACGTTTTATTTATAAAACAAATGAGTATCAAACTTGCACTCATCTCTTTCTTAACTTACATAGATTATGTCTACTAAATCTCCTTCTCAAATTTGTCTCCTAACTCCCTCTATACACAAAAATATTCACACACATCCACATATATACATTGTCTCTCTCTCTTATAGCCCTCCCTTCTCATCTCTGCTTGGTCTTCCTTATCCTCTTAGTCCAAAAAGTCCTCTCAGCTCATGTCTTTCCACCTCTTCAACCTTTTTTCTTGGACTAACTTGAAGAAATCTCACTTTTCAAGATGAATTTTCATTCTACCTTCTTACTACCAATTTTCTACCAACTTTTCTTCTAATTTCAGCCCACAACTTTTAAGTTCACATCTAAGAGAGAAGAAAATAAAGGTAAAGTAGATCTAAGATAAATAGAAGAAAATCCAATAAGTAGAAAGAAACAATTTAGATTAGATTAGAGATAAAAAAAGAAAGAACTACAACTTACATTGCCAAGTCAAAGAAGCTTGCGTGGTTAATGTTCTTGGCAACTTTGGAATTGACGTGGATTCATTTCCACTTGACTTCATTGTAGAAACCCCTCGCTTTGTGACTTAGTACTGCTAGTAGAAACTTTAGTAGGAAATTAGTAGTTTGACCTACCTACCACCCCTGAGCTTGTGGCAAGTGTAGTAACATCTAAGATAATGTGGTTATAACTACAATCTCTTTCCTTTTTTTTTATCCTTTCTTCTTCTAATCTTAATTTTTTTATTTTAACACATTCTTTTATGTCTTTCATACTGTGTTTTAATTTACAATGCGACATCGTGCACCTGGAATCTTGTACAATTTCTAATAAAGATCCTATCTTTTTTTCAAAATCCTCTCTTTATTTTATAATAGATGTCTACTTGAAATCTAAAAAAAACAAAGCATCTACCTTATTAGATTCAGGAGCCTCAGAGTGTTTTTTAGATAAAAAATTTATTAAAAGTTGTAGAATACCTTCAATACAAAAAACTAATTCCATACATGTAGAAATCATAGATGGTCACCTGTTATCTTTTAGAGATGTTACTTATGAAATCTTTCTTATAAATATAATAACAGATGGTCATAATAGTTGTATAATCTTTAATATAATTAAATCTCTCTCTAATCCAATCATTTTAGATTTATCATGGCTAGAAAAGTATAATTCTTGAATAGATTGGATTTCTCATAGATTTGACTTTTTTCAAAGCATTAATAAGAGTCTTGTAAATCAAATAACAAATCATAAGTCTAGTATAGTAAAACGCATATTTATAAGCGCAAAAGCTTTTATGAATGAAGCAAAAGAAGGATCATCTTTTGCTATCTATGCTACACTGATTTCTGATAATGACTTCAAGTGGCATTCCAAGCCAATATTAAGATTATCAAGACGTTTTTGAGAAAAAAAATGTAGACATTCTTTTAGAGCATCATCTATATGATTGCTCAATTGATCTCAAAGAAGGAACTCAGCATCTATTTGGACCAATCTACAGTCTATTCCAAAATGAATTAGCTGAATTCAAGAAATATATTGATGAAAACTTGGCCAAGAATTTCATACGCCATTCAAAATTTCCAACAGGAGCTCCTATCTTGTTTGTAAAGAAGAAAGATGGATCATTATGGATATGTGTAGATTATTGAGGACTCAACAAGATTACCATCAAGAATAAATACCATCTGTTTTTGATATTTGGACTTCTTGATCAACTAAATCAAGCTAAGATCTATACAAAAATAGATCTAAGAGGAGCATATAACTTAATGCATATCAAAGAAGGTAATGAATGGAAGACTACATTTCAAATAAGGTATGGACATTTTGAATGTAATGTCATGCCTTTTGGACTTAAAAATATACCAGCTACTTTTCAACATCTTATGAATGACGTATTTCATAGATTTCTTCATGATTTTGTTGTCTATTATTTAGACATCATTTTGATCTACTCTAAGAACACAAAAAAATATGAATTCCATATTCCTTGTGTATTACAAAAATTTAGAGATGCAAGGTTATATGCCAAGATGGAAAAGTGTGTATTTTAAACTATTCAAGTTGGCCTTTTAGGATACATCATTTCAAATGATGCTCTCAAAATAGATCTAAAGAAAACAACAAGGTCTATCTGATGTCTTTTCTAGATGTTCTTATCTTATACCAAAAGAAAGAGATTTGATTTTTGATCAACAAAGAATGATCCTCTTGAAGCCGGAGCAATTTCATCTTTGAGCAATGAAATCAACATTGACTATTGATTCAAATTTTGTCAAGGAGATCCAATCAAATATGTCTTCAATTCTCTTATCTATGAGATTAAAAATAATTCATCTAAGTCTCATGGTACTTCCAAGTTTGAGTTCAAGAATGATCTATTCTATTTTAAAGGCCGCCTATATATTCCAAAAGACACAGCACAACTACATGCTCTAGAAGCTCATCACAACCTCCCTACGGTAGGATATTTTGGATATAATAAGACTTTGGAGCTAATATCAAGAGATTTTTGGTAGCTTCAAATGTAGAAGGCTGTTAAAGAATTTGTACAATGGTGTGACATTTGTTCAAGACCAAAAACTCTTTGTCACCAACCTTACAAACTTCTCCAACCATTATCTATATCAGAACAATTTTGGTCTTTTGTTTCTATGGATATTATCACAGATCTTTCAAAGTTGAGTTCATATGACTCTATATTTGTGATTGTAGATTGTTTTATCAAAATGGCACATTTTATATTGCATACAAAATCTATTACAGGTGAAGAAATAGCTAAACTCTTCTTTGATAATATCTATTGCTATCATGGATTACTAAAGGATATTATATCAGATAGAAAAACACAATTTATGTTAAGATTTTGGAGGACCATTTTCAAAATATTAAAAGGTGATATAAAACTATCTTTATTTTTCTACCCTCAAATTGATGGACAAACAGAACGAGTAAATCAAACTTTGGAACAACATTTGAGATGAGTCATCAATTATCATTAAGATGACTGAACATCTCTTTTGCCATTAGCAAAGTTTGCTTATAATAATTTGATACATTTGTCTATTCAACAAATTCCATTCTTTGCAAATTATGGTTATTATCTACAACTTAATATTTTTGACTTTTCAAAAGCTGATAATTATATGATAGAAGATTTAGCAAATCACTTGTCAGAGCTATATACAACAATGAAGGCATAATCAAAGAAAGCTCAAGAACAACAAAAAATCAATGCAAATGTCTATTATAAGGAACAACCTCAATTCTACATGGGCAATAAGGTATGATTACTTTGTGATAATATCAAGACTATTTGCCCTTGCGACAAGCTAGATTATCATAGGCTTGGATCTTTTTTGATTTGTGGACAAATCAATCCAGTTGCTTATCGATTATACCTACCAAAATCTATGAAGATCCATCTTGTATTCCACGTATCACTATTCAAGCCATACAAGACAATGGATATATAAGAAAAAAGACAAATGCCATTGCTTCCTATAAAAGTGGACAACAATGAAGAATTTGAGATAGAAGAGATTTTAGATTTAAGGAAGCACCAAAATCAATTGAAATATCTTGTACATTGGTACAGGTACGATATTAGTGAATGCACAAGGAAGCCATTTAGGAATCTAGCAAATATATCAACAGAAGTCAATGTGTTTCATCAACAACATTTGTTAAAATCAAGATAAAGAGTCAAGAAAATCTTTGTTATAAAGTAAAACACATTCTATAGAGGTTTTATTCTAACTTATATCATTATTTGTTATTTCCTTGAATTTGTATGTACTAAAAAGATAAAGGATCAACAACCAGCAAATTGAACTTAAAAACCATCATTTGTTAACTTACCGGATAAGATATTACGACTATCAAAACTTTTAAGACAAAAAAATAGAGATGAAGATCCTCAAGAATGACATATTCTTCCTTGGATTGATGGTAAAATATAATGTGTTTAGTATCATGACCTTAGAAGAGACTCTCGATGTTTGATGATACTTTTAAACGTAGGAACTACTTTTGATGGTGTTCTAAATGTTTTCTTTGAAGGAAGTTATGAAGGCCTCAACAATAATCAAATAACAAGGTGGTCCTCTTGTCTTAATATAAGACACTATCGATGGTTGAAAAGACCTATCAACTACTTTTAAAGGGAACAAAGATCAAAGTATAGGGCAAGCACAATTTGATGTATCCTGGACTTCCTCAACATGTAATCACCTCTCCTCGTGGAACTCGTCCCTAGAAGGGGGAATAATGTCACTAACATAAGATTTATTCTAATAATTATTTAATTAACATAGATTGATAGAAGTAGATAAAATAAATTAATTTGATAATATTTTATAGAAAAGATTCCTATAAGCTTCATAAACGGGGAATCACCTTTATACATGTTCATAGGTGATTGATAGGTTAGAAACTTGGTCAACAAGCTAGCCACATGTTATACATGTTAGTAGCTTGTAGAATAAGCTAGCCATGTGTCACACATATTGATAGCTTGTGCAATAAGCTAAGTGCGTGGCACACATGTAGAAAACTTATTTTACAAATTTGACATGTGTCTTGCAAATTAGACACATGTTGAAGGTTCTATAGAATGCTGCCATGTAATTCTCAAATAAATAGTATATATAGAGACAAGAGTGAAGACTTCATTATTCATGTCAATTCTTTTTTTGCTTCTAGTCTAATTCAAGAGTCTCATGTATTTTCTAGTCTTTTGCAATAGCCATTCCAATTTCTTCTTGAATATACATACTTCTTTATTTCTATCTTGTTACTTTCCTTTGACATAATTTTTACTAACTTATGCATCTGTTTTAGTTTGTATCTTTGATACAACTACAATCACAAATTCTTAAAATTTCACTTATAAATCTGTGATCAAATTGACGGAATACTCAATTTTGTAAACCATTTTTTATTTCATAAAATCCAAAGTCAGTCAATACAACCTTGACTTTGCAAAGCTCTTACAAAGCCATTTTTTCTTCAAATCCCTCAAAATTAATATTGAAATATATCTTTTAAAGTTTGCTTACTAATTTAACTTTTTGATCTACAAAAGACCCCTCCACCCACCATAGGCATGTGATTTTGTACCTTAGGGTTTGATTTTGATCCAAGATCACAACCGGTCTTCTCTGAGTACCAACTCTAAGATTTTTAAGATATAATATTTTTTACAATCTATTTTTAATTCTTTTCTAAAGATGCCTATATAATTTATTTTTCTAATTTATTTTATTTTATCTTATTTATAGCCATACAAACTATGTAGAAGCCTCTTCTATAAAATACAACATTAGCCCTTTTAACTTTTTTCTACTTTCTTATCTATTATCTTTAATTCTAAGATAATTTGCTAAAATATTTTCATTTGAGCTCCTATATATTATAATCATTCCTTCCCTCTTTCACCTAATGGCCGTATTATTATATAACACTACCATCCAATTTATTAAATAATATCTTTGTGGTGGTTGATTGACTTATAAGGATGGCTCATTTTATTTCTTATAAGACTGCTTCTAATAAAAAAATGGCAAGGCTCTTTTTTGATAATATATATTGATATCATGGCCTATTATATGATACTATATTTGATTAAGGATCTTAGTTTGTATCTAAGTTTTGGATATGCCTTTTTGAAATATTGAAGGTAGACATTATATTTTCTTTGACTTTCCATCCTCAAATTAACAACCAAATAGAATGAATTAATCAAAATTTAGAGCAATATTTATGATGTAGCATCAATTATCAATAGGACAATTGGATCTCATATCTATCATTAGTAAAATTTGTATATAATAATAATATTTATATTTTAATTCAATAAATACTATTTTATTCTAATTATAAATATCATCCAAAATTTAATCTATAAAATATGCTAAAGAATAATAATCTAGCAATTAAAAGATTTATAAAGCATCTATTGCAATACCAAACAACCTTAAAGCTACAATTGTAAGTAGCTCAAGATGTTTATAAGGCATCTGTAGATAAATTCAAAATTCAATTGCTTATTTTTTATATTAGAAATAAAATATGGCTTCTTTGATGGAACATCAAAATCAAGTGGCCATGCAATAAATTAGACTATTAAAAGTTAAGACTATTTTCTATCCAAAAGCAAATTAATCCAATGACATACCACTTTAAACTACCATCTTCTATGAAGATATATCCAGTTTTTTATGTCTCTCTTTTGGAGTCTTATAGAAAGTTGCATATTTTGGGAAGAATACAACAATTGTCATATAATATTGAAATCAAAAATCGTAAAGAATATGAAGTCAAAAAGGTGCTTGATTCACAATGAAGATAGAATAAATTGAAATATCTTATTCATTGGCAAGGCTATGATGTCAATGAGGTCTATCTTCTTATTCCCTGTAAATTTTTCTAAGATAGAAGAGAATTTGTAACTATGTAGCTTATACTCCTTCATAATATACTAATACATATCTATAACAATGCGTCCAGGCAGATCAAGCACTATGCAATCATTGAAGCCATATGCTGCATTGCTCCAGTTTATAATTATTCTTTTGGTGCCCATGTTGCTAATTCTAGAAGCAGAAGGTAGACTAATGAGCTTTCTTTGTAGTCTTGTATCGATATATTTAAAGTCAAACATGAATATATTATATCCTATTACAACATCTGGATTTATTTTCTTAATGAGCAAGAAGTACGCTTCTATCAACTCCCTCTTATTTATAAATGATGATGCTTCTGTATCATCGAGCTCTAACTTGCACTTTCCAATGTATAGAAGGTATATCTTAGACGTCTCGGGCATGAGATATCCCTATGATATTATAGAGATCATAAAGACCTCGTCTTTTTCTATATAAAGATCTGACATAGCACTACTGTTAGATGAGTATACCTCTATGTCCATACATATGATTAATGATCTTGGCACATCTCTATTGTCTAAAGATTATATCAACTTTCAGCTATACATATATTCAAAGTTTGTAGAGCATAGCTTTACGCTATCATTAACAAGTGCGCATAATGGTCTTATCTATCCTGAGTAGCTTATATTTGTAGTAGTAATAAACATTTCTTCAATTTTTATATTATCCTCGTATGTTCTTATATTTATCTTCTTCATCAAGTTTGAGAAGTGCTCTAAAGTAGTTCTCTTGCAGAAGTAATACTTGATAATCTTCTTATCATCTTTGAGATATGATCTAAGCAGCTTTTTAATATAGAATATTATTTTGGCGATGTTTCTATGATCAACATACTTACATATTTTATTCATTCTCTCTTACACTTTGTTTTTCATATCAAATATAGGCACATACCTGTGAATAAGAAAATCATGTACCCTAATCGTAACAGACTCTCTTGGTATAAGATTCCCAAATCTATATATTGTGATTCTCTCATCACAAGTTCTAGCTCTCCAATTATATATCATAGCCTTCAATTGAGCAAAGTGAGAATAATATATTATTGGGCCAAATACAACCATGGTTGGAGCCATTAGAAACAACATTCAACCATGTAAGTCTCAATTCTAATATTCAAGCTTTAATGATATTGCTTGAGCTTGAAAAGGTGAATCCTTTTAAGCCTAAGATCTTTTTTGGAGGATGTTTTAAAGGTTGCAATGATGATCAGATCCTTGGATGGAATGTTTCAACAATGGAGGTACTAGCTCAAAACCATAGCTAATTTTTTCAAAGACGAATAGAACCTATTTCTAAAGAACAGATATCAAAATATATAGCTTCATTGGTATAGTGTATTTTCAACTTTCTACGTACGTAAGAAGATTTCAAAAGGCATGAGCTGCTGTTGGAACTTGTTGCTAGAGGAGGAGGTGATGTTAAAGATATATACTTTGGAAGTTCATAGAACCTTTTAAAATATTCTAGAGGTTTTTTAGTTGGTGGAAATAACTTGAAAAGCCTTGTAGTTAGTGGAAGGAATTTGAGAAGCTTTCTAATTAATAGAAGTAACTCAAAAAGCTTTGTAGTTGGCGGAAGGAGCTTAAAAAGCTTCCTAGTTTGATGGAAGCTGCTCAAGAAGCTTCTTAGATAGAGATATGTATAAAAATCAAGGTTGAAAAATTCTTTAATTTCAACAATGTAGCTCTTAGAGTTTTAACTCACCTTTCTTGGTATTGTTTGTATACTCATTTAGATAATTCAAGTCCTAATTGATTTCTTCTTGAAATCTCTTTTTAATTTAAATCTTTTATTTGGTATTTTTGTATCTATGAAAAGAAACTAAAATCAATATGTGTTGGTGTAATAGTGGCGCAAAGATAAAATTACTTTGCCTTCAACAAAGTTACAAATTGTTAATCAAATGCTACCTTTCTTATCTTTGGTACAAGATATGATCTCTTTGATAGAGCATTAGAGAATTTTTATTGCTTCTCAAATTAATAAGTAATAATAAAGTTAAATCAAGATAATGATATATTCTATCGAGCTTAATATCAATCAAGAATCCAAGGTGATATAAAATATTCCAAATTCTTGTGATATGTATATATAGTCACAAGATATATTGTTCTTTTAAAAAAATAATATTATTTTTAAAAAGAATCTATAATATCAAAAAATTCCATATCATAAATATCATAATTAATTTTGATAGTAGAAAAATTTGAAAATAAAATGCAATAAGATGGAATTTATTGTTTATATCTATTTGTGAAAATATGGCCCTTATTACAAAATTTAAAGCATTGGTTTCTATGTAAAATACCTTTATAAAATCTAATATCTAAAGATCTTTATATGAAGCAAAGGTGGCTAATTGATATAGAGCATAGATAGATAATATGGGTAGTTAATAATATACAAGGTGAATTATATGGTGCTTTTCTAGATGTCAAAATTTGGATTGGTGACATTACAATGGAACAAAATTTTTTTTAACCAAGATGCAACATCTTACCTTCTTATTTTGAGACAACCATATATTATTACAACTTGGGTGGAAACAAAGGTGCTTGATGATGATTTAGCTTATGCACAAATTTGTAATGAGGATGGAAAATAAGCAATATAATTTTTGATTGTGCTTCCAAATCATGAGCAAAATCGAGACAAATTGAAAGAAAATCTATTATCAAGTGTTATTGAAGGATTTAAGGATTTTTGAAGAATATCACTATAAAGTGAGATTATAGAGATATAGAAGTGGAGATACTCTTATAAGATATGAAATTGTATACTTCAAAAAAATGCTATCAAAATAAGGTTGAAAATACCTATTACTTAGAAGTGAGTAAAGATTTTCAAAAGACAAGATAAAATAATCAATGTAGATGATCATATTGAAGATATAAAATTGTCCAATAATTGATCTCATATGTTTTTTTATTGCTGACATTATGACAAGCTCAAATAATAAAATTATTTTTTTTTCAAAAATATGATTCAATTCTATTTTTTATTCATAATATCTCAAATATTTAAAAATATTCCTTCCATCAAATTGGCCAACTTTATCAATCATTGCTTGTAATGCTTTAATTACTAAAGTCTCCTTACAATCATTGTCTTGTTGCTATTGCATAAATGATATAAATGCTTAAAATATATTTATAGTGTTTGGATCCAAATACATACCTTATCCACCAATAGAAAATCCGCTTGAAGCTTTATTTGAAGATCCACTTGAAGCTCTACTTGAAGATCCACTTGAAGTGCCATCCAAAATTTTGTCAAAAACTTCAAATTCAACTTTCTTGTTTTCATATGCCATCAATTTCAAATAACCACAAATAAAATCCAACACCTTCTACTCTACATGTTTATGTCGAATTCACCACTTATGTCATATTATGTATTATCATGTTTGAGAATGCACCAGGCATCTAATTGTGGAAGATAAAATTGTATTTTATAAATATACAAGAAATCTTAATTGGTATCATCTATATAAGAAGAATGCAATTTGAATCTCAATTCAAAAGTATTTAAAGTTAATATAAAGTGCTAAAAAATATTCTTTTTAATAACCTCAACCATATACAAACTCCAATTGCCTTGTTACTTTCACAATTAGGCAGCTTCAATTCTTCTTTGCAAGTGCTAATCCTAATCAATGAGCTTTAGTAAGTTGTAACTCTTAATCTGATTATATACTTAATGTGTAATTTTGCATATAAATATAAGTATAAGTCTTTTATATGCTCAAAATTTTTTAATTAAATATAACTTACAAATTGTGAAGAAAACGTCTACAAATTTTATTGATGTTATTTGGCTTCCAACTTGAAGTTGATACAAATGTTCTAAAAGTGATTTTTCCATCTCCAATTATTAATTTTAATTTAAAATTGGTTTATAGCTTGATCTCTAAGTCTTCTAATACTTTGCCAAATCTCACTTTGTTTTTACCTATAGATCTCTAGATATTGCAAAAATCCTAAACAACCTCCAAACTACCAACTTTCGATACCTCTTCGCACTAATGATCAAATATCATCTACTTGTACTATTAGATTATTACAAAATTTTATATACTCATAACACATCCAATCAACCATATACTATCAAATTTTTAATTGTAGATGTTATACCAATTGTACAAACTAATCAAAAGTGCTAGTTTTAATTTTATTATATAAAATCCAAATCACCAATATAAACCTTGACTTTGAACAACAATTGCAAAGTCATTTCAAAACCTATGAAAATGAATCTTAATAATTGTTTTTAATATAAACTTAAAGCTAACTCTCAAACTTTAGTCATTGATTTCCAAATGATCCCATACTTTGTTCTCAGTGGCTATTTTAGTGGCTGGAGGTCTAATTTTGACCATGTTCTATAAATGGTCAATCCTTGGATATCAATCTATTCTATCTTAGGAATTTTTAAGCTTGATCCTATTCTCAATTTAATTTTAATATCAACCATATTAATTATTTATCTCTTTTATCCTATTTTTATCAATTTATAGCTTTTTAAGACAATAAAAGAATTTTTACAATCCAAAAAAAAAAATTAATAACTAACACTTATCTACTAACTATTAAAACAAGAAAATAATCTAAGAGGCTTTCATAAAACCTTTCTTAAGTATCTTGAGTTCCTATTGAATCAAGATGATTGAATATAAATTAAAAAATCATTCTTATTTATATTTCACCATATAAACGTGTTACAATATAACAATGCTTCTTTTCTTATAGACTTAAAGGTTTAAAACGTACCACATCAAGTTACATATCTTTTATTTTTAAATATGAATTCAGATTATTTTCTAATATAATATGAATATATTAAATTGCATGTTGTCTTGCTGAAGCCCATGAACATTGATCTTGATAATGTTGAAATAGTCAATTATCACATTTCATGGCTTTGCTGATAGCTTCATTGAGCGATTGTGGATTCAAAAGTGATAATAACAAATCTTTCACATTGTCTCTTAATCTTCAATTGAATTGCTTGATCAAATCCTCTTCATCTCAATTGATGCCGCATATTATTTGCCTAAAATTAGATACATAGGCTAATGAAGAGTGTACTCCTTGTTGCAATGCTTGGATCTTAGCTATTGTTGAACAAGTCTCATCATGTTTTCCAAATGCTTCTGCAAATATTTCCATGAAAGCTTTAAAGTTGCTTAAAATTAATAATCTCTTTTCAAACAAGGGAGAAAATCATGATAATACTTGCCCCATAAGCAAGGTGCCAACCAATCCAATTTATTTATTGGATAAATATTAAATTTTAGAATCGTTATCAATAGAATTTGGTTGATAAATCCTCAAAACTTTGAACGTGTATTATCATATTTTTTCAAAAGACTAACTCGAGGCTCTTTACATTGCTAAACAAATAGATTTTTTTAATGTAGCATAGGTAGTATTACATCTTCAAGTACAAAAGTTAGAGGTGGATGTAGTCTAGATTGTAATATTCCACATGTTGCATCATTATGAAGTTTTACAATAACGCCTTCAATCTCTATAATCCTAGTAGATAAAATAGTAAGAGCTTTTATGATGGCATTTAATTTGGACTCAAAAGATTCAATGAAACTAATGTCTTGACTTCTAGCCATTCTAAAGAAAAATAAATAAATAATCTATAAAAAAATAATATTAATTTAGAAGAAGATAATCCATAACTTCTAAAATGCCTTAAGACCTTCAAAGAGAATGATGATCTATTTTCTCACAAGAAGAATAAAGCTCCAATATTGTGATGAAAAAAATATTAGTTTAGAAGAAGGTAATTTGCAACCTCTACAGTACTAACATACCTTTAAGAAGAGAGGTAATCTACTCTCTAAGAAGAAGAATCCAACTTTGATATTTAAGATAAAGTCAATCTTGACAAACTATCAAAGACACAAGAATATCAAATAAGAGACTTGAATCAAAAAGAGGTTTCAAAAAGAAATCAATAAGAATTTGAATTATTTAGATGAATACACAAATAATATCAAGAAAGATAAGTTAGAATTTCAAGAGATATATTGTTGAGATTGAAGAACTTTTTAGCCTTGACTCCAATATATATCCTTATCTATGAAGCTTCTTGAATGGCTTCTATCAAACTAAGAAGCTTCTTAAGTACCTTCTATCAACTTGGAAGCTTCTCAAGCTCTTTTTATCAACTTAGAAGCTTTTCGAGCTCCTTCCACTAACTACAAAGCTTCTCGAGCTACTTCTATTAACTAGGAAGCTTCTCAAGCTCCTTCTATTAATTTTAAAGCTTCTTGAGCTACTTCCACCAACTAAAAAATGTCTAGAATGTTCTACAAGGTTCTGTAAACTTCCAAAGTATATATCTCCAATTGTTAGTTTCTTTGGAATTTTGAGATATTATAGATGAAAGTAAAGAGCTTCCAAGCATACATGCTAATATTTGAAAATAAAATAAAATAAAATAAAATAAAAACATCATGAAAAGAAGGCTTTTAGATTGATTACGAGTAATATTGATGAAGTCAACTTCTTTCACATTATCTCTTGCAAAGGACCAATAAAAGCATAGAAGACTCTTTGCAATATTTATGAGAGTAAGAACTTATCCAATATCATCTATACAAGGAGGAAGTTCTTCACTTGCAAGATGGAAGAAAGTGAAGATTTTATAATACATATCAATAAAATGAAGGTACTAGCAAATCAGCTTGCAATTATAGATAAGTCTTTAAAAGATGCAAATATTGTCATGACTCTATTCATGAGCTTGTCAGTATCATAGTATGTAAAGTCTTGCTTGAGAATGCTCTAGGCACCTGGCTGTGGAAGATAAAAAAGAAATACACAACAATAAGATCCTAATAACTTTAATAGAATCTTAAATAACTTCCATTAAATCTTAATAATATTAATCAAGCTTTGACCCAATTTTAAAGAAATTATAAAAGAAGAATAAATGAATCATATATTAATTATAAAAAAAAATAATATATAAAAAAATAATTTTAAAAAATACTAAAAATAAAAATTTCAAAATCCTAATCAAACCCTGGTCAAATCCTAAGTCAAAACTTGTTCAATTCCTAAGTCAAACCTTAGTTAAATCCTAAATCAAATCCTAGTCAAACCATGGTCAAACCCTAAATCAAACCTTAGTTAAACCATAAGTCAAATCCTAGTCAAATCTTAAGTCAAATCCTAATCAAATCCTAAGTCAAATCCTAAATCAAATCTTTGTTAAATCTTAAGTCAAATCCTAGTCAAATCCTAAGTCAAATCCTAATCAAATCCTAAATCAAATCCTAATCAAATCCTAAATCAAATCCTAAATCAAATCCTAATCAAATCCTAATCAAATCCTAAGTCAAAACCTAAATCAAATCCTAATCCTAATTAAATCTTAATAAAATCCTAATTAAATCCTAATCAAATACTAATTAAATTCTAATCAAATCCTAATCAAATACTAAATCCTAAATCTAAATCCTAATCAAATCCTAATTAAATTCTAATTCTAATAAAATCCTAATCAAACCCTAATCAAATACTAAATCCTAAACTCAAATCCTAAATCCTAAACTCAAATCCTAAATCCTAATCGAATCCTAACCAAGCCCTAAGTAATTCCTAAGGCAATTTTAGAACCTCAATAACTACCAAATAAATCGTTGATCTTCATTAAAAATTTATACATGCTTTAATAACTAAGTTAACAACACATCAAATTTGAAGAAGATCAAATTTACCAAAAAGAAGAAAAATCTATAAATATGCTTGGGTATCAAGTAGCCACCTTTTCTAAACTTGATGTTAATATTCTAGCACTTAAACCTCCTGTTTTTACCATTCAATTGCTTTTAAATTTCATAAGTATGTAGAAAATTAAGTCTTCTATCCGCAAACATAAATTTCACTCAAATCCAACTAGAAAATTGCTCAAAATCTACAAAACCCTAATTGATCCTCAAAACCCAATTTCCGAGAGCTTAATCCACTTAGACCTCAATTACTTATAATTAAATTATTAGATTAAGCTCAAAATTATAGCACAAATTGACAACAATAATATCAACCAATCTACAAAATTTTAGCTATAGATTTGCTATAAAACTTTTGTAATTGCCTAAAGCATAAACCCTATTTTATTTCACAAAATCCAAAGTCACCCAAAACAACCTTGACTTTGCAAAGCTCTTACAAAGTCAGTTTTAATCCAAATCACTCCAAATTAAATCCTATGCAAAATCTCTCAAGTTTTCTTTCTAATCCTACTCTTTGATCTACCAAAAAGCCCTTCACCTATTGTAAGCATGCTATTTTGTTCCTTAGGGTCTGATTTTGACCCAGGTTCACAACTCGGCCTTCTCTGGATATCAACTCTTAGAAATTTGTAATAAATTTTTTTGAAACCTATTCTTGATTCCTTTTTAAAGATGCCTATATTTTTTATTTTTCTAATCTACTTTATTTTGCCTTATTTATGGCCATATAAAGCAATTAGAAGTCACTTCTACAAAAGACAACATTAACACCTTTTGATTTTTTTTTTTACCTCCTTCTCTATTATTTATTTTTTTAAGATAATTTTTTTCAAATATTCTCATTTGAGCTTTTCTATAATATAACCACTCTTTTTTTCTTTCACCTAATGGTTATATTACTACACGACACTAGAATCCTATAACCTCCTCATTGTGACTTTGAAATTTATCAAATTAAAGGAATTAATAATAGACTATGTGACAACAAGATTTGTCTATGAAGTGACCAAGAAGGAAAAAAAAAAAAAAAAAAAAAAAAAAAAACTCAAAGTGAAGATTTTCTATTCTATTCATGCCAAGGCAAGGGCAACTACTCACATCAATGAGATAATGTCAAAACTTATTTCATTTGTGGCAAAGTAGGACATTTTGCTCAAAATTATTACAAAGGCAAAAAGATGGAAAGGAAGAATGCAAATAATATGAAAGATGAGTTTGGAGGACAAGATTATGCATTGATGGCAACAAATGGGATCTCTATGGTTGCCATGGTAAGATGGATTGTGGATTCAGGTTGTTCTAAGCATATGATATCTTATAAGTGTTCATTTGACATTTATGAGGCTATTTCAACATCAAATGTGGTCTTGGCGGATAGTGGCACATTTGAAGCCATTGAAATTAGCTCTATTATAATAGAGGCATTTGTAAATAGACAAACCAATAGAATAAAATTCAAAGATGTCTTCCATATATCCAAGATAAAGCAAAACCTATTTTTGATGAGTAAACTTGTAATAGAAGGTTTTATAGTTCAATTCAATATAAATGGGTGTTTTGTGAGAACATTGAATAAAAATATGGTTGCCAAAGGCTCTAAAGAAGGATATTTATACTACCTCAATTGTAAGAAGGTCAATGAAGTGGAGGTAGTTGCATTTGTTGAATTTACATCAAACCAAAACAAGTTGAATATATTCCATCATTGCCCTAGCTATTTAAACATGAAAAACATGGTAGAACTTAAGTCTATAGTAAGTGGTTTAGATCTTGGCAAAACAAGCCAAAATACAATATTACTTATATATAAAAAATGCATATAAGATAAACAACAAAGAGCCTTATTTTCAAGCGGTGTAGCAACATGTATTACAAAGTTGTTGGAGATTGTCTATTCTAATGTATGTGGACCTATGAAGACCACAAGTATTAGAGGAGCAAGGTATTTTTTCACTTTTATTGATGATTTTTTTAAGAAAGATTTGGATTTATATTTTTAAAACCAAGAATAAAAGCTTTTGAAAATTTAAGGAGTTTAAATTATTTGTTGAGAAACAAAGTGAATGCAAGATTAAATTATTGTGTATGCACAATGAAGGTAAACATATGTCTAAGAAATTTGATGTTTATATGAAGAATGAAAGAATTGTTAGATAAACAAAAATTCCATATATTCTATAATAAATTGGTATTCCTAAAACAATAAATAGAACCATTGTAGAGATGGTAAGGAGCATGCTTCATGCTCAAAACCTTGGTTATGAATTTTAGATAGAAGCTATAGTAAATACAGTATATACAAGGAATAGATGTCCAACAAGTGCTCTTGCATCAATGATACTACAAGAAGCTTGGAATTGGAGACAATCTTGCATTTTGCATATGAGGACCTTTGAATACATTGCATATGTATAGACACCAAATTATATGAGGTCTAAATTTGATGCAAAAAATACAAAGTGTGTATCTTTGGAATATTGTGAAGGTACCAAGGCATATAGGCTAATGTATTTGGTGACCAAAAAGATTATTAAAAATTATGATGTTGAATTTTTAGAACATAAGAATATTTATGAATACTTGAAAATGTGTCTAAGAGAAAATAATGGTGTGTTTGTGGACACATTTTCAAATTTAGCAAAGAAAGACAATGAAGAAAATAAAAACAATGGAGATGGTAGAAATATAAATGAAGATAAAAAGCCAAAGAAGATTGAAAAGATGAAGGCTTCTACAATTCCTAAAACTAGCAATGAAGGAAATGAAGATGCTAAAGATGATAATGATGATGATGATGATGATGATGATGATGATGCTAAAAAGTATCAACTTTTGAATAAAAAAAGATAAATTTGAAAAATAAAAATAAAAATAAAAATAAAATAGAAAAAAGCATAAAATATAATAAGGAGATTCTTCTTCTTTAAATGAAAGGAGATATCCTTTGAAAAAAAAAATACCACTTGGTGAATGATAGAAGAACCACATCTTTCTTTTAGTAAGTGAAGAATATATCAATGTTGCACTTCTTCTTGATCTATTGACTTTATGTGATACAATGAAGTCCATAAATGCTATGAAATAAAAGAAGGCCATGGAAGAAGAGCACAAATTTCTCATGGATAATGGAATATGGAAATTGACTCAACTTCTATTAAATCAATCTTTTATTGGTTGTAAATGAATGTATAAAGCTAAGAAGGATGGAATAGATAATATTATAAGATATAAAAAAAGATTAATTGCCAAAAGGTACTTATAAGTTGTTGGTGTTGATTTCAATGAGATATTTTCTCCTAAGGCCAAATTCACAACTATTAGAATTATTGTAGTAATTAGGATAGCATTGGACTTGAAAATACATCAAATAGATATAAAGATAGCTTTTTTGAATGGAAAATTTAAAGAAGATATCTACATGAATCAATCTCAAGGATTTGTTGAAGAAGGCAAGCAACATCTTTTTTTAAGTTAAAAAGATCCTTGTATAGACTCAAGCAATCACCAAGAACATGGTATCAATGAATTGACATATTCTTTATAAATAAAGAATTTGTAAAGAGTGAAATTGATCATTCTATATATGTAATATAATCAAAAGAGTTTTTGATAATTGTTATCCTCTATATTGATGATTTAATCATCTTAACCAATATTTTGAAGATGATGGATTAATTGAAGGCAAAATTAGAAAAAGAATATTTTTTTCACATTAATATTAATTGAAGGAAAAATTAGAAAAATTTGGAAGAGCTTCACTATTGTTTAAGAATAGAATTTGTAAGAAATTGTAATAAAAAGACCATCACAATGAGCCAAAGGAAATATATTGAAGGAGTGTTGAAACAATTCAATATAGAGGAGTATCCTGAAATTCAAGGTGAAATATAAAGTATTCTATACAAGGCAGTAGTAGGGTCATTCATATATATAATGGTTGGCACAAGGATAGATCTTGCATATGCAATGAGTGTTGTGAATTAACACATGTCAAAAGCTGAATCAATCCATTGAACAACCATCAAAAAGATCATGAAATACTTGAAAGGCACATTAGACTTCAAATTGTATCTTAGAGGTGATAATATCACATTGTATGGTTATTCTGATGCGGATTAGATAAGAGATACAAATGATAGAACGTCAATAATGGACTATGTGTTCTTTGTTGGAGTGGGAGCAATTTTATAGAATTGGAAAAGACAACCAATAATTATAAGATTCACAATAGAGGCAGAGTGCATGGCAACAAGTCATGGAGCAATAGAGGCAATTTGATTAAGACAAGTTATAGAAGATATTGAACTTGTACAATTAGAAAGAACTTCAATAAAGTGTAACAATCAAAGATGTCTTATTTTTGTAAAGAATCCAAAGCATCATTCAAAAATCAAACACATTAACATTCAACATCATTTTATAAGAGTGAAAATTAAAATAGAAGTGATTGACATGAAGTATTGTGCAACAAAAGATATGCTTGCTGATTTATTGACAAAGTCATTAATAAAGAATAGGCATCATATGTTGACAAAGGCATTAGATTTGAAAGCCTTTTACTAATAATAAAATAAGAATATTGAGATAAATAGATAATAATAAAAATAAAATAAATTACCAAGTAAAAGATATTATCTTAAATAAATTATTAATAATCAAAAGGTTATATTTTGGTAAGTGGAAAGGCCATCCCTATAAATAAAAGATGAGATCAAGGGCCAAGAGATAAGATCAAGAAAATAAAAAATTTATTACATAATATTTAAAGACTAGATAAGAATATAAAGTATATATCATAGAATATACTTAAAGTAGGTGAAATACCAAAGGATCTTATAGACACATTAAATATGCTAAAGGCATGTCTTTATAGAAGATAAGATGCTAAAAGATATACTTGATATATCATTTGATGAATATATAAGTCAAATGATAGAAGTGTCTATTAGAGCAGCAACCACCATCTATAAGTAATGAATAATATAAGTGAGAGATATCTTACTCTATATTTTTTTTAAATGTAACCTTGTTGATGCTAAATGTTGTAGCTTCTAATTTCTTTTTTTTCAATAAAATAATATTTTGATGATAATGAAATGTAATTGCTTCATATTCTTTATATTGGATTTATTGATCAATGAATATTTGAATTAAATATCAATATAACATGTAGAATTAATTGATTTATAAATAATGACATGTTCAAATTTTTAGGATCATATTCCACTTGAAAATCCTTCCAATTCTTTTAAATTGACTTCCTTAATAATTAAAATAGTAACCAGTATTCTTATTTTATCATATAATCATTATCCTTGAATATCTTTTCAACATCAATAGTCTTATAGCTGTCAGTAATTTAATCATAAAAGCATACGCCATGAGATTTCAAATAAAAATAACTTTCAAAATTAAAGTTATATCATTGAAGTAAATCTGAATTTTTTACTAACATCAAATTATAATATTACATATACATAAATATATTTCATATAAAGCATGTTAATCTATATGTATATCCAAAAAATAATTTATAATAAATCTATCTAAATAAAGGCCTAGTGTTGCTCAATTCTGCTCTATTTGAATTAGGAGGCTTTGTATAATTCTACACACTTAGTATAATCATATATTGCTTCAGCATATTTGTAAAGTAGGACTTACATTATTGATCACATCTCAATTTGGTATATTCAAAATAATTGGCAAGTCAAGTTCTACTACAATAAATATAAGATGATCATTTTATAGTATATTCTAATACACATCAATAATCACTATATCTTAACACCTCAAAGTTTGTGAACTAACCATCATTGATTTTTGACAATAGATTAAAAAAAATTTAATATCTTTAACAAAAGTAAATTCAATAAATTCTAAAATCTTTTTTTTGTAGATAATATGTATCTTTTTGTTAAATTATGCTAATATAATTATATTATAATTTATATATGTATAAAAAATTTATCTAAAATTTTTTTTTTTCTTTTTCATCATTATTGAAGTATGTCTACATATTTTTTTTACTTTAATATTTCTAAGTTAATAGCTACTTTAGGCTATTTTTATCTATTTATAAAAAAAATATCTAAATTTTAAAATAAAATAAAATATTTAAATTTTAAATGAATATAATAATAAAAATAGAATATTACTATTGCCACCATTTTTTTTGCTATTGCCACCATCATTTTTGCTATTGCCACCACAACTTACTCTTGTGGTAGAAAGAATCTGCCTCAAGAAAGCGCAGAGCTTCTAGCTCCCACTAATTATTCAACCAAGATCTAAAATAATAAAACCCCCAAATTTATATATAAGACTTCTTTATAGGGCTATTATATCCAATATATAAGTTTTATTTCCTCAAAACACTCAAAATATAACAAATGCTCTAAAATCCTCATTCACCCATCGAGAGGGAATTTTTTTTGAATTTCAATAATCTATAACTTTTAATCCAATTTTTCAAATTCACTCAAAATATACATGAAATACTAATATATTTTTAATAACTATTACAACAAATTTTGACCATTGATTCATTACCAATCTTTAGATATTGCTAAAATCCTAATAGTAGCTTCAAACCCTTGTTTACAAATATCCATGTACTAAATTCTTCATATCTCACAAACTAAAAGTCCAAATACTATGAAACTTTGATTTATAGCTTTTTAACATAATACTACATCTTTTTAGAAATGTTTAGATAAAAATTCTTCCGGAAACTCAAGATATGATAAAAACCATCACTATCAACAAAACGGTCTATATACTACCTTAGAATTCAATCTGCTATCTTTGACTTCTAATATCTTCTTCTTCAAAACTCCAAATGTAGCAATTCTTTAATATCAAATATATATCTTAAAATCACCTCTCTAGTTGCACTTTTCGATCTCCAAAAGATCTCATAAAATTCCTTGTATCTTCAAAAGAGTAATAGTAGATACAATTTGTATACCTTAACTTCAAGCACCTACTCCTCCCTCATAAAAACTCCAAATTTCTTGATTTTTATACTAAAATTATAATACAAAAAATAAGCTTTTTAATCCTAGTCTTTGATTTTCAAATGCCCTCTTTGAAGTTGTCAAAATCCTTGTTCTCCTCGTGGATAGCCTCCTCAAAGCCTATTGGGCATGAATATTGACCAATAGGAATGAAGAGCTTCACCTCTTGCCTTCATTCATCCATTCTTTGCCTTCATCCTTCCAAATAAGCCTCTTAGTAGTTTAGTTCTTCATCTTTAGCTCCCAATCTCCTCTTAAGGCTTTATATTAAACATTTAGGTCCTATATAATTTAAATGCCATAATCAAACTAAATAAATAAAAGTAAAATAATGTTTTTTATATCAACTCCTTTAAATATTTTATTAACCATTCTAACACATATTAGAACTTATGAACATATTATATGTTTTAACTAGTTTTTAAATACTATAAAAAATTATAGTATGATATTGCTATCTATTTGATATATTTTTTTAGGTTTTTTTATTCTAATATAAAATTATGTTCAATCAAATGGTTTAAAAGATATTGAACAAAGGTAGCATGTAGTGAATGGAGGATTGTAATAGTAATAATAAAAACTATGGTAGCATTAGCAATATCTTTAAAATAGATTAAAGAAATTATGTGCTTATAAAATCAACCAAAGAAATTATTTTCTATTGTAATTATATACATTTAATAAAAAAGATTATATCTTATGATCTTTTAATTAAAGAAATTTTAATATACATGCTCAGATCAAATTTGCACAAATTCTATAAACTATAGTACCAATAAAATAAGATATAAACTAAAATTTAAATAATATGATTGTCATTTCACCAATTGTATTGTTGTACCTTACAAATACATTGCTATTAAGAAATAAGTAGCAATACATTTATCAAAGGAATTACTAACAATGTCTTTTTTGTTCCAACAAAGTTCTTAATTATATTCATCAAATAAAATGTTAATTTTTCAATGAAAATATACATTATCAAAATCATATTATACATTGTAGAAAATAATTTAATAGACATAAAAATATTTATAATTTTAAATTTTTATTTCTATTTGTATATTTTATTTTAAAACAAGATAAGAATTCAAGCACCAATTTAATGCATCAAAATTTAAGAAAAAATAATTTAAAATAGTAACATATATATATATATATATATATATATAATTTTAATCTTAAGATGAAAATATATAAAGCATATAATATAATTGTGATGACAAGTTGAATATATGCATTTTAAATGTAAGTTGAATAATTGAATTATTCAATAAACTTGCAAATATTCTCCAAATCAAGTAAACATTCATATAGGAGGATTTTGAAAATAAATTGTTGATTTAAAGAACACTGAAAATTTGAAAATTTACACAACAAAACATATAAATAAAAATCTTACTTGACCAAGTTTTTAAAATAAAAATAACACATACAAAAATATCTTAAATGGGCGAATTACATATGTGACACAAATTCTTATGTTTATTGAATTTCCAACACCAGTGTTTTAAGTTTCAATTACTTCTAATTTTGTATTTTATTTTTATTTGATATTATGACTATCTTACTGTTATAACTTCTTTTTAAAGTCATTTGAATGAACTTCGTTTCAATATAAGAACAACAATCTAATTGATAGCATTCAAAATCAATCCAAATTTAATACCTTCCTTTGTAACTATAAATATCCATAGATTACAAAAACTGTTAAATAGAGAACAATCTCTAACTTGAACCAAAGCAATTTTATCTTTTTTACAATCATCATATAATTTATGCTAGATTCGAATAAAAACATCATTTCTATTTTTACTATTTTAATTGAATCTTCATCATGTTTCTTGGTCCTATAATTATTATTAGTTTTATTATTCTTTAAAACGAAGGAAAGTAGAGGGGGATCCTGACGTACTGACTTATAGCTTGGAAGCAAGGAAGCATGACCAAAGTAACAGTAAGACATGACGATGATAAGAGAGTTATAGATGTTCAATTCAGTATGCAGGATGGTGGAGCGTCGGGGTGCAGAGTAGAAATCGTAGTGCCAATAGGGAGATGGGTCGGTCGCAAAGGCATGAGATGAAGACTGTGAGGTGGTGGGGGAACACACAAGACTAGGCAAGGCAAGGCAGGGAAAGGAAAGGGAGAGGGGGGAAGAGGAGGGAAGGGGAGCAATGTTCAATTGCAAACAGTAAACCCCTCCCCTTACTCTAGCCTTGCCCTGACTAGCCGGAAAGACAGACGGACAGGGAAGGGGAGGGGGGCAGCAATGCTGCTAATGCAATAATTGCACGCCATGAGAAAGGGGGGGGGTGGTGTGTGTGTGTGTGTGTGTGCTGGCCTAGCAGCGCAGATCCCTCCCTGTGCCTACTCTACTGCTGACTGAGTACAGGGTTCCGCTCCGCTGTCATTGGACACCCGGAACTCCACGCCGGAATCCAACATCCTGCCCCCTTGATTGCCACGCTGCTCTGCAAATCCACACCCTGCATCGCATCCTCCTCTCTTCTCTTCCCTCCTTCCACATCGCACATTCGGGAGGTCCAGCGTGCAACATTTTGTTTCTCAACACAATGTGCAAATGGCCTTTCGATATCATCCAACCAATCCCTGCTCATGTTCTCTCCAGCCCTGAAGCAGAAGATTGCCCCCTGCTTGTATGCTGCTGGTCGTGTTCAATGCCCACCTCGAGTTTGCTGCCCCTGCGGTGATGCCTATCTCACGCATAAACCAAAACCCTAAGCCACCAATTCAAATTCCCATGGTGTCTTCGACTTTCCCTGCCCATTTCCTTACACACTATTCTGTTTGAACGTCAACAACGCCTTTTTCCAGAAGAAACTCCTGAAACTGTCTGCAGAGATCGGTTGCCAGAAATCATTGAATAGCACGAATCACAATTACACTACGCATCACAAGCAGGAAAATCACAGTACCAAAATCACCCAAACACACCTCGGGTGTTCCAAAGCTCAGGGCACCACATGGTAGCCCGTGATAGTTGTATATATCAATTTGTTACAAACTCGAAAGCATTCATCGGATAAACAGCTCGTCTCACTCGCCACGCCATGCGACCCTAAGCGGTACTTTGGCGGTGTACCTATCGTTCTTTAACTACGGATTTGTCTCATCCCAGAGCTTACTTGCACTAGTGTATTGAGCTTGATGGCTGCTCAAAAGGCGCCTCCGGGTGGAGCGGCCTCGAAGACTTCAGCAGTTTTCTCTTCCTTCCGTTTCTTCAGCTCCGTCATGGTAAGCGCGACCGCACCAACCAGGAATACGACGGACAGGATCACTCCAAGGACAATTGCAGCCACTCGGGCAGCGGCTGATCTCTTCTCAACTCCACCTGCAAAGGAAATGATCCATCGCATTGGCAATTCTTTTTCTTCTAATGAGCAGCAAATAATATCACGGAAGGAAGGAAGCGAAGGAGAGGATCTATACACGGGACTCACCGACGGGGTACTCTTCCGTGCGAGAGACGAGATACGTGGGGCATTCCACGCACAGATCGTTGACGATGCTGCACAAGAATGGGAGCGCCAATTGTCGGGTGAAGTTCACAGTCACGGGCGGATAGAAAGTGGCATCGCATATGCAAGCGATCCGAAATCCGGCGATTTTGCGGAAGCCCTCACAGCAACCCGGATTTGGAGCACCCTCCCAGTTGGTCAGGAACGACTGGCAGTTGCCCGTCTCACTAGCCATATTCTGCTTATCGTAATACGTGCAGAAGGTAGGGGATATCATGGAAGAGTTATGAAGCGTACAATTGACATGTTTGATGTCTACCGGCGCGTCTCCTGTAACCAAACCATCATCACCCGTCGTTTGCGCAGCTGCACGGTCGAAACAGACGAGAATCGCTAAAAAGAGGAGGATTCTCGTCGCAGCCATGGTAGTCGCCTCTCAGCTCCTCACACTCGGCTCACTCCCCAGGTTGGACTTGCTCACAAAATGTGGCAATATCCTTGGGACCCAGCAGAGTAGGAGGAATTGTCCTCACGATTCAGGAATGACTCTCAAATTACAGATCTCCACAGCGGAACGCTGCCGCCCATTGCCAGGTCTGGAAGCACAGCCAGGAGAGACAAGGGAATCCTGGCGTGATCGGCAGTGAGGAATGAAGGAAGAGGAACAGGAGGGGGGAAGGAGGAGGGAGGAGCCGGAGAGGGAGTGAGGGAAGAGGGAAGAGCGAGGGAGAGGGGCTGAGGGTGAGGGAGGGAAGAGGGAGGCGGAGGAGTTCTTAGGGCTGGGGTCATAGGAACCCAAACCCCCCCCAAAAGTGGAACTATTGGGCCTCCTCCCTCCCCTCGTTTCCTTCGCTTCCCAGGGTAAAGCCCCTCTTCCTCCCCCTCCCCCATTCCCCCTCGGGCCATGCTCTCTCTCTTGGCAATTAGGTCGTTTGACATAGCCCCCTCTTTCTTTGCCATGTCATATAAGATATTACTATTGCCACCACAACCTACCACCCATTCAACATAGTTCTTTAGTTTTTTTTTATTCTAATCAAAAATTATGTTCAATCAAATGGATTGAAAGATATTCAACAAAGGTGACATGTAATAAATGGAGGATTATAGTGGCAATAGCAAAAATTGTAGTAGTACTAGTACTATCTTTTATATATATATATATATATATATATGTATATAGATATACACACATATTTATTATGTATAATATTAAATAGCTTATATCATCTTCTTTATATATATATCCATATTTTTATTTTTTATATTATTTAAGTTAAAATATAATTGTGCAATCCTAGTCTTAGGTGCCAACCAAAGAAGTAAAAAAGCTTAAACATGTTGTTAAATAAGATATAGGCAAGCAAAGAAGGGCAAGAGTTTGTTGCAAAGTGCAAGCAACTCTTGCTCAATTGGATACATCCATCCAAGTGCATATCTAGAATCTATTTCTCTCCATTAATAATAATTTTAAGAAAATATAACTATTTGTGTATGTGTGTATATATATATATATATATATATATATAATTTTGAATAAATTTATTAAATTATGATTTATGGCAGTAACACTAAAATAATAGATTATAAGTTGTTCAAATTAGATTGATATATTAATATATTTACTTTATAAAAATTTATCATTAAATTTTTTAGTCCATTGTATCTATTTGATTTACAACATAGGCCATAAAATATTCATATTTAAATCTCATTAATTTATTTCATTAAAAAGAGTCATGAAATAAGAAATAAAAAATATACCATTATTGACTTTAATTACAAATATAACCGCATTAATTCTCTTGAGTGTGTAAATAATATTTTAATACAAATTTATTAGAATTTATATATTAAAATATATAATTGTTTAATATATGCTAGTAAATAATAAATTATTTTAATATTATTTTAATAAAAAATATATTGATAGTTTTAGTTATATTTTATAATATAATATTTATATTATTAATTAAAAATTTATTATGTATATATATTATATTGAAGTTTAAAATGTTATTCATAAAATAATTTAAAATATTTTTTATGAAGTATAAATTAGTGAGAGTAAATTTTTAATATTATAATATTATATTAAAAATTAAATTTAAATTAATTATTATAAATAATTTAAATATGTATTTTTAAAATTTTGATATTTTTTATTTTTTATTTTTCTTATCATATATATAAAATATTTATAAGATTTTTAGAATTAGATTTATCTCTTAAAATATTGACTCTTTAGAAGAAAGTAAACTTGAAAGAATTTTAAATTTTTTAGATCTAAAGTTTTTATATGTAAATCTAGGCGTGGCTATAGATGTGTCCACATAAGTTGATAGGAGAGATCATTGGAATTCAAAAACGCAAGTGACCTTGGCATTAGTTTTTTTTCTTTTTTTTCTTTTTTTTCTTTTTAAGATTTAGGTGCATTAGAGATAATAGATTCTTACTTAAAGATGGTGTGAGCAGGCACATTGCATAGGGAGGCAAGTCAAAACTTGCAGATGAAAGGAAGCCATAATAGAAGAGTACTTGTTAATTTTCATACAAGAAGAATAAGCTCTTCCAATCAATTTTGAACAAATAAAAGAGTGATCAATCTACATTCAATACGCTCTTCTCTTAATAGGTAACTTCAAAGTAGATAGTCAAATAGCCATGCTATTTTGTTGTTATTTTTTATTTTTATATATATTTTAAATTAAAAATAAAATCTAAAGAGGCTCAAGTTGATAAAAATATAGTATGTACAGAAATGGACTATCTAGCCAATTACATAGAAATTGCATGTTTAATGGGAGGGAAATCTTATAAAGAAGAATTCTTAAAATGGTGAGTTATTTGATTAGAAATGTATAAGGTATAATAATCAAGAGAAAAAACTTGGGAGGATGGTTTTTTTAATTTAAAAGCAAGATCTAATGAAATAGCTAGAAAAATACTTCTACTCTTCCTATCTTGTATTTCTATAGGAATGTACATCTTTCAAGCATAGAATCTAAATTTTAATCTTAAAGCAATTTAGAATTTTAAAATTATTAAAGGATTGGAAGCCATTAAAATTCCCATATGAATCACTTTGAAGGAATTACTAAATAGAGTCCTAAAAGTTGTCTAATAGATTGCAACTAACTTAGGATAAGTTTTAGAAGCTAGTATAGGCAATGAAGATTCAATGAAACCTAAATTTTATTAAACATCATATTCAAATAATAGTTGGAAAATTTAAATTTAAATTACTAAGTCTATTATAAATATATATATATATATATATATATAAGATAGATTATTACAATCTTCCAATTAGATATATATTTTATCTACAAATCAACCATAGGATAAAATAATTGTAAGAATTTTTTTAAAAAAAGGCTAAGCCAACCAAAGACTCAAAAAAAAAAAACCAAAGATGTCTTAATAAGAGATAACATACAATTAGTAATTGAAAGACAAGAGGCCCAACAATAGGAATAAGTAATAAAAATACACAATATTCCACCAGCTATATATGTAGATGGATTCATATTGGTTGTTAATAAAGATAATAAAAAAGCCTTAGAGTAGATATAGTCCTAAAATAGTCTTAGAGCAGTATAGGAATTAAAAAACCACCACTTAAGTTAGTCAAGCGCCATACAAGAAGTAGTCATTAGAAAATATCATCAAGGTAGACAATCTAAAAAGTGGTGCCTATTTATAAAATTAGTAATAAAAATAAAATTAGTAAATTAAAAAAAAAAGTCTTATAGCTAAATTTCAGCAAGAAATATCATAATAAGGATTGGAAGCAATAAGCAAAAAAAAAAAAAAAAAAAAAAAAAAAACTAAATAAACATTGACATCATTAGAATAGGACTTGATTCACTATAATGCAAAGTAATCAAAATGGAACCTAAGTTGTCAAGAACATCCATCTAAAGAAGATTCTAGAAGGTCCTAAAAGGTTATAGAAGATTCTAAGAGGTTGTTAGAAGAGGTTCTTTAAGTTGCTTGACTCTCAAGAAATAAAGAAAGTCAAAAGAGAAGATTCTTAGGATTTCTTCACATCAAAGCAATAAAAAAGCCACTCAAGAAGCATCCTAAGATGACTTGGAGAGCAAAGCCTTTTACAAGAAGTTATTTGGAAGCTTCCTAGTTCCTAATATATATAGGTATTGAGGTTGAAGGGCTCCTCAGTCTTAACAATGCATATCTTGTAGTTTAATTTGGACTTTCTAATATTATTTTTATTTTTGTATTAAATTACTTTATAATAAGATTTACATATCCTATTATCTTATTATAGTTTTGTATAAGTTTCTTAATCTAATTTATAATATAAGTGATAAATTAAAATAAATATTTAATAGCAACAAGAAAAAAATCTAATAACTTATCTATTAATAGATACAAAGACTATGGAAGATGGTACTATAAATAATCTTGGAAATCCAAGCTAGTCTTCAAGGAAAGAAGTGATTACAACAAGTGTTTTGTACATAAGAAAGATTAAAGATATTACAATAAAAAACTAAAGATAGTTGCTATAATAATAAGTATCTTGCAATCATTTAGCTTTATATAAATTATAAAATAGATAAAGCTAATTTTGAAAAAATAAGTCTATAATTCTAAATTTACTTTACTTATCCATTTTAAAGTTGTCTTAGAGAAAAATTAATTAAATATAATATCAAAACAAAATCTATACATGCAGTCCTTCAATTTATAAGAAGAGAAGGAAACTCTCTACCAAAGCCGTCTAATTAAAATTTGAATATAAAAAGAGCAAAAAATAGGCTTTTATGGTCCTACTATTAAATAAGAGTGACTAGAATAAGGAAAAATGTAGAAACTTAAGCTCAAGAGCAAACAACAACACAATATTCAATTTTATTGAACAAAGGCAAATTTAAAAATAATAGTAATATTTGCAAATCGTAGAACAAAAGATGGAATGCACCAAGTGCATGCACCTTTTATAATATTTAAACTCTTTATAATTGGCTAATAGAGGCCTTGAAAATATAAAGAAATTGGCTAGAAAAAATCCACAATCCGTGTTAAGATCAACAACAACTTTGAATAGAATAGCCTTCATTGACATAGCAAGATATTAATATAATTTTGGTATATGGGAGATTATAATGGCTACACACTACTTGCCTAAGATATTTGTGAGCCTAATTTTCACCACTTAATGAGATTAATATTTTATAATAAGTTCAAAGGTGGAATAGAATGTACCCTCCAATTATAAACTGTTTAATTTATTTTAATTTGATTTAATTTTAGATTTATTTATTTATTTATTTTTATATTTAATTTTTTATTATTATATAATTATATCTTCCAAGCAATATTTAGCCTTAATTTTAAATTAGATTATTATATTATATTAAACCAATATATTTAATTAATAATCTAATTAATTAACTACTAATTAAATTAATAAATAAAATTAAGGTTAATAATTAAAACTAAGATTAATAATTAGAATCAATATTGATAATTAAAATTAAAATTAATAATTTGGTTTTAAATTAAGAATTTAAATTAAATTAAAAGATAAGGTAAAGATAATAAGATAAAAGTTAAAGACCAAATACTTATATAAGATGAAATATAAAAGCTATAAGTAAAATATGGAAGATAAAAAATAAATAAATAAATAAAAGTCAAAAGATTATTGCCATAAAAGTGAAGATAGAGGTAAGTTAAGAATTTAAGATTAATTATCAAGTTAAGGTAAAAGAGATAAAAATCACAATTAATAATATTTAGGATAATAAAAAATTTGATAGTTAATAAAATAGATTAAGTACTAATAATTATGATTAAAGAGTAATTAAAGAAAGAAAACTTATCTACCAAGGCCGAATTGAAGGTGGTAGCACTCTTTGCCACTTGAAAATTTGATAATAATTAGCAAGATGCTCCAAAATTATAGGGTAATTTTTTCCTAAAAATAGACTTTAGAACACTTCTAATGCAATAAACCATATTAAGAAATTCCAAATAAATAATGAGACATAAAATTCCAACAATAATCCTCTTTTAATGCTAGGACAGGGGACCTCCACACACTTAAAAATTCACCAAGAATTGAATAATGCATCAAAACTAACTACTTCATTTTTTAAAAATCTAAACTTAATATAACTTCTTTACAGCAAATCTCACAAGCAACAAGCTAATGGCTACCAAGATATGAAATTTTGAACTTCAAGGACTTGTATTGTCCTTGTTCTACCAAGGTAGTAGACCCCTTTGTACTTAAAAATTCATAAAAGAATCACTAGGATCTCAAACTCTACATTGTAAATTTCATAGCAAACTAGATGTCAAATCATATCTAACATATTAAATTGCAAGCAAAAAAAAAAGAAATCATTACAATATGATTTCTTAAAATCAGCATCTTCCTTGCCCAAGGGCAATGCACCTCCTTTACTTTTAAAATTCACCAAAAATCACTCAAGGCTTCAAATTGAGCGTACTTGGTGTGGTTGGAAAGCTACTAATTAGAAAAATATTGTCACAAATCTTGTAAAAAAGAATAAAAGAAAGAACAAATGGTGCCTAGAAACCTGAGACTAACACATGAGAGAAGGAGAGTTTATTAAATCAACACACAAAAATATTTTTTGGCAAGGCTTTGCCAAGAGAGAGGAAGGAGAGAGAGAGGCTATCAAAGCCTCTTTACCTTGAGATTGTAGCCAAGTCCTCACCCTTGAGATTACAAATCCTAACCTAAGATCAAAGCTCAAAATCATTTCTACTCTAAGTTTTATTTTAGGGCTGGACTCCCTATTAACTCACAAAATAGTGCCTTTTTGGCAAAACTAACATCACCAATGTGTTCAAAATATGTTTTTATCCTATGATTGACTACTTGCTTGTCCTAATCCAGGTTTTAAATCATAAAAACCAATCAAATAATCTTGTAAAAAGTTTAATTTTTAATCTTGTAGTTTCATTTAATTTTTCCAATAAAATTAACCAAGACTTCATCCTTCCAAAACTATAATCCTTTGATCTCCTTCTCAAATACTATTATTAGTATAAAATCTTCATTCAAATGGTTCAAAAACTCTATAACCATCTAATTTCAAAAATTAAAAGATTGTGATCTTTTTAAAGTCTCACATATGGCGACTATTTGAGAACTATTGATCCAATAGAATGGACCCTTGAATCTCTTGCTAATGAAGTATTTAAATCAAAGATATGGAATGACTTCAAAGAAAGACAAACACTTTGGTCCAATATTTAAGATTATAGCCACATATTGTGGCAAAATAGATATAAAAAAAATTCTAAAACCTTCCATTCAATCAAAAAGTCTTTTGAAGTAGCAGGATAAGAAATAGATGGCAAAACAATTAGTAGGCACTAGAATAGGAATAAGAATCTATTAGAACAAAAGAATTCCTACTAATGGCTTATTTATCCACTCCTTAGATGATCCAAAGTTAA
Source organism: Physcomitrellopsis africana (assembly GCA_036785485.1). Classification (NCBI taxonomy): domain Eukaryota; kingdom Viridiplantae; phylum Streptophyta; class Bryopsida; order Funariales; family Funariaceae; genus Physcomitrellopsis; species Physcomitrellopsis africana. The sequence continues at coordinate 69,604 of JAWRVF010000449.1, read as the reverse complement.
ATTAAACAATAAGATAAAATATTAATACAAAGTTATTATAATTTATATTTATAATGTTATAGTTTTAAAATTAATATTTTGTATATAAAATTAATAGATTAAAAAATATGTATATATATTTTTAAAAAATAAAATAAAATAAAATAAAATATTATAATTCTATATTATTATTTTCTTATTATAATTATTATAGTACACAAGGTGTTTCATAAATTTATAAATTTATAAAAATAATAAATAAAAATAAATAAAAATAAAATTTTATGATTTTATTTAAATTTTTTTGCAAAATCTAATCATTACATTCATTTGAATTTTGAATGGAAATATTTGACATCATTTTTAAGATTTTAAGTTTTTAATATTTTAATAATATCTTCAATACATTATAACAACATTTTTACATGTTGATATATGTAATATAAAGTGGTCTTTATACTAAGGGAACAAAGTGAGAGGTCTCAACTTTTAAATCTTTTAATTAGCTAAAATCTTGAAACTTCTTGATTTTAACCAATCAAAGGATTTATAAGTTATGACCTCTCACCTCACACCCAAAATGTAAAGACCCCCTAAGACATTATGAATATAAAATTTTAATAACTACATAATTTAAAATGTATCACTCTCTAACAGAATTGAAAAATTGTTAGGTAGGACAAAGTTTACTTTATCGATTGGATAAAAAATCAACAAGTTCAATTACAAACATTTTTTAAGATATTTTTACATACACATGTCTACATATGTTGAAAACATGATTACACTCAATTTTAAAATATTAGCAACAATAATTTATAACACGTGAAAACCATTTATAGAAGTTATTGAGCTCAAATACATTCTACAAGACTTTTCAATTCATGTCAATTATGCAACTATAATAGAAAAAATAACCATGACTTCACTCTACAATTGCAGTGATGATTCGACATTGGTGTACTTCAATTTAATTCAGGCAATCAACGTAACCTGCACACTTTCATGCTCAACATCTCAAGGTATCGCAAAAAAAATTTAGGTATATGACTGAAAAATGTAAATTCTTCCATTGCCACCTAGAGAGCACCAGTTACAGGAACCGACACATTTATTTCCTGGAAGTGAAAGGAGCATGTGGATGAATCAGATTCTCCACCTGATCTATTAACGAATATCTCAAACGAACTAGAAAGTCTTGCGACATTTTGTTAAATGCTTTACATACACTCTACAGCAAATGAAAGGAATTCCACCCTGAACTATGACCATCACCAAGCTTGACATAGAGCAGTAAAGTTACCGTTTCTTGGCGAGGGTAAGTGTACCTATATCCTCCCACAAAGTCTCCTGCTCCACAGAACAGGCTGAATCTGTACTAATACAATTGTCTACCTATCATATTCTCTAAGCAAATCCAAACCCTTCAGCAATGTGACAATCTGTAATTGCAAACAGACGTGCACACATGATTTCATAAGTTGGGTAAGCTGGAAGAACTAGCTGATGGAAGCATGTATGGGCAGTCGGCAACCAACTTATATCCGTGTGAGCTCTGTGGATATGAAACTTTGATGAAAGCCCTGCAAAACCTTCTGCCGGCAAATGTGTCACTGAGGTTGAAAAGAAGAGAAGTCTTCTACGCTCATCTGAAGTCATTTTCTCCACAACCTGTCAATTCACACGGTTAGATATCACAAACCGGTTCAAACTATTACGAGAATCCCAAGAATGCCGGGGCACATCTAAACATTGTTTAGTTGGGAAGGATATCGTTCCGTGGTGCTTTATCTTCCCGACACTTCTTTAGGACTAGACAATAGACCAAAACACGTGTAATGCAATTGTAAGCGGTGGACTCGAATGCCAGGAGTACCAAACAAAAGCGACTGATGCTAGCGTAGGTAGCCACATGACTTACGCAAAGCCAACACTGAGAAGCTTCCTTCTGGAGCCCACTAAAAACAAAGCACCAAGAAACATGCCAGTTTCTGAACAGAAATAAGCTTCACCTGCCAGAACCAGACTATATAATCGTCGGTTGCACAGTAGTCATGGTATTCAGTATGTGCTTTCCAATCTTCAAGACAGATATTCCTATCCTTTCCATATAGCATAAGATCAAGATCCTCAGGTGCCAAAGCTCTCAAGAATTGTTGCTGGGTGCAATTCATTAGCAAATCTGAGAAACCTTGTGAAAACGATTTCACCTGCTCTGCAACAGAGGATACTAACCGTCGTTGGACCAGCAATTCAATAAAGTGTCTGCGATTGGTACTAGTCACCACCATATCTTTTCCACCCATGCAAAGTTCCATTGATTTGTGGGAACCCAATTCTTCAACTTCACTAACAAAGGTTAAACCCAAGATATCAGTATCAATCAGATCTGCATCCATCTCTAAAATCTTCTTGCAGCTTTCATAGAGTAATGGGTCAGCATCTTTTGCATCCTCCCACAGAACAGGCAGCCCAGCCAGCTGTTTGAAAAAAGAGAGAGCAAAGACCACATCCATTTGAACACGGTGCATTAATGCAAGAGCAATTACTCGTCCACAGAACCTAAAGTACGTCAGATGTCCTGGATTAACCCCAGATGCTGCAAAATACCACAGATGTCCAAATCAGAAATCTCGCAATTGATATGAAGCATGAGACAGTCGCCTAACCATTTGCACACTAATACCAAGTGTGATAGCAGAAGCTACTAGAAAGATTAATAAGCTAAATAAACTAAGGTGAGTACAATACAATAAGGTAAAAATAGATTCAAAATGCGACATACCAGAATTTGGGAAGAACCTTCGTCTATCATTGGGACAGGCCAAGAAAAGGGCATTTTGAGGGTTAAAAATTTCTCGACAAATCATACAAAACCACTCGCGTAATACCCCTGGTCCAGTCGCTTCCTCAGAGGCAAACTCCACAGAGATACCTCCCTGAAGCACTTCAGGCTCAACGTACGCGAGTTGCTCAAAAGACTCCGTCAAGAGCGTTGCTCGCTTCACTACTACTTCTTGTCGTTCATCATGATCATCTTGAGGTTCAGGGAGCATAGCCATCACCAGACGTCTCTTTGATTCAAATTCCAATAATGTTTTGTGATCCAATAACCAGAAATCGTCGTCCAGCTACAGACAAAAATATATTTAGAAGAAAGAACACGAGACTAAAACAAGGATCAGTGTCCTTACCAATTATGCGAGATCCGGACGGAGTCAACGACACCAAGCTAGAGAGTACCAGGTAGCTCAGTTACCCACCAATCAAGAACAAATAGCCATAAACAAACAACATATGCGTGTAGCATACTTAAGTCACTTACTCTCACTACGAAACACATGTTATCAGTCTCCTCATGTCAAAAATTCACGGCTGTACAGATCATGACGGTAATCCTGGCTAATATTGACATTGTCCAAAAGTCAAATTAAGAATTTTGTCGAGCAATCACCTGCCACCGAGATTGTCTAATTAGGATATTCAGCGAAACTCGTCGCAAAAGTAGCATCTCCATGAGGTTAGCCATCGCTCCCTCATAGAGCTTTGCAATGGCGTGCAGTCCCTTGAGAACAACCAGAAACGGAGCCCATTCAAAGGGCCGTTCCTCAGGCAATGTCGACCCTGGCCCAAATGACTCGTTTTGTCGCTCAGGGACAAGCCCAACGGCTTCCAAACAGCTATCGACCTCTTGTAAGAGATCTTTGAACAACTGTTGCAGCCAACCGTGAGATCCAATCTCAGCACCCACACCAGGTACTATGTTTCTTGCAAAATCGTACTCTGCATTGACACCAATAAGAGTTTGAGGACGAAGTCAGAGTTCATTGAAGGTTGAAACAGGCACAAAATCGCCCAGTAAAACTTTCCAAGACTGCTTCCACTTTAATACTAGACAAATTTAAATCAAGACCTATTTACAAAAATGAGCCACACCAGGACCTTCAGAAGCATAGCTTTCACCCACTGAGGATCATATGTTCCGTATTATTCCTAAGAACAGCACGAAGAATTGTCTTCAAGAACTCACACATCACAAGATTGCAACTACCCATACCTTTCTGAAACACCCTCTTGAAAGAATCCATCTAATTTTCTTAATACATCGTATTCAAGATAATACAAAATATCTCACCTGTCAGCAGCCCTTCAGGGTCTGTAGCGCCACCATGAGGGCACTCAGTAAGCATAACTGTGGATTCTTTTGTGCTGTTTCCAGATCCAGACGTATCTACAACTTTGCAAACCTCAATAGCTTTACAAAGAGGTATCACAAATGCAGTAAAGTCCTTTGCTTCCTTCACATACGCAGAAAAGCAGGCAGATGATTCCTTGCCCGCGTAAGCCTTAGCAGTACATCGCAAATTCTGAGTCAACCACGCAGAAAGCTCGTTCACAAATGGAGCGAAGTTCTCGACGATACTGTCTGCTTTAGCTTCATTGAAGTAAGGACTCCCATGAGCTACCCCAATGGTGTCGAGCAACCGAGCCAATGCTTGTCGGCAGGATGCGTACAAATTATGGTTTCGGGCACTTTTGGCTAGAAGTTTGCAAAAATCTAGGAGGACAGGTGCACAATGGCAGTGAATGCTGGCAGGAAGATACTCATCATTTGAAGATAGGAATAGGGTAATTGCATCTTCAGCACATTCTCTATTACTCTCAACAGGAGATAGAAGCAACATAACCAAGGCAGATGTTGCTCCGGCCAGCTCAAAAACCTGCAAGTATTAAGTCCAAAAGAAGCTTCAGCATCGATGACCCGTTGTGTGGGACTAGCATGTGAAACAACCTGCATTTCTAATCCTAGCAGTCCATGGCAAGCCATACTGACAGCTAAATTTCTCTGGAAATTGCCACAAAAGGTAATTTAAAAAATTCAAACATCACAAAGAAAAACTATTGACATGCGACCAACAAGTCAAACTTGAGTCCAGCCACAAAGACCACCTGAAATGAAGCCGAATAATCGTACATTATTTAGTTCTAAAAAGGCACTGAAACCAGGAGGGAAAAAAAGAGGAAAGGAACAAAAACAAAAACAGAAACAAAAAGGAGCCTAAAATAGAGAAAAAAACTCACCTGCATGTGCTCAGAGACAGGCACAGATTTCACTGCCATTTTCAAAAACTCCTGCACGCTTGCTCGCACACAATCTTGTGAATGCATCAGCTTCAGTCCAAGCTGCTGGTCACCAACGGCACACATGTGCCTGACAGTAGCGACAAGATCATTGATGAGCTGCCACGAAGCAGGGAGAGCAGTACTTCTCATCCGAGCGACTAGGGTAAGCGTAGCGTCATTAACAACTTGGCAGGACTCCAAAGTCTGGTCTTGCTGGAGCTGCAACCGACCAAAAATGAGTCTTTGTTCTGAGACGGGAAGTCCAGTCTTCGCAAAAATCTGTTGGTGTACTGACTCCACAAGATCCGATGGATGGGCGTGCAGAACAATTGTACGACCATATGCCCGCACAAAGAATTGGAGACGAGCAGGACTCGATTTTACGAGTGAGGCAGAGGATCCATCAATTCTCTCTAATCTCTCAACAGCTTGACTTGAAAGGCTGCTACTGTTACTGCTAGACTCAAAATTACCGGGTTGAGCTATCAAAGTACTCGAATTTCTAAAACCTAAACTGATCGACTCCTCTAGACTGTCAGCCATCCCATTTCTTTCCAGTTCTTTTGCAGAAACCCCATCATAAACTTCTGCTTCTCCCTCTACCTCTACATCTGATGATGCGAGATTGTCATTCCTCCCTTGATTGTTCCCTGCCTCACCACGCTCAACCGCAATACTCCCAACATCACTAATCCCTAAAGAAGACAGTGACCCTCCGGGCAATGAACTAGTTGTGAGAAATGAACTATTCGAGATATCGCTTGACAAAGTCAACTCATTGGGATTGTTCCCAAAATCAACGGCCATCGTGGGCCCATCCAAGACGGCTTGAAGAGTGTTGCCATGGTCCTCACTGACACCTTCAACCCAAGTGCCCTCGTCCCCTCTGCTGTTGTCCTCAACTTTGTCGGGAGGTTCCTTACTCCATTCACTTACTTTCCCCGAGGAACCCAAATTCCAATTCGGGCCATCTTCCCAGGTGGCGTCGTCGTCAATGGCAGCGTTACCATCTTCTTCACGCATTTGACTTTCCCCATCAAGAGACTGCGCTTCCGCTGCAGCGACTGACCTTCCTATCTCAAATCTATCTCTTCCGCTAGATTCTGTCACACTCCCTTCCTGGATATCTTCCCTAGTCTCTCTTCTCGCGCGAACCTGCGATGGTGGAATTGCGCGAAATTTAATTGCCGTACATCAAAAGCCATTACACAACATGTGAGCAATCGACTGAGAAACGAATAACAAACAACCCGACAGTTATTTCAGTAAAAAAGCACACATTTCACAAGACATCATGGACTGATCCTGAGTACATAAGTGAAGAAATTTACACCAACCTGAGAGGTTCCGGACACAGACGATTCAGCCACTCCTATCTCATAATCGTCCAGTTTGCGTTTACTAAACGTCGACCGCAAGCCCATGGGAGACACCAAAGCCTGTGCTCGTGCAGATGACATGAAGTGCGTATCTCGGTCCTGCATTTCTAACCCCCGCTCCACGGCTAACTCCCGCTCTCTGACAGTGTGACTCCGCTCCGCCACCGCAGAGTTGTGCAAAAGAGCAACATGTATTTCTCGTTGCGTCAGCTCCACTCGATCATCCTCCCTCAAAGATATGACTTCCATATCGAGTGACGAAGGGACCGCGGTGGGCCGATGATAAATGCGTGATGATAGGACCAACGTTACTTGTAATATAGACCTAAACTACCCTGGAATGCACAGATCCGAATTCGACAAAACCATATAGGTAACCAATTCCCAAACCTCTGTCAAAGACTATAGTCCTTCCCATTCCTACTTGCTCGCATCCGAGTGACTCAAACGCCTAAGTCGCTTTCCACAACGCAGAGACCGCATATCGCCTCCATACCACTATAGATTCATAAACTAATCGACATCAGCCGTTCAGTGACTAAGCTACCACAACTGCGGTTTAGCGCTTGTGCTCCGTCAAGTGCTTCGCAACCTTACTCACAGGCTGAAAAATATACTTGAAACTCTTCACTCAGAAGCAAGATTCAGATAGGTCCTTACGAACATGCCGCTCGTAACTGTCAGCCTTCTTAATGCCACACATTAAAAAGCCCTATATAAATTGAACGCAGATAATTGAGCAACACCAGAAAACTAACCACAATCAGGCTACATGTAATCCACCAATTAAAAGCAGAAAGGCATCATATTACGATTGCACAAAACTCCAAGAACGCGACCTCCTCCTCCCCCAACATGAATCTCACACCCCGCAGAGCCGGCCGCACGAATCTACAAGAAAAAACAATACTCACGCTAAACACACCATACCATACGGAATCTGATAAAGCAATAAACTCCTCGAAGATACTTCACAACTGAATCCCTACCCGATACACCAAACCTCGATTCCAGCAGACGTCACTTCACCTTCTTGAAACTAAGCACACACAAAGCGACGCAGTATTCCCGCGCAAACTCGCACCCTCTTCCGAAGTGTCAAAATTGCAAACACAAAAGCTCCGTCTTTTGATCACTGATCACGACTCCAAACACACACACGCACACACACACACACACACCTAATCTCTTCAACAATCACCTTTGAAACTCTCCATTCACTTACACCAATGACGTTTTCAACCCGCTCGACATAAACAACAATCACCACAACGCTCATCCAACATTCCCATCACCTCACCTCACCTCACACCAACGCCACTGTCTCTCAAAGTCACCCCCTCCAGAACTCTGACCGCTCCTGCTCCTGCTCCTCCTCCTGCTCCTCCTCCTCATCTCGCAGACCTAACACTCCACCACTGGTTGCACCTCGTCATGCTCCGAATCACTACTGCTACAGCCGTCCTTCACATGCTAAGAAATTGCCTATAATCCTACTCCTCCATCCTTCCCCCTGTCAGGCAGGACACACTCACACTCACACTCACTGCGGATCTCCGCCACACACAGACACGCGCAGGAGAAGGAAGGGGAACTGCGCACGGAGAAACAAACTTCACGACCATAGACGGACACGCTCGCTCGCTCGCTCGCTTACAGAGAAATAGAGAGAGAGAGAGAGAGAGAGAGAGACACACATACACACAGACGCGACAGCAGAGGCAGGGAGAGAGGGGAGCATGTCACATCCACCTTCCGCGAGCCCCGGCTCTGGCCTGGCCTCTCCCTGGCTCAGTCTCCGCCAATGGACCCCCCGTGCCCATCACCGACGAACTCCTCCCCGTCCCCCGTCACCCGTGCCACGGCGATAGAGGATCGGACATGGTGTTGGTTCAGCGTCCCCTCCCCTGGAGCAACGACCTAATGCAACAATGCATGCAGCAGCAGCAGCAGGGGCCACGCTGTCTCCACCCCTGCCCTGCCCGACCCTGCCCGACCCTGCCCGACCCTCGCAACGCCTTTGCATCGCCCCTTTGCTTGCTGGCTCGCTTGCTTGCTGGCTCGCTTGCTTGCATCACCACAGCGTTCTCGTCCGTCTGCCAAGAAGAGAGCGAGAGAGACAAAGGGGGATGGGCGACCAGGGGTCCTTCTTCCCCTCCCCTCCCCTCCCCTCCCATTTCCATGCTATTCCCTTCCCATTCATATTCCCTTGTGCTTAAAAAAAATTCATGTTGCACTTTTTATTCTGATTATATTTCTCAATAAATCTTTTAAAAAAATAGTTTTATATCAACAAACAATAGTAATTATTGTAATCAACACATTCCTCAAATACAACAACTAAAACAAACTATATGAATTTTTTTAAAAATAAAACTCAATATTATCTTCGAATAAATTATTTTCCATAGGTGCTACTAAAATTCAAGATACTTAAATTCAATACCAAATAACATCACGTGGATTTGATGTTTTGGTATACACACAAACTAACAAAGAAACATACAAAAATTGAGTATAAATCAAAACTATCTTTCTTACATAACTTTCTAAAATACTTCTTAAATGTTCTAAAAATAGAATTTCATTTTTGAAAACAATAATCAATTCCATTTTATTTAAGTTACGTCAAAGCTAGTATCTCTATGTTGATGTTGGTAAAATTTGAATTCATGGTGCTACTCTTTCTTTATGGTTTTTGTGATTCTAAATACTTTGAAATATCTACTTTAAAACAAATATAGATGCAAATGATAATATACTTGTTGTAATTATTCACATGTTCAAAAACGTGACACCCAAAATATAAATTCTGAAATAAATTCAATCCATATCAATGCAAATGTTTTTAGAAAATACTTAGTTTTTTAAAGTATTTCATAATATTACATCATTATTCCCTGGTATCTCTCTCTCTCTCTCTCTATACATATATATATATTTATAATTTGAAATGTAAAAAATATTCAATAGATGTTGTATCAATGTTTAAGAATTTATTGAACTGCTCAGATTGTATTTTGGTTAGTAACATCAACAAAACATTTTAAAGAATTTTAAGTGAAACTTTCCTACGTAAAATTAGCATGACATGATGTTCTTAATTTAAATATTGAATCATCAGTATCAAATAAGTTTAAGACACTTGTAGTTGTTTATTTTTTGTTTAAATATTAAAACTACAAACAAAAATAAATGAAGAATTAGATGATGCACAATATATTTGAAAATTTTGACGATTTTAATGTGCTATCAAATGAGTTTTTAGAATAAGCTTGTCATGAACAATTTTATGTGACTTATGAAAATGATGCAAAAAATTAAGTAGATTACTATGATCCTTACATAATTAGCAACTGTTGTTTTTGTTTAAGTTGAGCCGCTACATACAAGTTGTTCAGGGAATTTTTTCAAAAATCAACAATACCATTAAATTTCATTCTTTTATTGTGGTGATTATAATTAAACAATTATGTAAATTTCCAAATTGATGCTTTGAGTAATGAATATCGTAAAAGCCACTAAAATAATACATAAGTAAGAGTGTTCAATAATATTTTAATATTACTACATATAGAATTAAGTTAATTTTAAAAATAAATAAATAAATAAATAACTCTTGGACAACTGTTTTTATGTGACTTAAGTTTATCTTGATATAAACTTAATTGTAGCATATTGTGAATTTTATTTATATAAAATAGCATATTTGCATTTGCAATGTGTGCATATATATATATATATATATATATATTAAACTAAGAATTAAAATATTGATAGTTAAAATCATAAATAAATTTAATTAAAAATGCTTAATACAACACAAGTAATCACAGTTAATTTTCAAATTTTTTGGTTCTAAAAAATCAAAATAATAGAAGGTAATTAGAAACAGTTGATAGAATTGATTCTCAAACATAACTGTGCTATTCTGATTTAAGATTAAGCTTAATCTTTTTTTATAATGTACTAAAGAAAACATAAGTTATTAACTTTGAAAGCAGGGTTATCTAATTTTAAATAAATTTACCCAAAATTTTAAAACAAACTCTATCTTTTAGAAGCCATCTTCTCATTGTACAAATAAATCACGTATATGGTTGATAAAATAAGAATTTAAATATTTTTAGTAGGGATATTTATTTTATTTACATCCATAAATAATCTTAATCATTATTTTTATTAATGAAAAATTATATATATATATATATATATATATATATATATATATATATATATGCATATATATATATATGCACACATTGCAAATTCATATAATACACTACTGTATGATTCTTCTTGATTTTAAATTTTAATTTGTTCAAATTAATATTGATATTAAAATTTAAAAGAATATTTTGTAATACATAATAAGATTTGTATAATATTTTCAAAAATATTACATGTATCAATGGCTTTACATACAGATTTGATTTTTATTTTTGTATGTAAATCAACAAAATATAAATTATAAAGATTTATTCAAGTTTGTTGTTGTATCTAATTAGAATAGTTAAGTGCTTGTTTTTCCTAATTTCGACAGTCAACAAGTAACATATTTTGAAACACAACAAGTAACATTTTAGAAATTATGGCACCTAATATTGACCACTAATATTTTCAATGATATTTGCATATAAGAGTGGTTAAAAATATTTGTTAATATTAAAAATATTATTGATTTTTTTTTTACAAGAATATTTTGGTTTAGATTTATTTTAGGGTGTTGTTACCATAGTTTTTGCTACTGCCACCACAACCTTATAAAAATTTTAGTTAAATTTTAGTCAAATTATAATTTTTCTTCTACCACCACAACCATTTCTTCATGATTCAATATATATATATATATATATATATAAGTATTTATTTCTAAGAAATAATAACAATTTTTTTGATTGGAATAAAAAAACTAAACTAATATATTGAGTGGATGGTGGATTGTGGTGGCATTAGCATTACCATTATTTTATGGTTCTTTATGATCATAGTTAAAATTATTGTTAAGAAAAATTTTGAAAAAATAAAGAATGATCAAAAGTGATATTTTTTAGTTAAAATTTGTAAAAAATTATAAAGATAATAACATGGTTTATAAATAGGAATTTAACTTTAATATTAACTAGTAGTATTTGTATTCAAGATCAACAAACTATCTTTTAAATCATCAATAGATGATACAATTAGCAAGCAAAATAAAAAAACAAAATAACAAATAAACAAATCTAATATATATATATATATATATATATATATATGTATAACTTCTTTCTTCTTTTAAGCTAAGAAGAAAAATAAATGTTACAAACATAAATCTTTGAAGTCTTTTATATATTATTTTTAATCTTTATAAAATATTATTAAAGAATTTAGAAGTATTTAATAGAAAGTTTAGAAATTAATTGAAAGTGAAGTTATTAGAAATTATATTGTAAACATCTTTAAAAATTAAATTTTAAAAACTATATTTAGAATTGTAATATAATATATTTTTATAATAATTTTTTAATAAAGATTCTAGAGAAAATTTCTTTTACTAACTTATTTATTAAAATATTCAAAATTTAGACCGAAAGCTTTTAGCCTTATAAATAGCATATGTTGAAACAAGAAAATATCTATTATAAATTTCATCAATCTATTAATTTTGTTTTGAGATTTTTAAGTAACTCAAGAAGATTCTAGTTCTTTTCTATAATTTTACAATTGTCATTTCATGTTTTCATGTGGTTTTTTTCTCAATATGTTTTATTTGCCTCTATTGCAAACAAATATATTTTTACAATTGAAGTGCAAATATATAGCAACAATGCATAAAATTTTAACATAATTTTATAAAACTATAAAAATATTTAAAAGTTAAATTATTTACTTATTTCAATCAAATTTAAATAAAACTAAAATCAATTTAATTGACATTCCAAAACTAAAATTTTAATGATATAAAAAAGCGATTAGATTTTATTTTTTAAAATTACACTTATTTAAAGATATTTTAAAATCATTCTTATACACTACATTTACAAAACAAATATATCATTTCAAGATTTTTTTAATTCCCTTTTTATAAGATATGCATATAATAGATTTGATGCATAAAATATACAACATTAAGATTTTGACAAAAGTAATGCAATTTTTATAAAGATTTATTAAAATATAATTTATTTTATTTAAAAACATATGATATAAAAAGTATTAGATTTATTTTTTTACTTAAAATATTTTAATCATCATGTATAATAAAATTTAATTTATTTTTAGATTTTTATTGATATGGTGGATTGTTTTGTTAGATCTAAAATTTGGACTTTGTGAACGTAGAAAATTGATTGTGTCCCTTGTAAAGTAAATATTATTGAATTTAATAAATAAAATTAACAAGGAGTGTCAATACAGCTAAATATTGTTTTATATTTTTTTACAAAAATTATAATATGAGATGATAATATAGATACACCAATAGAAACAACTATTAATACTTACATTCATATATTTTGAAATGTAACAGAAAGTCATGTTAGATAATAATAATATAATTTTATTTATAGTTAAGTTTTTTTAAGTAATTATTTCTATTGGACTGATATTAGACCTAGAATATGCATATAAATAGAGAGAAAAAAATAAAATTTATAGGAAGTATAAAATATCTATAAAAAAAATTATCATAAAAAGTTATAATATTCTTATAAATTAGACTATACATTATTATGATATTTTTTGTAATAATATTGACATAGTTTTATTTAAATTAAATGATTGGATATTATATTTATAAATATATATGTATATATATATATATATATATATATAACCAAAATAATTTTTTTTTAAAAGAATCACTTAATGGATATAATGTGCAAATAGAACTTTTAAATATATGTATGTATATATATATATATAATTGTAATATTTTATATGATGGACATGTAGACAATTATCCAATACTTTTGCATTAAAATTTTAATAATCTATTTTAATATAGTAGTAAATATATATATATGTTTGACATATAGATGTTTTGTTTGTCTTGTCATCAAGTAATGGTATAATTTCTTTTTTGATGTACTCATTCAAAATTATATAAATTTGATAGAGAGTTTATAATTAATTTAAAGTATAAATATTCAATACGTAATATATAATATTATATACTTTTTTGTTTAATAAAACTATTCCTGAGATCTAATATTTTTATCCTCAGAGTGGAATTCGTGCAAAGGGCATCTGTACATATGTCTAGTTTTTTGATGTGAAAAAAACTGTTGTAAGGGGAAGAGAGCATTAAAAAAAAAGCCATATAAAAAATTTATGTTGATTTGTATTAAGTGATATTTTCAATCATTTTCTTAGAGAAATCATTGCAGATGTATTAGAAAGTCTGATGTTGCAATGTTACAAGAATTTACTCTAATTACATGTAAGTGAGTTTGAGACCAAATATATATATATATATATATATATATACATATAACTTAATTGCACCTTGAGAAATAGTTCGAGTTTTTATTTTGGATATTGAATAAGTGTATTTTGACTCAGAACATTATGTTTGTAATATACAATTCTAAGAGTTACTTCATTTTGCTTATTTCAAGATTTTAATTTTTAAAGTTTAATATTTATACAAATCTTATGTAATTTGGTTTTATTGGTAACGAGGCAAAGAAGTATAAAATTGAAGTGGGCTTAAAAAAAATATATATATATATATATATATATATTTAAAGCAAATGAAACATTAACTTTCTAATTGCATATTATATTACAGGTGGGGATGACGATGTGAAGAGGAGAATCAATAGCATGGGCATGAGACGAAGATTGTGCCAGCTGGCTGGCCAGGTATGCTATTATATGCCATTCCATGGATGAATAAATAAACATGTGGATGAAAAGGTGATGTGCAGCTGATTGTGCATGTCAAGGGCAGACCCACCAAGCCTGCTAGGCATGGCTTCCACACCTGATGACTAGGACTATACTTCTTCCAGATGGGCTTGGCATTCTATGCAGTTAGGATTGGTGGGTTCCATCCCTCCACGAGCTCTGCTGCTGCTGTGCTGGAAGGGAAACCCTGGTCAGAAGATAAGAGGATTTTGTGTTGTTACCCCCACGCCCTTCAAGGGTTCTTAACCGTCCACTTAACATTCTCACATTTCTTATCATTCTTATTCTTTTTTAATTCTCTGTCTCTTTCCTCCCTGCTTTAGAAGTTTTTGTGACACCTGGACAAAGCTTCAAAATCCCAATTCAAAGTTGTACACATGATGGGAGGGAAATAAATTACTTTTCGAAATTTGTTTAACAGTGAGCCATGTGAGAAGAGATGTAGCAGTGGAGAATGGCATGTCTCAATTTTCCAAATTATTAAGCATAAGAAGTGGAATCTTTTCAGCTGCGAAGGTTTTCTCTGTGACGTGGAATGGCCGGGGCAGTAGGAACGGATGCGTCCGGCAATTTCCATTACATCTACAGCGTTATTCCAGGCAGCCGGCGTGGCAGGTCTCCGATGTGGCTTGCACCGATTGAACGATGAGGGTGACGTGGCGGACTTGCGGGCAACATTCCACGCCAGCCCTAAGAGCCGGCGTCGCCAATTCCTTTTTTCTACAAATTGCGCTCCAGGTTTCAGATCCGTGAGCAGTCGGGAGATCCTTCGTGCGCGACTGAGCCTTCTTCGCAAGCACCGACCTGGCCCTTACTGCTGTTTCCGATGGTTACTTCGTTCGATTTCTGGTGCTCCGAACCTACACTTGACAAGGGCTTTCCGAATTTGGAGACATTTAGCCTCAGTTTGAGTTCTTTCGGTGACTGTTTTATATGTCATTGTCCCGAGTGTTTAACACTGGGTAATATTCTCAAGTTGTAGTTTGAGGAACTGGTTACGAAGTTTACGGCTTACGAAGTGTAAGCCATGAATTCGAACCTGTTCGATAGCCGTGGAATTTAAATAATTACTTAGTGTCACGCATCGGGTTTCTGCAAGTGTTGCTGCAGTCCGCGTTCGGATTCATATCTGATGGAAGGATTTGAAGTTTTGATCCTTTAGTTGCTTTGTGGAGCCTGAGGTTATGATTGAGCTGAATTCATATTTTTTTGTAAAGGTTTTGTTGCAGTGGCCGTTCTTACAGTGCAATGATTTGGTAAGAAGGGGAGATAGTACCTAAAAAGTTGATTTTTTTTTTGAAAAAATGCACCATCGACATCAAGTTATGCAGGCCAAAATCACACTCAGTCGTTATTGGTGAAGTGTTGAGCGGTCCAAAGAGTTGTGGTCATGGAGTCCAAACAAGAGTTGGCGGAGGCTTCACCTCGATGGATATATTCACGATGGAGGCAAAATATACGTGCCATGCAAATTCGTTTGAAGAGTCGGTTTCGTATCGCCATGACCTCTCGTAGATTGAGACAAAAATCAAGAAGCTCAGGATTTCCCTCAGTTCTAGGGAACACTAAATTACGAGCTACAGCTACTGGTTTTGTAGTGCCCCGCGTTTTTCAAGACAACGTAATTTTTGCGAGGATTGCTCGCAACTTGGCTGTTCAGGAATGGCAAAAACGTGTCGGATGGGTATCAACTCTTCGGCCAAATGCAGTAGTTCCAACCGCAGTTTCTTCAAGGTTTTGGTCGTTGCTGGGATATTCTGCTGCAGGGGGTACCCTATTGGCTAATGAGTCACAACAGCAGTCGCCTGCACAGGCAGAGGCCCTTGCCTTATCACCCACTTCAGGGTCAGCATATAGGTCTGGATCTCAGGATATAGTGGGTGCTAAGAAAGGGGCGAAGAATGCGAAGGCCGCTTATTATGAAGGTACTTAATAATCATATTGGACGTGATACTAATCAAAACTATTTTGTGAACAATATCTGCGATTCTTGAGACGCTAAACCACTCTACACTCTTTCAGTCAGATTTTGACATCAATTAGGGTCTCCTTCATGTACTTTTAATTAAACGGCAATGTCTTGTTCATCATAGAAATGCTGAATACGATTGCCTGGTCTTTCTCTTTGGAATATTTCTAGTTCTCCCGGTCCCTCTCTTTCTTATTTGATTTGTATTTTAGGGTCGCGATCGACTCTGCATATTTCTAATTTAGTTTTCTGTGAGCCTGTCAGATGTCAGATATTGCAAGTTTGGACCATATCATTGAGATTTCATGGTGGGAGAGGCAGTTTCATGATGAATACAGCCGTTGGTATGTTGCAGAATTAGCTATTGCTCACGCGAGTGAGGAGCCACTTTGGACTCAACTTGCACAAGCAGTGATGTTACCGGCTGTGGGAGGGGCTTGCCATGTATGGATGCATGGCTTGAATATCACGGAGGTATATATCAGTCTATAGCGTATCTAAAGATACGTCGCATCGTCTTCTTTCATTCTTTCATTCTTTCATTGAAAGTTTAAGCTGGAATCTTCTGGTTTTTTTGAAGTTAAAACCAAAGAAATTAAAAGAAAATTTTAGCATCTCAAATGAGAATACAGTTTTATCTACATGCCAGTCTACAGCTTATCTGGAAGTACTTCATAGCCATTGCAGTATCGATTCCGTTTGTGCGCTTTGATGAAGATTTAAGATCATGTTAACCTCTTTTCTATACGGGTTGTGACTTTTCCTCTTCACAGATTATTATGACTGAGTTTGTGCTTTTATTTACATTTAGAAAGTTACTTTGATATTAAACTGATGCACGCTTAATCTGTTTGCAGGTGTACGGAGCTGAGAAGTTGCAAAAAGTCGTCAACAATAGACCTGGGGGGCAGTCACTCATTACGGTATGCTTTGAACGACGTAGGGAACTGTGTAACGAGCTATTAGTAGAAAATTGTTGCCACTTGCTGCTTTGTTATCGTATATTAATGTATTATTGTTACTCTTACGATGTTGGGCAAGTTCCACTTTGGTTATTTTGTATCTTGACGTTCCTACATTTTGTGAGCTTCATCTCACGTGATAGTGTTAGTTCTCATCAGGTTTGCAATCATGTGGCTTCCATGGACGATCCTCTTGTGATGGCCGCACTTCTCCCACCCAGATTGTTTCTCCAGCCAAAGAGCTTACGATGGACACTTTGTGCCACTGACCGTTGCTTCACGAATGCTGCTTTTTCAGCCTTCTTTCGCAGTGTCAAAGTGTTACCGCTAAAACGTGGAGCTGGTCTGCAGCAAGAGGTGCTAATTGTCTGTGCTGCGTGTTAAGAAGTAATGTTAATTGTGAAATCTATGGTTATCTTAATATAATATGAAACACTAGCACGTGTGTACTACTATAACATCATACTAAATGATCATTGTGATTCTTACTGTGTATTGATAAACTCCTCTCTCTTTCCCCTTATTATTAGCTGATAGGTATTATGCTGAATGCAGGGTATAGATATTGCATTGTCTAAGCTGAAGCGTGGTGATTGGGTTCATATTTTTCCTGAAGGCAGCCGTTCTCGGGATGGTGGAAAAACCATCGGGACGGTAAGGCGTGGCATTGGCAGGTAATGTAGTTGCTTATATGCTGATCTTACACATGCAGTATTTGATGTCAACTCTCCACTTTTATGTTTTGCTGAATTTTTATTCACCTAGCATTGAACTAGCGCCCTCTAAACAAGCCTTAGAAGTAACCATGTCCTGGACGCAAAGGATACGTTTCTCTTTTGATTAGAGATTCATATTTTCAAACGGAAGAAACCAGTTGAACTTTTACTGAAGATTCTACTTGAAACTAATAGTTACTTAATTTGCTACTCTGCCCGTAGGGTCACGGAGTTCCTATGTGTTGATTTGCTTTCGGTTGTATATTGCAGGCTTGTCACAGATGTTGAGAGGACTCCACTCGTAGTACCCTTTGTGCACGTAGGCATGCAAGATCTGATGCCTATTGGTAGCAAGTTTCCTGCTGTAAAGAAGAAGGTTGAGATTAGTTTAGATTGGTTATTTATTATTCTTGCAATATTCGTCTCGCAGAGTTTTTTCTTACCATCATTGTGTTCAATTGTTGCGTCAGCATTCATAAATTACTTCGTATCATGAATAGTAAACATGCTCACATCTAATGGTGCAAGATTCATACTTAGAATTTTTGTTCTTGTCATGTCAATTCATAACATAGTATCTTGTCAACATTGCTTTGTAGGTTGTCATGTTTTGAAAGTTCTGTTTATAATTGGAAGAAAGTTCAGCTAAGCTGAAAACAGCTGACATGTATTTCGTTTTCGTTAGTGGGGTAACACATATTAGTAACTAATGCTACTTAATGCACAGGTATCTGTCTTGATCGGGGATCCCATTGATTTAGATGACCTTGTCAAAGAGAACTCTATGAAGTTTGGCTCTAAGGGAGAACTGTATGATGCAATTGCATTTCGTGTTGGACAACGCTTGAAAGTGATGAAAGAGGAATTAGACCAGCTAGTTGCCGTTCGAGAGATTCAGTTGGCTGCTGAGGAAGTAGAGAAGCTTCATTCTTTAGAGCGAGCCCAACAGCTTCTTCAGTATGTTGACTGGGAATCCCAAGGGGTTGTGCCTCAAAGTAATTCCAGTGTTAGAGAGCACATCTTAGATGTCAACTCTAAACGCAACAGTACCTCAGATGCTCAGATTTCTGAAGCACGAAAACAGTCACCTACAGGTATAACTTGATTTCGCAGTTAATGTACCAAGCTTCAATTCATGTCGTAGTTTGAATGATTTGCTTTACATGTGGTTGAGTGGTATTTTCATTTTCTTAAGTTGATATTCATTCGTGTCTTTGGTTGGCAGAGGAACAAACGAATTTGAGGGTAGAGTTGATTAATTCAGAGCAGAAAATTTCTGAGGCTGAGATGGAGGAATTTTTTGAACTGGAGGATGACTGGGATCCTTTATCTAAGACATCTATTCTGTCGAGGGTTCGAGGATTTGTGGATACCCCCTCGTTTTTGGGCCTAGGATTTGCTGCTCGTGGCCTTCTCAGTGACACAACTAAGCGCACAAGATCGGAGTTGAATGGTTGGAAGTACTGGGGACGATTCTCAACGAAGCCCTTGACTCGGGTGGATCGGGCTGAGAGGTTCAGTGATTTTTGTCACTAAACATTCTCTGGGAGGACATGTTTGTTCTTTGTAAGGTACTTTGAAGTCTCATCGGTTGGTTGGAATGCTGCGTTTGCAAGGATATCCACTTTATCAGCTTGAGCATGGAGTTACCGTTTAGGCTTTCCGCTGAAAGTACTCGCTTTTCTGTTGTTACGGTGCAAGGAGTCGAGCCATATCGAAGAATACTTTGAGATCAGATTTGTAAGGTTCTTGAACAGGACTCGTTACCTTCAAACACGAAGAGCGTGCGGAAAGGGTCCACGCGACTCATTTGGATACATATCGTAAATCATTGTCTGGAGCTACAATTGAGTATGAGATGAAATCGCCTGTAGAAGGTAAAAACTCCATGACTAAATCATGGAAATGTGTGTTGTGCCACCAAGAATCTGCTACAAAAGTGAAGTGTAAATTATTACCATCGATAGGAAGTTATTATGGATCATACTGTTGCATGTTGCAAAGCAAGTTTCTGGAACGCTTCAACCTAAGCAGGACGATGCAAATGTTCATGATTACTTGAATCTGGAACAGTGATATTAAAGTTCCATTTCATGCATGCAGTAATTCTCTACTTAGACAATTCTAGGATTACAAAGTCACTGATTGCATTCAGTATATAATGTTAAAATTGATCTAAAATCTTCTTCTGATTTGAGCCAAGTTGATCATTTTCTGAGTCACTAACTCTTGAACTCCTTTGTTACCGAAACCCTTTCCCAAGACCAAGCCCCTCTGGAAGATATATTATCCAACAAAGCATTACATACCATGTGGTGATTCCTCCATTGTTTTCATATCTAATCCAATCTATAAAATCCTTGTTAATTAATGTTGTTACTTTGAAGACACAATTTGAAGTCTAATATACTTTTTAAGTTTCAAATAATTTTTCCACCATTATTCAATATAAAAGACCTTCAAACATGCATTGCCTTACAACACTTGTATATGCAAGTTTAACTATTGTGTCTTCCATTATATACATAAATAATCTAATTATTACTTTGTAAAAAATATCTTCCATTTTTTTCAACTCCAGTAAATTCTTCTTCCAAAAGCTTCATCAATTGAAAGTTTATTTGAGTATAATTTCAATGGGTTTACATTCTTTTCTATTGAAGTGTATTAGTACCTCTCTAATTTGATTTCTTTGAATTATTGTGATGGTGTATTTAAATTTTTAAAAAATTAATTAATTTTTTTAATATCAAATTCAACTTCAATACAATAGTGCTATTTTTCTAGGTCTTTGGACTCGATTCTTTATATCAACAAACTCTTCTTTATGTAGATTAATAAAAATAAAAAGCATATTTGTAAATTTATCATTACTTTCAATTAGATACATCTTTGTGTACTAAAAAGTATTTATGTGCTCCAAAAACTAAATATTATGATTTTTAAAGATCTCCTCATTGTTCAACCTTGGTACCTTCATAATATCCTAAATATACATTTAAAAAAAAACCACTTCTATTATATTTTTTCTTCATTTGATTTTGTACTTTTCTATATACAATAAATCTAAAAGTCTTTATATAAAAAATACAAAGTTTTTCTCTACTTTGAGCTTCTTTGAGTATTATTGAAGCAACAATACTTGTGGAGCATCTATTTCACATATACACCCCATTCACTATTGCTTTTGTCTAAAAAGCATGACTAAGCTATTGTGCATGAAGCATGCACCTTGTCTTTTCTGTATAATAGTTTATTTTATCTTGTTATATTTTTTAATAATTCTACTTTGTTATAGATTTTATGGTATTGATATTTGTCTTGTAATTTTTTTATTCTTAAATAAAACATCAAATTTCTTAGACATATATATACTTCACTTTTTTTCCTCAATACTTTGATTTTTTATTCAAATTTCTTTTACACAAATGTCTTTAATTCCTTTAACCTTTTAAAACTCACCTTTAGTTTTAAGGATGTTTTAAGAAATTATTAATAAAGGTTATAAATACTTAAATATCTCCATTCATACAATTCTCATAGGTCTTCAAACACCAAAATAGATAATCTCGAATAAATTAGTAATACAAATTGTTCTACCAATTTGAAATAAATTACTTTGATTTTTGCCTTTAATATGTCCTTTACAATTGAAATGTATAGAATTAAAACTTGTTTTACTAAGATCCAAGCCACTCATTGTAGATTAGAATTTTATAATTCTTTTTATATTTAAGTACCAAAAAAAATAACACCATGTTTTTAAATTATCTTAATTTGATATAAATATAAAAAATATTACTAATTCTATTCTATTTACATTCTTGCAAGTGATAAAATACAAGTTGCTATTTCTTGATCCTGGAGAAACTACATCTCTATCAAATACTTTTATTAATATTTATTCATATTAAAATGAATCATAAATATTTTTATAGTATTTTCTTTTAATAAATAGGAGGTTGGATTAATCTTGGATACATGAAGAACATCCTTAAAGGTGATCTTCTTAGTTTTGCCTCTTACAATATCTACCACAATTGATCATATATTAATGGCTTCAACTATGCCATTATTATGTATACATATATTTATTATTAAGATATTTTCATAAATATCAAAATTACACTTGAAAGGTATCAAAAACTTAGTGATACCTAAATCCAAAATCCATTTAGATATGAAAACTACAAAATCCTTTTACTTGCTATAGAAACATAAATATGCCTTACAAACTCACACCTCATTTTATTGGCATTATCTCTTTCTAATCTTTAATTTTGAACTAAATTTAATTGGTGTAATTCTTTTTTAATTTTAAAAATCAAATATATTATTATATTGTGATATTAATTAGAATATATATATATATATATATATATATATAAATAGGCCAAATCCTTCTTTTAGAATTCTTTTTTTTTTATGCTTTGTCATTTTATAATTTAATCTTCTTACCTTTATAGATGTTGCAAAAAATATTCTATATTTTTGCAAGTTTTTTTGCAAGACATAATATGAAAAAAACTATTTTTATCCAAATTTGTAGTAATGGTACCAAAAATCCTTTTCACATGTCAACTTACTCATTTATTTTAAGATTTTGTTCTTTGGTGGTCGATCCTCTACTTTGTCAAAAATCTTACTGAAATCTAATATTGTCAATAAAAACTTTATTTTTAGAGTATTTTTAAATAAATCAAAATGATATTTTTAATAATAAAAATATTAGTTTTTTTAGTATAGATACTAAAAATCTTCTAATATGTCTAATTAATAAATATCTTTCTAATTTTTTTAATTTTAAAATATTTATTTATTTTAAAAATATTTTTGATAGTGAAAATGCTTTTAAAATACACTAAAAATTATTTTGAATTCAAACATCTTTTTTCAAAGAAATATGCCTTAATAAACACATAATATACAAACTAGTATTTGATGAATAGTAATTAGGCTAATATTTACTACTTTTTTATGTTTACTTCAACAAAAACTATTGTATTAATATCTTTGAATATTTACACAAGGAATCAATAAAAGTAAAACATATTTTTAAGAAAATATCATAATTTAAAAAGAATAAACAGTATAAAAATAAAAAGAAAAAAATCAATTAAAAAAATAAATCATGTAAATATTGACCAATTATATATGTATAATTGGTTTACAATGACTTGAATTATTACTACCAAAAAAATTAGTAATTTGAATCTTAGTTTAAAAAATATATAATACAAAGATTCTTTAATTTGTATTTTA
This sequence comes from Physcomitrellopsis africana, assembly GCA_036785485.1. Classification (NCBI taxonomy): domain Eukaryota; kingdom Viridiplantae; phylum Streptophyta; class Bryopsida; order Funariales; family Funariaceae; genus Physcomitrellopsis; species Physcomitrellopsis africana. Next base: position 46,320 of record JAWRVF010000449.1, on the reverse strand, counting down.
AAATTTCAGTTTTAAATTTTTTTTCATATAATAAAAATTATTTTAGTATTACTATTCATCACATGGATTATTAAACTAATCCATGTGATGAACAGTGTATTACTGAAAAAATTTAAACAACCAATATTAAAAACTTAAAGTGCTAAAACCAAAAGGACTAAAATAATTACTAAATTTCATTTATTTTTACATGGAACATTATTAAGATATCAAATGTAGCTTATACCGAATTCTACATCACTTCTAATTGTTGTTATATGGTATTATGTTATTATGTTGATGTTTTTTAAAAGTTATAAAATACAGTAATCTACGTTAAATTATTTGGATTAAATCAAATATGTAAAAATATTTTCTCCAAGTTTATAAAATATTTGTCACAACTAAAATAAACATAAATATATTCTTATTAAAATAAATTAAAAAATCAACTCATTGATATCTAATTGGTGATGGTGTAATTATATTAAAATAATATTATTTATATTCTAATTTCATATTTTTAAAATATTAAAATTTTAAACTTTACTATTAAAAAATTTCAAAGTTGAATAAATTGACTAGGAAATTCTAACATAAAACCAACTACCATATTAGGACTTTACTTATAACTTATATATGGAACTAAATGCATTATATTGTAATAATTTATAAAATCATGTTAATAAAATTTATAAATTAAAAATAATATAAATCTATTGATAATTTGAAAAGAATATTAATGCAATATAATATTTTTTTGTGGTTCAAAAAACGTTCAGTGGTGTTTTATGGTTTAAAAATCCATTGCAATATGTTATAATTGTCATAAAATATTATAAAAATTTAATTTAGGAAATATTGACAATAAAAAGGAAGGCCATAGAAATAGATTAGAGGAATACACTGTTCATCACATGGATTATTAAACTGTTTAAATTATTTTTTTAAATTAACAAGAAACAAATACCTAATTATATATATATATATATATAGTACCATATGTTACATAAAAGAAAAGAAATTATGTTACATTTTCTTTTTCAAATAGATATCAATTCAAATTTTTCTGTACTAGAAATGTTAGACAAATCCCCTACAAAAATTTTAATTAGAAACAATCACTTAAAAAAATAAAATTGTAATAAATTGCATTTAATTCTACATCTTTCTTCAATTGTTGAATTTCTAATATCTCCAATTCTTCTATAATCCTTATTTCATTCTCAACCTCCAATTTCTGCTATTGAATTTCTATCATTTCCATCTTATTTATAGTCTCATTTAGATATTATTATATTATTACTATTTATAATATAAAGAACAAAAAACTATTTTAAATACATTCAAAGACTTGATGCTTGGAAGTTGTTGATCTTGGCTGCATTAAAACTCCTAATATGTGACTAGATGAAGAAGTCTTTTAATCTCTCTAAAGTTGATAACAACGTAATAAAAAAATATGAGAAAAAATCAATAATACTAAATATATACAATGAACTTTTGTAATAGGTTTTTTAATCAAAATTTTAAAATAAGAATATATTATTTTTTAGACAGTTACTTGATGGAAAAAATTTTAAAATTAAATTCTATTAATTTAATATATAAATGAACAAAAATAAATTAATTTAAGAAAACCAATCAATAAAAGTTCAAATAACACTTAAATCTTGTATTAATCAAAATACAACTATAACCAATATAGCTGAAACCATGCATAAATCTGTGTATATTAGTTAATATTTGAATACTTATTGTTTTTGAATATATTTTTAAAGTTAGTAATATTTCCACTTACCAAAAAAGACATGCCAAAGATTTATATAAATATGACTAATAAACGAATTGCAGTTAAAACGGTTTTAGCATAAAACAAAATTTATGAGATGCCTTGAAAAATCAAAATGTTAATGCATACCAAATAACATGAATTACAACCAATACCAATTTAGGCTCTAATTGTCCTCTTGCAACAAGTATTGCTAGAAACAATAGATGTCAGATTTTCTTCATGTTTGGGTAAGATGCAAGAAAACTATCTTTCTTCTAAGGTATTTATTAAGAAGAAAGTTTGAAAAGGTATTTGCACAAGCAAGAAATAGGAATAATTTCAGGAAGAACTAACCGAATAAATTATAATGCATAAAAATATTAATTTTTTCAGAACTTCATAACATATCAAAAAAACTCCAGGTCTTAGATCTTTAATTTCATAAATTATACAATACTTTGTAGTTTTTTTTGGTGATATTTAAATATTTATTAAAAAAAAGACTGATATTCTTAGAACTTCAAAAGTTCAATTATCTTAGTAAAAGAATATATATAATTCAATGTGTTTAAAAAAAAAAAAACGGGATTATTGCTTATTTTTTTAAAAAATGATTAAAGTGCTACCAAAATAACAGTGGACAATATTTTTAAGTAAGTAATTGTATCATAGCACTGATTAAAAGATTACTAAATAAAAAAATGATTTTCTAGTCAATTCTATAACTATATGAATTTTTTAAATTTAGAAATGACATCTGTTCTATTGTGAGACAGTAGTATAGTTTACAAATTACTGAGAAAAATAATTAACAATCAAAATTTAAACAAAACTAATACTTGTGGTCCAAATTTTATCTATCAGAATGAAAAAAAAGTTTTAAATGTTTAATAAAATCAAATAAGGATGATTTTATATTTTCTGTTTTACATTACAATTTTTTATTTCAAGGAATGCAATATTTATTTTTTTAATCAAGCGCACTATATTTATTAATATTTTTAGTAGAAGCATTTGTTTGAAATTTATGTAATGTTTATCATTCACAAAAACATCATACTTTACATTTGAAGATTTCACTGCATGGGTAAAGTCAATTCGAAGTAGACACCAAGTCGTTTATTTTTCAGTTTTATTAATCATTTAATTTATTCTCATTTTTAACTCTACATCTGTACATTATGTCATGTAACATGGACTTTTTGAAGAACTTGGGACATTGTTTATCCCTTAATATCCCTTAATACGATCAATACGATAAGCTCCATGACCTGATAAATAGCGCTCTTCTTCTTTAAATTTGATTAATGGTGATTTGGGTTGAAAATCATTATTTTGTGGGCATGGCTTGAAACAGGTTTGTTGTTCTTCCATTGATTTTGCAAATGGTACTTCAATTTTGTTCTGAGAGCAATGATTTAATGTTTTTTCATGCATGCATTCCATTTCCTGTAATAGAGAAAGCATCCTAATATATATAAATTTGAACTTTATTACACCATTTTATCCTTAAACATAACTTTTAGTATATATGTATATATATATATATATATATATACATATGCATGCTGTGTTAAAATATATATTGCCTATATATATATACATATCTAAAACTTGATATTGCCTATATATATATATATATATATATATATCTATATATGTACAAGTTTGAATGGTACTGGTACAGGACTGAATGGTACTGGTTTTTTAAATTCATTTTTAGAATAGAAAGTAATTTTATAAGTGAGTAAAAGAAATTTTAAACTAAGTTTACTATGTCATGGAATATATTTATATGAATTTATCTTCTGTAAAAAGTAAAATAACTTCCTTGACAGAACTTGGAAAAGAGAAATACCTATATTTTATCAATAATATTCTGTAAATAAATTTAAATAAAAAAGATAGTTTTAACCAGAATCAATTCATTACTTTAATTTGAGTGATTCAGTATTAATGCACATTTGAGTGATTCATTATTAATTTAATTAAAAGGTGTGAATACTTTCTAGATTAAAAATAGTTCATGTTAAAATTTTAAGTACAGTTTTACTAATGAATAAATTTATCGGTCTTTATTATAATTCACTATCTAATTTCAAATGTAATATTTTAAATATTGAATTGAAAGTAATCTTTAAATATCAATTGTAATAGCTAAGCTTGAGTACTTGAGAGAATTGTGTAAAGACATCATAAGAAACACATTTGATTATTAACTTATAATGGTTTTTTTGTAGTAAGTTCATTAAAAATTGTTGTATGATATAAAAGGATTGAAATTCCATTGCTGCTTTTTATTTTTTGATTGTAATTGTATCCAATACAGTGAACCAAATATCACTATGCACTTCATCTCAATAGAATATTTGCTAATATGCTAATTTTTTTTATGTTTTCAAATCTTAATGGTTCAAAGTAAAGTAAGAAAAAAAGAGAATTCAGTCATAAGGATAGAAGTTCTAATTTAAGCTATACATACCTGAGAGGGTTCTTTAGCTTGGTTTCCAACTTGCAAATGTGTAAACTCAACCAATGAACTGTCACCCATGGAATTAATTTTTTGGCTAGGGCCTGGATAAGTTGTGTTGCAAGGAAGCTTTGATTCCATCATTTGTGCTTTATTATATTTCTTATATCTTTTTATCATTTTCTGCCGAATCCAAATTTTCTTAGTAGATTATTTGAAGTTTAAGTTCATAAGTGTATTAAACAATAATATTACCCATGATAATATTACCCATGATAATAAAATCCACAAAATTTTTAGAGTTAGCTTAATTCAGTGTGGATGACTCACTTTTAAGTTAAAGTTTACAAAATTAAATTTGCATTTTCTTGGATCAATTTCACATTCTATATCTTTTACAAAATCTTGTAGATGGTTATTTTTTCGACTTTTCCTTTTATCAAAACAATTAAAGTGATAACTAGCTTTCTTTAATCTCTTATATTTCAATTTTTTTGTCTCTGTTTTCACCAAAATATTTTTTGAACATCAAATTTTATAAGTGAATAATAACCAAAAACAAAAATATTAAAAATATAATTAAAAAATCATTTTCATTAAAATACCATCAAAATATTTTTTTATACCATTGCTAAGAGACTTGTAATTTTCATGAGCTTGTAGTAGTGCTAATTCTAATTGTTGAATTCTGTGTATCATTTCATTGTCCTTGTTGAATTTGTTCACAATTTCTAAAGATGAAACATTGTCATTCTCTCTTTCACATTCAAGCAACTTCATTTGGGCTCTTAAGCTAGATATATTGTCCATGTTGTCTAGGTCTTCATCCAATCTAAGAAATGGTGATCATGTGGTAAAAATTCCCAAAAGTAGAAAATCACTTCTAATGAGTCAGTGTTTTTAAATTTTAAAGTCAATTTAAAAAAATGTTCTCACAGATAATATCTTCATAAACCAAATTATTTTGCATTATGTTAGATTTTTACAGGTGCACACAAATAAACTGTTGCAACTTTTAATATGTCTCTGATATATATATACTTTTAAAAATTCTAAAAAAATTCATTTTGAGTCTTATTATTGATACTATCTGTATTATTCCAAAAAAAAATGTAATATTTTTAGCATGTTTAATTTCTAGAGTTTTTGTTTTGATTTATTAGTTAAACTGACAAAACATAAAATAAGATAAACATTTTGATAAATTTTTGAAATGTACTTATTTATTTTTGTATTTTTTAATTTCAAATTTTTTTTGTTAGGTTTTACCTTGCATTGTAAGCACCTTGTGTATGATTTAGATCATTTTGTAGCAGTGATTTGTCTGTCACTATCTATTACATCCAAACACAGTTCACAACATGATATGTCAACTGAAATAAGTTGGCACATATAAATAAGTTTGTTGTTATTTTAATGAAAAATTCAACAACATGAGTCTATAAAAACAGAGTCAGAAGTTGGCATGGGATGGGATTGGGGGGGGGGGGTACCTGAAGAGGGGGTGGGGGAGGAGAGGGGGCAAAGGGAATGGAGCAACACTGTTGTTGACACTTGAGAGTGCAATCCTCCTCCTCCTCCTCCTCCACTTCCTGTCCCTTCATTCCATGCACTATGTCTTCTCCTTCACCACCACCACCACCACCACCACCCTTGTTGCTGATGCTGCATGTGCCTTGTTCATCTCTTTCTTCTCTTCCTCCCCCTCCTCCATGGTGGAGATGGCTCTGGCTCTGACTCAATTGGGAAACAGCAAATTCCAGCCCTCCTATCTGTCCCTTCAAACCTAATCCAGGCACCCCCCCCCCTTTTGCATTCAATGATCATACTTCCAAATGGACGGATGGATGGATGTACAGATGGAGGAACGGATGAATGAATACAGGAGTGAAGGAAGAAACGGTGGATGGGTGGAAGGATGGATGGATGGATGGCTGGGACGAACGGACGAACGAACAAAGGAAGGAAAGCGGAGAAAACGCAGAGCAGAGAAGGGCAGAGCAGCGCAGCAGGAGGGAGCACCGGCGATGACTTCTCGGGCGTGAACAGCAGCAGCAGCAGCACCACCACCACCCTCGTCCTGCATCACAGCATCAGCATCGCAGCAGCAGGCACCACCCTCCACTCCCACAACATCTTCTTCTCCCTCTCCTTCTCCTTCTCTCTCCCTCTCCCTCCTGCTCCATCCACTGCCTCCCATTCCCATTCCCATGCCGCCTTCTTCGTTCTCTACGCTGCCTGCTTCCCATTCCTCCCCTGTTCCTGCTCCCGCCTCTCGATTGGCGTCCTTTGATTGCGTCGTGGGTTCTACTATGTCCACGTTCTCTTCCACTCCTGCACCTATGTTATGTACCCGCTTATCTCCCCGCACCCCACGCAGTTCCGTGCCTGCACCACCGGCAAATGTGTTTTCAACATTCCCTCGTCCTTTATCATTCCTCATTGCCCGACTCAAATGAGCCGCATCTTTCTTCGTACTTTCTAACTCCTTCAAAGCCTCGATATCATTGCTGGCGTTGAGCAACGGCACAGGAAATTGCAGAAGATGATGAAATGCAACGTTCAACTGCTCCACTAAGTTGGCTGCTAAGCACTTGGTGCGTTGATCCGCCCTGCTGGCAAGCTGGCTCGCATTGTTCACTCTAATATGCACAGCCTTGGAATGCCCGGCAAGCTCCTCCACAAGGGCACAAGCAGTGCTTACTTGGTTGGTGACAAGGGCCAAGTCATGACTAAAGATGCGCTGGGTCTGGGTGTCGGGAAGTTGCAGAGCACCATGAAGGGCGACATGGGCGTGGTGGAGGTCGAAAAGGCGTGGGGCGGGCTGCGAGAGGGAGCGGGTGAGGGCGAGAGGAGGGGCTGATTGCTGCTGGTGCTGGATCAGTTTTTGTTTGAATGCATTGCTCTCATCAAGTTTTGCTTGCTCCAGCCCTTTCATTTCAGCTTTTAATTCAATGATTTTTTTCTCAGTAAATTCTGCATGAGTTTGAAATTTTTCATTTAAATCTCTTAACTCTTTATCTTTATTGCTTATTGCGTTTTCTAACTCACTTTTTGTATCCTGTTTAAATGTCACCGTTAAATTAATTTTAGGATTAAAAAAATCTTTACAAGAAAAACTTATATTATCTTCTTATCATGTTAATTAATGATCTCGTTTTTGTAGTACATATATGTATGCATATATAAAAAGATTTTGACATCAATTTGTAAATAAATCATAAAAACATGAGAGATTCCATGCACATACTATAAATTAAACAAAAAGATATATATTATTCATGGATTAAGTTTGAAAGTATTGTTTGACTATTTTCTTTAGCTTTTCAATTTTTCGAAATAATTCTTTGTTTTAAAAACTTGAACATAAAATTCAAATTAAATGAGAAAATTTTAATAATAATTTAGAGAAATATCACTATAATGTAATTCTATAAATGATTTTTTTTGTGATGTTTTATTTTAATGCTATATATTACACAAATATTGACATGTATTTATACATGCTAATGAAGTAACATTAGAATGTGAGAAGCATTGATAATCATGAAAAGGGTTTGAGCTTCACCTTATCTTTTTGTGTAGTCTTATTTGATTCTTGAAGCAACTCAATGTCTCTTTTGAGAGCATTAATAGTTTTTTGCATATTATTATTTTCCTGACGTAAATTCACTTTTTCAGCTTCAAGTTTGGTTTTTGAGGATGTTGCATTGCTGAAGTCCTGTATTAGTTCTTCCTTCATTTTTTGGATTTCGTTGTCTTTTGATGTAGTATCTAATTTATATTTATTATTCATGAACTGTAATTCCTTGATTGCCTCTCGCTTGTAGAGTTTATAATCTTCCTGCCACATCAACCCATTCAATATCAGTACTAAAATACATGCATCCATCAGTGTGTTTTTCCATCAATATATACATGTATGGGTGTGCGTGTACATGCACGTAAGGAGCGAGAGGGAAAATACACCCCACGAATTTTACTTTAAAACTACACATACCTACACAAAATCAGTCCATGGAAGCTCCACTTCCTACAGCTTGCTTTTATGACCTTAAGTTTTAGGAGAGCATTCTCAGATGCAGATTTCTCCTCCAGGATCCCAGCCATCTCTTGCTTCAGCTTCTCCAACTCCACTGTTAAATTCCCCCACAAACTTGCTGCTGCCCAGATTTTGATGTTCTTTCCGGAAGCAAATACCCACAGTTGCCAATCCACTTTCACCATTGACTTCACATACCTGCTTTGAACAGAGAATTTAGTTCTGTTTCTTTCTTTTCGGTTGATTTGAGTGGCTGCATGTATGTGCAGGAGGCTATGACAAAAATCGAATGCGCCCACGTATTCACACACACAAGCACAAGCAAGAAGAGTCTCCGGTGGAAGTGGAAGTCACAATGCTTAGGAGGCAGTGAAAAACAATTTGGTGTCCCACATTTTTGAGGAGGGCGTACCCGCCTTGATGACCCAGGGAGAAGAGAAGGGCGTGGGACGATGCATCCCAAACGAGGATGGTGCAATCGGCGGACCCGCTCCAGACATGGGGGCCCATCTGCACTAGGCTGCACACGGGTCCTGCATGGCCGGACAGGGTGCGCCTGAGGGACACATCCAGGACGCTCCACACTTTGATCAGATTGTCCTCGCTACCACTCCACACCGTGCTCTTCCCCACTTGACACAGCACCAATATGGCAAGCTTATGCCCTACAAGCGTGTGCACATGTTCAACCTTGCAATTCTACACACCTAGATGCGAATTTTCCACGTATTGGAGCACTGCGATGTGCGAATTGGTGCTAGTAGTTTACATTGTGAAGAATAAAAAGAGGGGATGATAATAACCATTACAAACATTAATCGTGTTTTGAATAATCATTGATAATTAGATACCAAGAACAACACCACCAAAAGAAAACACCATCGAAACTAGCCCACCTGCTCCTTTTTTGACATCCCCAAGGATGTCGTGATGAGATTTGTGGTCAAGGAGTGAGCATTGCGCAACTTCAGGTTCATTGGAACTGCTCCACATTTGCATTTCAGTGTCATCCAATTCCTTTCGAACCATACAAAGCCATCTAATTGACGTATGGTGATGCCCATACGCCATCAGGGCCTCTCCTGATAAACTCCACTTTCTAATTTGGAAGTCTACTCCTCCTGCGATAACATTCAAAATATATCACGCACAACATCAATGTGCAGGTTTTTGACACACTGATCCTAGCAATACCACACCAATGGTCACAATGACTGCAATGAGTTATGATGCACCAATCTCAACAACCACCTGATTATAGAAATAAAATAACCGAAATCATGCAAACTTAAACACGTGTCTAATGATAGGACCACATCGATGCATAACCCCTAAGAACTTTTTTCCAAAAGAACACAGAACTCATGTGTTGAAACACAATACATAGAAATCACCAGACCACACGGAATGGGTCATCGCCAGAATGCAGGATACCCCTCCTGGGTGACCCTTCCAACGCGTTCCAATGCTCTTATTTTCTACGCTCATGATAGCAATATTGCCATCGGAGAATCCCAGCCACACATCTCGCCGATCATTTGTCCCTTGGAGCACATTGATCGGAACCCCAACTCCGTCATGGAATTTTATGTTGGTTGCATCCTGTGAACATAAACAAGAAAACAAGACGAAAAATGACAAGATCGAGCATCACGCACTCATGCAACCTGGACAACTCATTCCACGTCCACACATTCTGCACACATAGGAAAACTCGGTAAATGTGGGAACAAGAAGGGCATGAAGGTATGACTCCACCAACCCCCGTGCTCCACAAGTAGAGGACGCCTTTGTGGTCGCTTGTGAACAGCTGCTTCCCGGTGTACGTGGCGCATCTCACTCTCTGCTGCACCGTCGCCACACACGCCACTGAAGGAAGGAAATGTACATACACACACAAACTCCGAGTCAGTGAATGGAATAGAATGGACTGCATCAATCCTGTCTGCGTCTGTCTGTCTCTCTCCCTCTCTCTTTCTAGCACACCCGAAGGCACAGACAGAGAAAAACAGATCGTCTTCTCATAGCAGCCTCCCATGGCAAACGCACCCTGCTTGAGAAAACATCTGAAACGGACATGAAACTGACATTACGTGCAGCTGCAATGAAATGAAATGGAATGGAATGGCGCCAACCTTCCAAGTTGCGAACGTCGATTGCTGCTGCAGGCGGTGGTCTCATGGGCTTCACAATCATGGCCATTGCTCCAATCCTCTCAACTCCCAATTCAAAAAACAAGAAAATACAAAAACAAAAACATAACAATATGCAGAAAAAGAAGAAGAAGAAGAATGTGATACTGTTAGGTCTGCATCAGCATGGCCATGGCCACAGAACAGAGTAAAGCAGAGCAGGGGAGAGGCTGCATGCACTGCATGCATGCTGAGTGCAATCCTCCAGAGGGAGGGAGGGAGGGAGGAAGGAAATAGGGTTCTCTTTGATCCCTACTATGTGCGTGTGTGTGAGCATAACCAACAACCAACCCCCTTCGTTCATCCAACAATGAATGTGCATTGTGCAACAATGAATGTTTGTTCTAATTTATACTTAGAAAGTCATGGTTCAAAAGTCTTTTACAGATTTGGCCATTGAAATTTAATCTCCAAATTAGGTATTGGATGAGCTTTTGAAATCAAGTCATTCAAACAAAAAAAATTATACCAATCCAAAAAAATTTAGATTGTTCTTTTTTATTGGATAATTCATAATCAAAGAGTAATTAGAGTAGCCTAAAGAGAGGTAGCCTAAGAGTTAAATGTCTTAAACTAATATAGATTGAATCATTAAATCTACTAATAGAATAAGCTAAAGTTGATGCCACCATTGATGCTCAAATTATAAATCTTTAGGATGTGTAGAACCATATTTTCTATGCAATAGGTCCTCTTTTAGCACATGTCTTTTATCTAAAATAAAAAAAGATTTATTAGTTGAAGGAATTTGATCCAAATTTAATTCCATATATGATAATCTTTTAAGTGATATTAAATCATAGTATAAGTTTAGGAGTGTGTTTACAAAATTCTTAAAGATCTTTGCTTTTTGTTAAAAATAACTATCATGATATAATTTTTATTTATTAATATTTTGATTATTATAATAAAAATTATTTATTATTAATATATATATATATATATATATATATTTTGTGGTGTACAACAATTATATATTTTAAAGTAGATTTAAAATTTTTTATAATTAAATATTTATAAATTGATAAAATTCATAAAAAAAACTATTATAAATATTTTTAACTATTAAAATTTTAATAATTAAATATAAAATAGAATATTTATATAATACATTTTATGTAGTATTTTTATTTTAGCTAAATAATTTATTATCTATTTAGCATATTTTTAAGACAAAAATCTATTCTTATAGTATTTTATAAGTAAATATTATTATTAATAGTTTAAAATTTTTAATAAATAAAAATTTATTTAAAATATTTTATTAATTTTAATTTTTAAATATAAAATTTTATTAAAGCTACTTATAATTTAATTTAAAAAATTATCATAGTCTTGAAAGTTTTTATTGTTATATATACATATACTAATTGTAACTATAGAATAAAATTCTTCTACTAAGAGCCTCATAAAATCATCAAATTAATATTAAAGTACTTTGTAAAATATTTATATAACAATTTTAGGATTCTAATCCACACCTTATGCTACTATAGCCAAGATCTCTAAGATTAATTGGCTTGATTGCTCCATAGAGATATTTATATGTTCTCACCCTCTTATAATAGATGACTTATTTTATGACAATAAACAAACAAATACACTTAGTAGTATAATAAAAAATGATTGAAAATCTAAAAATATATTAAATTATTAATAAGTATATTGATTTCATCCTAACAAATCTTGAAGTTATCTTCTATTTTGTTAAAATTTAAAAGAATATATATATATCTACACATATAAATATATTTAGTTTATAAAATTTAAACAAATAAAACTCAAAGTAATAGACCAAAATTATCTTCATATCTTGCTATAATTGAGTGCAATCATAGCATTAAATTAATATGTGAGCTATAAAAATATTATTATTATAACTTTATTATCTAATTATAAAAAAATAAAAATAAAAGTATTTAGACTTAAAATTAAATCAAGATATGTAATAAAAAATAAAATTATATACAAAAAATTTGCTTTAACATCCATTTTCTAAGAAAGGTTTTGTACTAAGAAAATAAGAAGAAGAAGTAGCTTTTAAAGCTTGTGATTGGTTGAACTTAAGAAGCTTCTTTTAGTTAGCTTTATACTTAAGAAAAGCAGCTAAGAGGTCATTAAAAAAAAATTAAGATAGAATCTTTTTCTTTTTAAAAAAAAAAATATTATAGATAATATTATTTCTTATTTTTTTTAGATCCACTTTAATAGGTGGTTTTTATAAATTAAATATCAAAAAATACTAATATTATCCATTAAAAGTTAAAAGATTAATTATTTTTATATTTTTTATTATTTTCACTATTAGATAAAAGCTATTATATTTAAAATTTTAATAAAAAATAATTTGATATATATAAGTGCATCTTTTTACTTTATTCTATTTCTAAAGATTAAGGCTTTTAATAGATAGTTTTATTTTCACCAAGCAAAAAATCTTCATAAGGTATTTGAACCCTAGTTTTTTAAAATAGCTTTTTGTATCAAAAGATCTTCTAATATGCTACAAGATTTTAAAATTATTAATCACTATTGGCTAACATGTTAAAAATCAAGTACAAAATTTTATCTATGTCTAAGTTTATTGTATGGCACTACTTCACTTCATTATACAACCTAATCATATTTAGAAGTGTAACTTCTTTAATTTTTATTATTTATGATTATAACATGTCTTTACTTTATAATTCCAATGTCATATTTTGTGTAGTTGTAATAAAGTTATATTATTTTTTTATTAAAACTATTTATTATTAGTATATTTTTATGAAAATTCTATATAATTAAGTGCAAAGAAGCAACTTATATGAATATAAAGTTATTAGTAAAATCCCAATAATTGTCAATCTTCTTCATGATTTTATTGGAAAATACTTTAATTCTTAATAAAGAAGCAAGTAGATAATGTCCCTTCCAAATTACTCCCTAAAGTCTTTGGTAGACTTGTCCTATTCTAAAATATCAAAAAACTTAATAACATTTTGTTAAATAGAGCATAAGAAATCATTGAAGTAGAGTAATATTTTCTTTATTTATTTTGTGAAAAATAAAAATAAAAAAAACAAAAACAAATTATAAATATAAATAAATAAACAAACATGTATAAAATTAAATTGAAGCTAAAAGAAAAGAAACCTTCAAAAAACCTTTAAAAAACCTTAAAAAAGCACTTGGCCTCTTTGCACATCTCAGCATTACCCTTGCCTCCTTTGTCTAATTCCAACATTCAAGTATTAAGGAAAAAGAGTATTTAACTTATGACAATATTGATTGCATAGCACCATATTTCTTATTTATAATATTCCTGTTTTGTTAAAATAACTCATGATAATAATGTTGTTGGAAGTTTTATTATTATCTCTTTAAGAATCAAGTTCATGCTGTGAATACTTTATAAAGATATTTTCAGAAAGTATCATTCTTTTAAAAAAGCGGTTATTGCAAAATCTATGAGTACATTGTGATGAAATAAAGTTTTCAAGTGTGTGCCAATTATGTACAAAAGGCATGTTGAACAATGAGATTACAAGAATAAAAAGCTAAAGAATTGTTTTCAAAATGTTGGTTGTAATAATGTATTTATATATATATATATATATATATACACACACACTAGTGGAAACCCATTGAACTAGTGGAACGGACAAGGCAACCCATGAAATGGAAACCCATTGAACTAGTGGAATAGATAAAACAACATCCATAAAATGGAAACTCGCTGAACTAGTGGAACGGACAAGGCAACATCCATGAAATGCAAACTCGTTGAACTAGTGGAATGGATAAAATAGCATCCATGAAATGGAAACCCTCTGAACTAGTGGAATTGATAAAACAACATCCATGAAATAGAAACCCGTTGAACTAGTGGAATGGATAAAACAACATCCATGAAATGGAAACCCGCTGAACTAGTGGAACGGACAAGGCAACATCCATGAAATGTAAACCCGTTGAACTAATGGAATGGATAAAATAGCATCTATGAAATAGAAACCCGCTGAACTAGTGGAATTGATAAAATAACATCCATGAAATGGAAACCCATTGAACTAGTGGAATGGATAAAACAACATTCATGAAATAGAAACCCGTTGAACTAGTAGAATGGATAAAACAACATCCATGAAATGGAAACCCGCTGAACTAGTGGAACGGATAAGGCAACATCCATGAAATGTAAACCCGTTGAACTAGTGGAATGGATAAAATAGCATCCATGAAATGGAAACCCGCTGAACTAGTGGAATTGATAAAACAACATCCATGAAATGGAAACCCATTGAACTAGTGGAATGGATAAAACAACATCCATGAAATAGAAACCCGTTGAACTAGTAGAATGGATAAAACAACATCCATGAAATGGAAACCCGCTGAACTAGTGGAACGGACAAGGCAACATCCATGAAATGGAAACCTGTTGAACTAATGGAACAGACAAGGCAACATCCATGAAATGAAAATCTGTTGAACTAGTGGAACAGACAAGGCAACATCCATGAAATGAAAATCTGTTGAACTAGTGGAATAGACAAGGCAACATCCATGAAATGGAAATCCATTGAACTAGTAGAACGGACAAGGCAACATCCACAAAATAGAAACCCGTTGAACTAGTGGAACAGACAAGGCAATATCCATGAAAATGAACTTTGTTTTGTATTTTTTTTACTACATTTCTTCTAATTTTTTTTAATTACAATTATATGTGAAACGGCAACATACATAAAAGGGCAATATATTTTTTTACATTGCAAAATAGCATATATTTTTAGTGAATTTGGCATAGTTTTTAATTATTTTACTAAATAAACGCAATTCTATTATATCATAGATATATAACATTTTTTATGTATAATTTGGAATAAAATTTGCTTATCTTTAAATAAAATAATTTTTTATAAATATTTTATAAATATAAATAATTTTAAAAAAAATTAATACTTTATTTTAAAATGGCATAAATAGATTGAATTTTTAAAGTATACAATTTTAAACCTTAATTTCAAAGAAATTATCATGTTGAGTTCACAAATAATATTCAATAAATCATGTACCAATTAATTTTATATTTATATACTATTAAAAGTAATCTTTAAAGTCATAAATTAATAATATTTTTACATTGTAAAATTTATTTGATGGTCATCTTTTATATATCATTTATTTTTTTGTTTAGATGGTTGAAATTCAAAGGATGGGTGTAGTCTCAATAAACTTCTCACTTGATGATGATAGTATCTTTTTTCTTCTTTGTAAATTTTAAATATTCAACATGATCATCTTTGTTGATTCTAAAATAATAATTTTTTTTGGATCTTTTTCAAATATTACAAAAAAAATTATTATAAAAATATTGTTGTAATTTTTTTTTGAAATCCAAATAAATAAAAAAAAAATAAATAAAAAAATAAAAAAATAAATATATATATATATATATATATATATATATATATATATGGTACCATAGATATACATTGATTTTATCACATGGATAGAAATATTATTAAATTTTTTTTGATAATTTTGTAATAACTTCAATAATTATTGAATAGATTATTCTATTCATGCATATATTTATAAATGTCATAAATGATTGAAGGAAATTTGTGACTATAATCATTGTTATAAGAAAGTGTGGAGCATCCTAGAAAATATCTAT
This sequence comes from Physcomitrellopsis africana, assembly GCA_036785485.1. Classification (NCBI taxonomy): domain Eukaryota; kingdom Viridiplantae; phylum Streptophyta; class Bryopsida; order Funariales; family Funariaceae; genus Physcomitrellopsis; species Physcomitrellopsis africana. Next base: position 30,198 of record JAWRVF010000449.1, on the reverse strand, counting down.
TAAACACTTGTAATTCTAATCAAGTGTTTTTTTTAATAATATATATATATATATATATATATATATATATATATATTGATAATTTCACTAATTGTGAGCAAAAAATTTGTTTCTTCATATTAATTTAGCTTAAAAATTTAGAATTTTTTTTTAAAAGTTAAAGATTTAGAGTTAGAAGGATAAATTAGAAAGTTAGTATGACTAATTAATAAAAATAGTAGTTGAAAAATATATATAATAATAATAATAATAATAATAATAATAGAGAAGTGGTAGTCACTATTCCTACGTGAGAAGGGGGTGGAAATTAAGTTTAATGAGCAAAAAGAGGGAAAGGGAAGAAAAAATATAAACCTCAAAATTTACTTAAAATAATAAATATTTCTAGAGTGAATATTTCTATATGAAAATAGGATAGGAAAGAGCCCTAAACTAAGCCCTTGTAATCTTTGTAATGAGTTTGAGACTTAGGAAAAAAAAAAAAAAAAAAAAAAAAAACAATGAATGTAAGTCCATTGGCAGTTATGGAGAAAGAGGCGGTTATTGAGAAGCTGATCTTAAGAAATGTAACAGACATGAGCAAGAAGTAGGAAAAAAAAAAAATGCATGCATTAGATCTGTTAGTGGGATGTGAGTGTAGGGTTTGCAACAGAACCATTGGCTTAGAATTCGGAGTTATCATGGTGATAGAGTAGTTTTGCAGAGGGGCAGTAAGTTCGAGTAGAGGTAGAATTTGCAACAGACTTGGTCTAGGCAACACGGCTTGAACAGAGGGCGATATTTGTGTGGTGGATATATTTCAGTTTAGAAGAGAACATAGGATAGCGATGATAGGTGATGATATGTACAGAGCGGAATTGCTTGAAAAATCATAGCATCAAGGTTAGATGCAGAGATACAGCAGGTTGGAGCGATGAGGAGCATAGTAAAGATGTTGTAAGGGACGTAAACACGGCAGGAGGACATTTAGGGCGCACATGAGCTAAGGGCATATGATGGACGATGGTGGCCGTGAGCGTAATAGAGGATGTTGGTGGGCTGAATCGATATTTGATAGTTGACACTCTATGTTGTGGCAGTTTGGATACATGGTGTTGGAAAAGTGAAGTTGAGAATTAGAACAAGGACGGCAAAGGTGATTGTGTGGCTGTTGAGGGATCTGATGAAGACAAAGTGGAGAAATGATCAACAAGGTGCAAGGTGTATGAGAACATTTCGATCGTGTTGTGTGGGAATAAAAAGGTCGTAAAGCACATGATGGTGGAAGCAATGACAGGGCGCTCTAATGATCCTCACTCGAACGTGGTTGAGTTGTGAAGTGAAAGGTATTGATATAATTAATTAGTGAGCGGGCAGCGGAGTAGAATTACAACAATTATTTACGATCAGGAAGAATAAACGGAGATTAGTGGGAGAAGACATTTGCAAATGGGCAAAGATTGGTGTGACGAGGCAACGATTAGGGCCTGGAATATTAAAGTTCAACAAAGAGTTCCTTGGATTATTACAATATAGAGTTTAAACCATAGTAAATTTCTAATAGTCAAAAGAAAGTTAGGAATTAAGTAGCGGCTAGGGTCTCGACAGGCGGCTAGGTTTAGGGTCTCGACAGGCGGCTAGATTTAGGGTCTTGACAGGCAGTTGGATTTAAGGTCTCGACAGGCGGCTAGGTTTAGAGTCTCGACAGGCGGCTGGTTTTAGATGAATGTAGATGAAGTCTATGCATATTGGATGTGAACTCTACTTATAAGTAAAGGGTGTTGGAAGTGAGAGTTATCTCATTCTACACTTCTCTTTGTGTGCAACCTTGCTGATGCTAAGTGTTGTGGCTTTAAACTTCTAGTTTTTTAATAGGTTATGGATCCACTCACATTTGCTTGTGAGTTTTAGAAGTTTTATGAAGTCTTTGTTGTTGTTTGGAATAGTTCTTATGGTGTTTGCTGATGTTAGAGTTTGTATAATCTTAGCTTATGTTATGGCAAGAAGAGGTTCTGATTTGTAAGCTTAGAGATCTCTAAAATTGCTTTGTGGATTCTTATCTCCTTGGATAGTGAGTTTAAGACCATTGTGAAAGACCTTGATAGTGTCTTTATATGTTTTTGAAATTGTTTCATTAACCTTGTGCATTTCATTAAATAGTGAGTTGAAAGAATGGAAGAACTTTATTGAGAGGTTCATAAGAGTGCATATACTAATTAGAAGCTTTAAAAGATCACTTGAGAGTGCTTTGAGTGAGAAATCACTCTTTTGTTCACAAGAAGATATTCTAAATTTCTGCTAGTGCAAATTTATTTTTGGTGATTTTTGATCACATAGAAACTTCTTTTCTCAATATTCTTTGATACACTACTTTTTAGAGATGGCTTCTAGTGAGGGTGAAGGTTTGAGAGTGATTGAGAAGTTTAGAGGTGACAATTTCTATCATTGGAAGGTGAAAATGGAGCTTTTGTTGGCATCTTTGGACCTTTGGGACATTGTAGATGAGAGTGAAGACCTTCCATGCATAGATGCAAGTATTAAAGAGAAGAAAGACTTTAAAAGACGTGAAAAGAAGGCTTTTGGCATGATTGCCACAAATGTGGATGAAGCCAATTTTTCACACGTTATCCATTGCAAAGGACCAGCGGAAGCATAGAAGACTCTTTGCAATATTTATGAGAGCAAGAACTTATCCAACATCCTCTTTATAAGGAGGAAATTCTTCACTTACAAGATGAAAGAAGGTGAAGACCTTATGGCTCACGTCAACAAGGTAAAGGCTCTTGTAAATCAACTAGCTATTGTTGACAAACCTTTAGAAGATGGTGATATTGTCATGACCTTGCTCATGAGCCTTCCGGAGTCCTACAACTATCTTATAGTAGCATTGGAGTCCATCAAGTTAAAGGAGCTTACAATGGACTATGTGATGGCAAGACTTGCTTATGAAGTGACCAAAAGGAAAGGAAAGGAGCATCAAAGTGAAGACTCGGCTCTCTTCTCAAGACAAGGCAAAGGTATCTATTCCAACCAACGTGACAATGGAAAAAATAATGTGAGAACTTGCTTCATTTGCTGAAAATCAGGTCACTTTGCAAGAAATTGCTACAAGGTCAAGAAAGGAGATAGAGAGAATGCTAACAATGCACGTGATGAATTTGGAAGAGATGACTTTGTATTCATGGCAAGTGAAGGCACTTCTATGGCTGCCATGTCTAAGTAGATTATTGATTTGGGTGCTACCAAGCACATGACTCCATACAAGTGTTCTTTTAATACTTATGAAGAAATTCTAGTAACAAATGTTTAGTTAGGAGACAATGGCATGGTACAAGCTATTGGAATTGGCTCCATTGTGGTGGAGATTGTTGTGAAGAATGAAACCAAGAGGATCAAATTGAAAGAAGTCCTACATGTGCCAAAGATGAAGAAGAATCTTCTTTCGGTGAGCAAACTTGTGTGAAATGGTTATAAGGTTCAATTTGATATGAATGGATGTTTTGTGAAGACATTTGATGGAGATAATGTTTTAAAGGGCTTTAGAGATGGCAACCTTTAAATCCTTAATTGTAAGAAGGTGAATGGAGTTGAAGTAGCAGCATTTGCTGAATTTCCAAAAGATGAAGACAAGTTTGGAATTTGGCATTGACGCCTTGGTCATTTGAATGCCAAAAGCATGAAGGAGCTCTAATCTATGGTAATTGGCTTAGATCTTGGTCAATCATACAACAATGCTACGACTCTAGCTTATGAAGGTTGTATTCAAGGCAAGTAACAAAGGGCCTCATTTTCAAGTGGAGTAGCAATACGAGCAAGAAAGTTATTAGAGATTGTGCATTCAGATGTTTGTGGACCTATGAAGACACCATCAATAGGAGGAGCAAGGTACTTTATCACATTTATTGATGACTTTTCAAGGAAGGTGTGGATTTTTATCCTTAAAGCCAAGAGTGAGTGTTTTTCAAGATTGAAGGACTTTAAGGCACATGTGGAAAAGCAATGTGAATGCAAGATGAAGGTATTACGCACAAACAATGGTGGTGAGTATTTGTCAAAATACTTTGATGAATATTTGAAGATTCAAGGTATTGCAAGACAAACGTCTACTCCTTACACTCCACAACAAAATAGAGTTGCTGAAAGAGCAAATCGCACCATTGTAGAGATGGCAAGGAGTATGTTTCATGCTCAAAACCTTGGGTATGAGTTTTGGGCGGAAGTTGTGGTAAATGCAATATACATAATAAAGATGGTGGAGACATAAATGAAGGTGAAGAGCTAAAGAAGATGGAGAAGAAAGTCTCTTTGATTCCTGAGACCAACAATGAAAGATATGAAGATGTTGAAGATGATGATGATAAGGAGTATCAACCTTTGAGTGAGAAAAGACAAAGTTTAAAAAAAAAGAAGCTTGGAAGAGTAGTTGGAGTACATGAAGGTGAATGTTCTTCAAATAAAAGGAGATATCCTATGAGGGAAAGAAGACCACTTGGTGAATGGTATAAGAACCACATTTTTCCTCAAGTAAGTGAAGAACATGCCAATGTTGCACTCCTTGCTGATCCATTGTCTTTATATGATGCAATGAAGTCCACAGATGCTATGAAGTAGGAAAAGGCTATGGAAGAAGAATACAAATCTCTCATGGACAATAGAATATGGAAATTAACTCAACTTCCACCAAATCGATCTTAAATTGGTTGTAAGTGGGTGTTTAGAACCAAGAGGGATGCAATGGGCAATGTTGTGAGATATAAGGCAAGATTAGTTGCCAAATGATACTCACAAGTTGCTGATGTTGATTTCAATGAGACATATGGTCTCGTGGCTAAATTCACCACTATCTGAACCATTGTGGCAATTGTGGCAGCAATGGACTTGGAGATGTATCAAATGGATGTGAAGACGGCTTTCTTGAATGGAGAGCTGGAAGAAGACATTTACATGGATCAACCTCAAGAATATGTTGAAGAAGGCAAACAACACCTTGTTTATAAGTTGAAGAAATCCTTGTATGGACTCAAGCAATCATCAAGGGCATGGTACCAACGGATTGACACATTCTTTGTGAATGAAGGATTTGTAAGAAGTGAGGCGGATCATTCCATGTATTTGATGCAATCTCAAGAGTTCTTATTGATTATAATCTTTTACATTGATGATTTAATCATCTTAGCTAACAATGTAAAAAAATTGAATTGGATGAAGGCCATATTAGAAAAAGAATTTGAAATGAGTGATTTGAGAGAACTCCACTATTGCTTAGAAGTGGAATTTATAAGAGATCGTGAAAATAAGACCATTATAATGAGCCAAAGCAAGTACATTGAAGAAGTATTGAAACGATTCAACATAGAGGAGTGTAAGCCAATTGGAACACCTTTAGAGACAAATTTGAAATTGATGAAGCTCATGGATGAGGAGTTTGCCCAAGTTGAAGGTGAGATGCAAAGTATTCCATACAAGGCAGCAGTAGGCTCATTTATGTATGCAATGGTGGTGACAAGAGTGGATCTTGCATATGCGGCGAGTGTTGTGAGCCAACACATGTCTAAGGCTGGACCTTTGCATTGGGCAACGGTAAAGAGGATATTGAGGTATTTAAAAGATACTAAAGACTTCAAATTATGGCTTGGTAGTAACAACATTGATTTGTAAGGTTATTGTGATGCAGATTGGATTAGAGATGCAAATGATAGAAGATCTACAATGGGATATGTGTTCTTTATTGGAGTGGGAGTCATTTCATGGAATTACAACCTACCATTGCAAGATCAACCATGAAGGCTGAGTACATGGTAGCAAGTCATTATGCAATGGAGGCTTGTTGGATAAGGCGACTTTTAGAAGACATTGGATTAATGCAAACAGAAGCAACTCCAATAATGTGTGACAATCAAGGATGTCTTGCATTTGCCAAGAATCCAAAGCACCATTTAAAAACAAAGCACATTGATATTCAACATCATTTCATATGAGAGAAGATTGAAGATGGTATAATAGGTATGAAATATTGTGCTACAAAAGAGATGCTTGCTGATGTGCTTACAAAGGTATTAGTGAAGGATAGACACCATAAGTTGATAAAGGCATTAGGCTTAAAAGTCTTTTGACAATTAGAAAAGTGGAAGTGTTAAAGTTCAACAAAGAGTTCCTTGGATTATTACAATATAGAGTTTAAACCATAGTAAGTTTCTAATAGTCAAAAGGCAACTAGAGATTAAGTGGCAGCTAGGGTCTCAACAGGCGGCTAGGTTTAGGGTCTTGATAGGCGGCTAGATTTAGGGTCTCGACAAGCGGCTAGGTTTAGAGTCTCGACAGGCGGCTGGTTTTAGATGAATGTAGATGAAGACTATGCATATTAGATGTGAACTCCACTTATAAGTAAAAAGTGTTGGAAGTGAGAGTTATCTCATTCCACACTTCTCTTTGTGTGCAACCTTGCTGATGCTAAGTGTTGTGGCTTTTAACTTCTAGTTCTTTAATATGGAATTATAGGATAGTGGCATGTTTGTTAAAGTAAGTGAAAGGCGGAAGCTGGACAAAGAAGGTCGAGTACAGTATTAGGCTGTGGTGTGCGGGACGCAGACAAATATATTCCAATGGAAAGGCTTTGTTAGATAGAAGAGTAGAGGTGTTCAGGATGGAGAATTTTCTCGTATTAAGAAGGAGTGGCTGACAAAGAAATCTTTTTTATTTGAAAGCTACGTTGATAAATATGGCGTCTACAAGTTTATGGATGTGTAGGACAAAAGAGATGCAACGATATTTTTATGTATAGCATAGGTTTCAGATTAGGAGATTGTATGATAGCATATTGTAAGGATTGTAGGTAATTTCCGTGAAGTGAAATTTTTATAAATATTATCTAATTTGATTGTAAAAAATTAAAAAATAAAAATTGGAAGTAACAAAGGAGAAGTTGTGGCAATGGAATGTGTAGCGGAGGAGGGAGACTAAAGCATTGAATAAGCAACTTAAGGAGTAAAAGAAAAACATATTAGAATTTCTTTGTATGGGAAAGATTGATCCATCGGGTTACAAATGCAATGAAGGTGGTGAGATCTTGCTTATACTAACCACTATAATCTTATCAGAATTATAAATACATTCATTTAATAAACACTATAACTGGTGTTTGTCTGGTGTTTGTACTAAATTTTGTTTGATGCAATTGTTGTAAATAATTTGTACATGAAATTACAGAACTGGGATATGTAAGTTCAATCAAATATTAAAATGTGTTTTCTTTTTCATTTTGCATGGATTTTTTAATATAATATTTTACTTGGTTTTTGCATCAATGAATCATTTTCTATCTGTATGTTTGTCCATGTCAAAATGTTTGCCTCTCAAAGTGTTTTATGTATCCATGTCAAATCCATGTATAAAAAAAGAAAAGATAACCATTTTTCTTTTTTAGACAACCCTTCCACCTCAACACTGTTTTTGTGTATGAAACAATTTCAGATATCATTGGTTCCAATTTTTGGTTTTTAGTGATTTTGGCATCACCGGACAGACAGAATTCTATTATATATATATATATATATATACATTCTTGTATGTGAGAAATTTTCAGATGTTTAGGGGAGAATGGGGAGGAGGGTCAGGAATTGCACCTCCCCCTATCCACGTGGCAGGCTTCCATTCTATTCGTGCGTGCGTGGGTGAATGAGGAATTGTGAATGAATGAGAGAAGGGATGAATGAGTTCCGGGCGTTGGTCCGGTGGGGTTCCATTCAGGTGAATGAATGAGAAGGGCGGATGAGGTGCTTCTTTGGCTCCTCCACCGTCGTCGTCGTCTTTGTCTTCTCAGCACAGTGATGCGTCGTTCTTTTTCTTCTCCTCCTTCGTCATCCGCTGAGTCTTCTTCCTGTTGTTGCTATTGTAGTAGTAGTATTAATAGTAATAGTGCTTGTAGTTGTAGAAGAGGAGAAGGATGGAGACAGCAAGGATGCTGGCAGTGTCGTCCATGGGAGGGTTTGGCTTGACAAGCGCAGAGGAAGGGGCAGGTGCAGATGGACTCGGGGACTCCTCCAACCACTGCCTCCAACTCTCCCGAACTAACGTGATCCTCTCACCACCCTGCTCTCTCTCTCTCTCTCTTACGTTAAAAAAAAACCCTGATCTATTGCTCCTTCCTCCTCCTCCTCTACCCCGTTCTTCTCACACTCTTGTGGTTGCTGGTGGTGATGCGGTTCATGCAGAAACTGATAGCATTTGCTGGATTTCTGGGCTTCGGAATGCTGTTGCAAATGATGGTACGTGCCCCGGATACTACCACACCGCACCACTACCTCGCCTTTCTCTTAGCACAGAATAATAACAACGACAACGACAATAACAAGAATTGGAAGGGAATAGAAATGTGGAACAATCCTTGTAAACAATCCTTCCTCCGATGCGTTGAGTTCTGTTTCGTTGCGTAGCGTGACCTTTCCTTGCCGTCGTGGGTTGCATGCATGATGTGAGTGGGTGGGTGGTCCTGCTCCTCTCCTCTCCTGCCAGTTCTGCCTTTCTACCAACAATACCCAATCTCATTGCTGCAGGGTGTGCACGCACACACACACAGTTATATATATATATATATATATATTCACACGGACATATATTCTTGATGAATTCTAATTTTATTACATTTAATGAATTCTATTACTACAAAAACTCAACTCCCCATCTTGAATCCTCTCAAGTAGACACGCATGAGTGTTTCCCAAAGTTGAAGACAATGTACTCAATTGAGAAAAATTACAGTACAGGGATTGTCTTCTTAACTGGATGAATAGAGTTCTACATGATTTTAAATTGTTTCAAAATAAATCTGAACATAAAAGTTTTGCAAAACCCAAATTTACTTATTTACTTATTCATATGCATAAGATATAGTTCATAATGCTTAGCATATTACCCAGCTCCATAAAAAAGATTCCAAAAATTAACTTTAAAAAATATTACTTGTAACTTTACGATAGTTTTTTTTTAACGAATTTTGATAACATTTGCATTTAAATTTGGAGTGAAATTTTCATGTGATAACTATTAGTTTATAAAAGTAAAAAAAATATATAAATGTAAATTACACCTGTATGTATCTGTGCATGTATATGTACACACTATAAAAGTTAATGTTGTAAAAATGAAGCTTTAATGAGATGTGTTTGTCCAGTTATATTCATAATTGTAATTTTTTTTATCTCGTATAAACCATATTACTACAATAGCTTATATAGAAATAAATAAATAAATAAGGCATTAATCAGATTTTTATTTGCAAATTTCTGGTAATAAGAGTTATTTATGTATTTATGAAATAGGATGGAGGAATAAATATTAAATTGAAAGAATTGACAGTGTTGGTATTTAATATTACATTATAAAAATACTAATATTTGATATTAGAATAATACTCATTACTAATCTTATTTCATAATTTTTTTGGTGATGTTCTTAGTTAAATTTCTTGAAAATGAACTTGATAAAATGAATGTTTAGGATCAGTAGTTGCAAATGTCAAGTATGGTGTATACAAATTATTATGTTCATCAGTGTATCAAATAATGTTCTAAGCACTGCAACTTAAAAGTATTATTGAAGATGATTTAAACAGTATGATTAAAATCATATAAGGAATCTGGTGATTAGTATTATGATAAAAGTAGCAAAAAAATACTTCCAAAGGAAAATAAAAATAAAAATAAAAAAAAACTGATGTATTAATGTCCATACTTATCATTTTTCCATGATGCAGTCAATGACAATGTTTCTATTGCCGAAAAAGTTTGCAGTTATGTATACTATGGGAAATTTATTCACAATATCAAGGTAATATTTTTATTGCTTTAGTGTATTTGATTTGAATAATTTCATACTTGAATTGTACTGTTTTTCCTCATATCATATTATCTTTAAAAAGATACTTTAGTTTGAAACATGCAAGCTGTCAATCATTTGAAACATTTACAATGTTTGCTCTAGTACTTGTAAAATTAAGATTCTGGCTGCAGAAATCTTGGTCTTTTAGAATTATTTTTTGTTAACATACGAAAATCATCCTGGGATTATGATAGCCATATGTTCATGATTAGTAACATCTTTACATGATTCTAAATGTTTAACATATTTAGTGTAGTATGTAGCATTTTACTGTTTCAAAGAAAGAAAACAGTAAAACTAAGAAGATTAATTCTGAAATGCATGGTGATTATGCACAATTTGATGTTACTACTTTTACAAAGTCATGCATCTATAATTGGAAATATTTTCTTGGCAACATTATAAATCACTATTTTCAAGTATTGCATAATTTTCTTGTTAATAAATAATTTATTAATAAAATAAATAAATTGTCATGTGAGATCTTGAGCATGTTAACCTAACCTAAAATATTTTTAATAGATTCAAATATCAGTTACACATCATTGCCTATTATTGGTATGTTAGGTAGTATCAAAGCTCTAAAGAACTAAAAATAATAATAAACTTGAAATACATCCCCAAAAAATTTGGTCAAATATCATCAACAAAATTTCATGAATATTTTATAGATTTTAATTTTAATTTGAAAAGTTCATAAAATTAACTGTATATTTCAATGTGGAATTCAGGGGTTGTCAATGATATCTAAATGATTCTTTTTTTAACAATTGTTGTCATGGTTATATTGACATTACATAGAGTGTATAGTGAATGACTTGTGATTGGAATAGTACTATGTTTCTAATAGGGCCTTTCAAACAAATGAAAGCAATGTGTGCACCAACAAGGTGGTTGGCATGCCTCATGTACTTCCTCAGTGTTGCTCTTGTTTTCTTTGCCGCCCTCAAAGTAAGTCATTTGTTCTTGTTCTATTCTAAGTATACATGAATTTAAATAATAGCATAAATTAATGCAATTCTTGAAAGCTAATGAACTTTTCTCATTGTAGTTTTTATTTGGTGAAGAAATGATGCAGTTAAATGACTACTTCTTGACAATTTTGAGCATCATTGTTGAATTGTGTGCATTTACCTGGTAAAAAAATCAATCCTGTTAATACAAAATTTTATTAATTTCGTTTTCTAATTTCTAACTATATTGAATATTGATTTTAAAAAATTCACATTTTAAGTTTATAAAACTAAAGATTAATCTGAATTCATCACAAAGAAATATTTGTTTTGAATGTAAGACTGATTATTACTTATTTTTTTGTTTAAGAAATTCATGCAATAAGAATATCTTGATCTTTTATGTTTAGTTGTTTTCTGTTATTGAATAGTAAAAAATCATTTTTCTGTTATCTGTTATTAAGTAATAAAAATTCGTTTATGTGTATATATATATATATATATATATATATATACTAGCAAAAATTTGTGTAAAAGTACATAGTATGTGACAGGTTGATTTTTAAAAAATATGAAACTTGGGCATGTTTGCATTACTATGAATATTGTATGTGTGACTGTTTTCAAGAATATGATGCAAAAAAAATATAATTGATAATTTTATATTTTTTTATCTTCAATTTAAAGAAAAAAACATGCATATACATACACACATACATACATACATGAATGGCATGTTGGTAAATACAGGTATGCATTAAGTTATATTCCATTTGCACGACAAATGGTGAAATCATGCTTTCAATCCTGCTGGGGTGTTTGAAGACTTTAAATGTATGCATTAATATGCAATATATAAATTTAATTAGATAGATTTTATTGGTTATGTATTTTTTATAACTTTTCAATAGATGTTGATAAAACTTATTGGTTCTTTGTCTTAAGTATGTACAGATCATATATTTTCTTTACATTGCCAAAATAACCTTATTTTTTTTTCAAATCAATGAATCATTTATTATAATATATTCATTAGAAACAATTTACTAATTATCTTGCACATTTTAGAACTTTACTCTTAGAGAAGAAATAAAAATATTGTTTAAAAATCCGGATGTAATGTCAGAAGTATTAAATGGTTTTCAAATTTTGTTTCTGGAAGTTTTGAATATGAGAACATTTTGAGCATGAGGCAAGTTACTTTTATTTAAATGTTCAAATTAGATGTTGATGTTCTGTTCTGAAGATGATTATATAACCTTTAGAAATTTATGTGATTTTCTTTTTAAAATCAATGTGTGTATATCTGAAAATTGTAATTCTATTACACGAATAAAAAATGCATTACTGCAGCAATCCAAACAAATCAAGTTAAAATTAGAAAAAGTCAATGTGATATTGAAAGATCAAAAATAAAAATATTTCACTTAAACATAGATAATTATTTTAGAAAAATATAAAATTGACCCACCTAAATCTTAAATTGGCCTACTTTACTTAATCTTTGTGATTACTTCTTCAATTTGGGAATAAGAAAACTTATGAGTTCAATGGACAATAGTAGAGATGAATCCAACATCTTCCTAGGGAGGGGAGGTTTGGATCACCTCATCCTGGCTCTGATTCTAAAATGCTCATACTCACTCAATATTATCTACTCCCTCTCTCCTTCTTGCTCCCTCCTTTGTGCTATAAAATATGGTCATTATACCTTTAGATTTGTCAAGAGATTAAGGCAAAATCAAATGAATGAGTTCACAAATTTTTCCATTTTCAAATTAGAGAAGTAGTCGTAGAGATTGAATCATGGAAGTAAGGTGGGTTGATTTAATATTCCCCTTTTTTTGATGTAAAAAACTTATTGCAATTAAATTGGTGACATAATTTATATATAAACAATGCAATATAGTATAAGGTATGCCATCAAATACCTCTCATACACAATCTTAAAGATGAATTTATTTACTTATTTTAAGTCTTTGATTTTGTTTTAAACTATATCAAATTTACATTTATATCTTTTTAACTATAATATTAAACTTCTTTCATGTGCTGTTTTGATTTGGTTTTGTATTGACTTGGCTTGCTGATTAAATCATTAGAATTTACATTTTCACTCCAGCTGATATTATACATTGAAATTTTATGATGTAGCATTGTAGTCCTTTTAAAGAATAATAATCATAATAGTAATCATAATATATTAAGAATAATTATTACATATGAATTTAAAATAATAAATATTATTTTAAAATGTGTTTTTAGTAAACAAAACTTAAAAACAATATTGACACTATTGACCAAAATAAAGAAAGTTTCTTGCTTAGCTACAAAACAATCATTTGAATGCATAAGAAATGTAAAGAACTAATCTTTGTTTTAACATGTTAAATAATCTAGTCTAATTTTTAAATATTAATAAATAAATAAATATATATATATATATATATATATATATAAATTAAAGAAAAAAAATCATTGTCTAATTTTGTGCTAAATCAACTTAAAACCACAATTAAAATCAAAGTTTTAAAATCATCTCTCACAAATATGCTTTTATGATTTTTAAATGCTATATCAAAAAATACATATTTACATATACATATAACAAAGATTGTATGACTTATATAATATCTTATTAAATAAATTATTTTTGTATTTTTATTTTTTAGTATATCTTGTATTTGTAAGTGTTTTATAATAATAAAATTATTTTTCTTGCTACCAAATTACTACTATGTTGTGGCTTGTACATGTAAGATATTAGATCAAAAAAATATAAAAAATTAAAAAACTTGACATATACATTTGTAAATATTATTTAAAGTACAAATAAAAACATTTGCAATTCATCTAACATATTTGTCAAAAAGAGATCAATCAACTATACATATCAAACCTTATCACAACTTGGAAGAAAAAGGAGACTACATCTAGTTGTATTTTATTTCAAAAAGTTCTTGGCCTTAAAGATTAATTATGAAATCTACAACAAAGAACTTCTTGCTATTGTGCATTCTTTCCAAGAATGGCACCATATACTTGAAGGTACTTCATATCTAGTGATTCTATATACAAATCATAAGAATCTTAAGTTTAGATTTTTAACTATAATTTTGGTACAAAAATTGAGTGATTTGGAATTTTTATAAAAGAGATATAGGCACTCAAAGTCAATGTATCAATTTTATACCTACAATCACTCTTTAGAATATAATTCATGCATACATAAAGCAATAAAGGATTGGTGACTAGAATTAAAGAGAATACTATTTTAGCTATATTTTATATATATATTTCAATAAATTCTAAGCTAAAATAAAGAAAATATTGGGAGTTGAAATCAATAATCTATAATCTCTTTTCAATTGATAAAGCTTAAAGATATAAGCTGCATTTTTTAGAAACTTAACAAAAATTAAATTGCTAGATCAATAGTTATTGGATCTTAAAATTTAAGAAGAAATCAATCTTTTATAGGTGAATAAAGTATTCAAGGATTTTATTATGATTAGAGCATTTGATGTAAACTAAAAGGATTTTTGAAAGCCAAGATTTTATGGATGTGAAAAGATGGATATATGGAGCTATACTAATACTTTTGATATAAAGATGAGATTTTGAAAAGAGATTATAGATTTTTTTTTAAAGTTATTAAAAATCTAATTTATTGAGAATTGATTATTTATGATTTGGTAGAAAAAAGGATATTAAGGATTTTTTAGATGCTATAAAAAAAATCTTATGTATAAATTTATTTAAATATAAGAAGTTTTATTAGTATAATATATATTTTTTAATATTATTATATTTATTTGTCCTTCTTATTAAGTACAAATCACTTATCAGAGTTTGGCCAATAAGTTATAGGTAAACTTTCTACACCTACATATCCAATGTATTTTTAAATTAAAAATCATTCCATATAATAATGGTCTCTTCATATATATTCTAAAAGAAACATTGCGCCTATGAATTCTCTAAAAGCATCATAACTTTCTTATTGCAAGATATTTTGGATTCACTAAGACATTAAAATTTATTTCTAAAGATTTCTAGTGGCGTCAAATATAGCAAGCTATTAAAAAATTTGCCTTCTCTTCTGACATATGTAATAGATAAAAGAATTTTTAATATTACCAATATAGACTTTTTTAATTGCTACTAATATTGAAACAAGTATAGTCTTTTATATCTAAAGACTTTATTATAAATCTTTTATTATCAAATTTATTTAATACCATATATATAATTTTTGACTGATTTATTAAAATAAAATATTTTATCTTTTGAAATCATATAGATAATATTTTAGGAAGATATTTATTAGAGACATACACTTTGGAGGTTTTCTAGAACCTTCTAGAATATTTTAGAGGTTCTCGAATTAGTGAAAGTTGGTTGAGAAGCTTCCAAGTTGGTAGAAAGTGCTCGAGAAGCTTTGTAGTTAGTAGAAGGAGCTCAAGAAGCTTCTAAGTTGGTAGAAAGAGCTCGAGAAGCTTTTTAGTTGGTAGAAGCTTCTTGGTTTGATGAAAGCCATTCAAGAAGCATCCTAGACATGGATATATATGGGAGTTAAGGCTGAAGAGTTCTTTAGTCTCGACAATGCATCTCTTAGAGTTGTAATTCACTTTTCTTGGTGTTGTTTGTATACTTATCTGATTAATTCAAATTCTTGTTGGTTCTTTCTTGAAACCTTGTTCTAATTCAAGTCTCTTGCTCTATATTCTTATGTCTTAATAATTTATTGAGATTGACCTCATCTTCAATATCAAAGTAAGATCCTTCTTATTAGAGAGTAGATTATTCTTTTGCTTGAAGGTATATCAACACTTTAAAGGTTGCGGATTACCTTCTTCTAAACTAATATTTTTTTGATTATAATATTGGAGCTTTATCCTTCTTATAATAGAGTAGATCACCCCTCTCATTGAAGGTTTTAAAGTATTTTAGAGATTGCAGATTATCCTCTTCTAAATTGATATTGTCTTCTTATAGATTTATTTCTTTTTTCTCTTAAAATGATTGGAAGTCAAGACATTAATATGACCAAATCTTCTAAGTCTAAGTTAGATGCCATTTTAAGTATTTTTACTACGTTATCTGCAAAGATTGTGGAGATTGAAGGGATTGCAAAACTTCATAACAACGTAACATCTGAAATACCACAATCTAGACTACACCTACTTCTAACTTTTGTGCTTGAGAATGCAGTACTACCTATGCTATACTAAGAAAATTTACTTATTCAATAACATAAAGAGCCTTGAGTTAGTCTTCTAGAGAAATATGATGGTACACATTCAAAGTTTTAAGGATTTGTCAATCAAATTTGATTAATAATGGTCCTATAACCTGATACTTATCCGACAAAAGAATCATGGGTTGGATTAGTTGGTACCTCACTTATAAGACACGTATTATCATGCTTTGCTCTCTTATTTGAAAAAAGATCACCAATTTTGAGCAACTTTGAAGTTTTTATAGAAGTATTTGAAGAAGCATTTGGAGATTATGACAAGATTCATTAAGCAACAACTAAGATTTAAATATTGTGTTAAAAAGCGCACTCTGCATCAGTATATGCATCTAATTTTAAACAACTAGCATTGTCGTATGTCGTGAAGTCTTGCTTGAGAATGCTTTGGGCACCTGGCTGTGGAAGATAAAAGAGAAATACGTAACAATAACTAGTCCTAACTTTTCTAATCAATCTCTAAATAGTCCTTAATCATATCTTAATTAAATCCTAGTCAACCTTGATCAAATTCAAAAAAACCCTAAAAAAAACCCTACTAAATCCTAATCAACCCTAACAAATCCTAAAACAAATCCTAACTAACCTTAGTCGAATCCTAACCAAATCCTAAGAAAATCCTAAGGCAGTTTAGAACCTCAACAACTATCAAATAAACTGTTGATTTTAATTGAAATTTTGCACACACCTTATTAATTAAGTTGAAAACAAGTACATTAAGTTTGAAGATCTAACTTCACAAAAAGAAGAAAAACCCATAAATTTGTATGAGTGATAGCCGGCCTCCTTCTCCAATCTTAATGTCAATATTCCAGTACCCAAATCTTCTTTTTACACCATTCAATTGCTTTCAAATTTTGTATGTGCATAGAAAAACAAGTCTACTATTCACATACACAAATTTCACTCCAATCCAACTAGCAAATTGCTCAAGATCTCAAAAATTCTAACTAACCCTCAAAACTTAATTTTAGAGACCTTGATCTATTTAAACCTCAATTACATACAACTAAATTATTAGATTCAGCTCAAATTTATAGCACATATTAACAACAACAATGCCTAAAAATCCACAAATTTTCAGCTATGGATCTGCTACAAAACTTTTGAAATTGTCTAAAACATCAACCCTATTTTATTTCACAAAATCCCAAGTTGCCAAAAACAACCTTGACTTTGCAAAGCTATTACAAAGTCTTTTCTAATTCAAATCACTTTCAATCAACTTCTATGCAAAACCTCTTAAGTCTTCTCTCTAATCCCATCTTTTGATCTGCCAAAAGACTCTTGATTTGCCCTAGATAGCCGTTTTAGTAGCCAAAGGTCTGATTTCGACCCTATCCTATAAACAGCCAACCCTTGGTTATCAATCTAACCTATCCTAGGGATTTTATAGCCCAACCCTACCCTCAATTTAATCCTAATATCAATCATGCTAGTGATTTATCCTTTTTATTATATTTTTATTATTTTATGGCCTTTCTAATGCAGTAAAAGAATTATTACAACCTAGAAGATAAAATTACTAACTAATTCTTATCTACTAGCTATTAAGTGAAGAAAATAAACTAAGAGGCTTTCATAAAAACCTTGTTAAAATATGTTGAATTCTTGTTGAACTAAGATAATAGAGTATTAATTGAAAAATCATTTTTAATCATAGTTTCATTATATAATCGTGTTACAACACGACAGCGTGCAACATCAATTGGGACAAAAAAGCCTTAATGAATCAATTCTATTGAGAATTAAGAGATGATGTGAAGTATTTGTTATTATTACTTTTGGATCTACAATCAGTTAATGAAATCATTAGCCAAGCTATAAAATGTGACAATCAATTATTTCAATATTGTCAAAATTAACGTTGTCATATGTCATGAAGTCTTACTTGAAAATACTCGCGGCACTTAGTTGTAGAAGATAAAAAGAAATAACAATAATTAGTCCTAATACATGTAGTCAAACTCTAAATAAAATCTTAAATAAATCCTAATTTAATCTTGGTCAAATCTTAAATGATCCTAGTTAACTTTAATCAAATCCTAACTAAATTTTAACCAAATTCTAAATAAATTCTAAACAACCCTAGTCAAATCTTAACTAAATCTTAATCAACCCTGATAAAATCTTAACTAAGTTCTAATCAAACCCTAACTAAATCTTAATGAATCCTATCCAAATCTTAACAAATCCAACTATAGATTAAAACTATAATGGCTAATGATCTAACTATTGATCTTAGCCCAAATTTCACATACCTTTCAACAATCTAATTAACAACATATATAAGAAGTTTGAAAGAGATCTAAGATATCCACCAAAAGTTATGATTAAACTTATACTCGGGTATTGGCCACCCTCCTTTTCCAATCCTAATGTCAATTTTCCAACACAAATAACTTCTATTTGCACCATTCAATCACTTTTAAAATACATATACATATAGAAAATCTTATCTATTATCTATATAAAAAACTCTCATCTCAATCCAACTAACAGATTGTTAAATATCTAGCAAATCCTCACTAATCCTCAAACCTCAACTTCCAAGATCTTAGTATACTTGAGCTCCAATACCTCCTAATTAAACTGTTCGATCTAGCTCAAATTCAAAGTATACAATAATCACATTTGTAGTTACAAACTTTCTAAATTTTATTTGTAGATCTGAAATTAAACTCTTAGAAAGCTCAAAAATGTAAACCTCTCATTACTTCATAAGATCCCAAATCATTCAATACAACCCTGACTTTATAAAGCTCTTATAAAGCCAATTCTCTTTAAAATCATCCAAACTTAATTTTCACACACACCTTCTCTAGTTTGGTCTCTAACTCCACTCTCCAATCTGTAAAAGACCCCTCTACCTGCTGTAGGCATGCAGTTTTGTACCTTAGGGTCTGATTCTGACCTAGGCACATAACTAATCTTCTCCGAGTATCAACTATAAGATTTTTAAGGTAATTTTTTTTAAAATCTCACCTTAATTCTTTCTTAAAGATGCTTATATTATTTATTTTTCTAATATACTTTGATTTGTCTTATTTATGGCCATACAAAGTAAATAGAAGCCTCTCCTATAAAAAAATAATATTAGCCTTTTAACTTTTTTTTAACTTTTTTTTCTATTATCTATAATTTTTAGATAATTTTTTCAAATATTTCCATTTGAGTTCCTATATATTATAATTATTCCCTTTTTCTTTCATCTAATGGCTATGTCACTATACGACATCTATTCTCCCTGAATTTGAGCATCCTCCTACATGTGCCAAAATTTCTTCAATATACTAATATGTGACATTCTCTACTTTGGTCTAATTCTTGATCCTCAATTTGTTCCTTGTCTTTTGTTTCAAAACCCCTCAATTGATATTGTTCTTTATCAATATGTATACATACTTCTCTTTGTTTGAATAACTTGACTTGTTTGCATGCTATAGATGTCTTTAATTTTGTTTTATCAAGCTCTCGTAAAGAGTATGTTCCATTGTTATAGACCATTATCACGACATATGGTCCAAATCAACGCTTAGAAAGTTTTTATAATGTATTATGTTGATTATCCAAACTATTGTCATAGACTAGTATCCAATTACCTTCTTCTATTTTTTTAGGTCATAATCCATACGTTTTATCAAATCTTTCCTTATTCTTTTTCCTTGCTTCTTTCAATCTTCCAATTGCTACTTCAATATACTCAGGTCTTCTTTCCAATTGCTGAATCTATAATGCTAAAAGATCCTCTCTATTAAGATCATCCTTCCAAGGCAATATTCCTCATGTAGGCACTATTTCTTCTATTGGCATAATTGACTTTTGTCCATATATTAACTCAAAAGACATATAACTAGTTACCATACTATGAGTTGTATGATCTGCCCATAATGCAAATGGTAGTACCTTTGGCCACTGATGTACTTTGCCATTGCATACTTTTATTAATGCCTTAACAATAAGTGAATGTCCATGCTCACTCTTCCCATTACCTTCTAGATTATATGTTGTTGTCAAAGAAAGTTTAATTCCCATTCTATCAAAGAGTTTTCTTGTTTTTTTTGCATCCAATTCATCTCTATGTATAGTGATTTTTTCAATACAACCATAGCAACAAATAATGTCTTCTAAGAAGAATCGACATACACTTTCAGTACTCTTTGTTCTTAATACTCGACCTTCAACTATATTTGATAAATCTTCACATGCAAGTATGAAATATTTCATTTGTCTAAGTCCCATAGACATTGCTACTAAATCCACTACCAACTTATAATATAATGCTAGAGAATAAGTTGGATGTAATTCATCTCAATGTCAAATATTAGAATAAACTTGATAAGTCTCACATGATTCTATAAAATCTACCACATCTTTGTATATGCCTTTCTACCAATATCTTTCTTTTATTTTAATAAAAGTTGTCCAAATTCCTCTATGCCCTACTCACAAACTCTCATAGAGCTCTTTAATAATCTTTTATTGAGCTTCTAAATCACATATCATCCATTGAGGTACTTCTTTTCTTCTCTTTGAATTCTTCTATAAATATCCATTATGTAGAAAATATCCATAAGCTTTTTTACAATATTTTTTAAATTTTTTATTTGTCCAATCTTCTTGTCACTTTAATATACTTAGATACTTTCCAACATCATTCCATTTACCTTCATATAAATCTTTTGAAAAGAATTCTAATGGTATATTCAAATATACACCTTCTTCCTTTGATAATGCATTAGTATAAAACTTTGTGCCCACATCATCTTCCAAATCAATCATATCTTCTTCATCATAATACCTTGCCCTTGATAACATATCTGCAACTGAATTATCTTTTTCTGAAATATACTTAAATTCTAGATTTATAGATTTAATATATGCTATCCATCTTAACATAGCAATATCAAGACTTGAACAACTTGTGATCATGTCCAATAAAGGTAGATAATCTGTTTCTATAACTACTAAAGCTCCTATCAAATATTCTTTTTCATTTTTTATAGCTATTATTACATCCTATAATTTTCTTTTAATTTGTGCATATGCCCTTTGTTTAATATTCAAAATCTTTACTCCAAATCTTGTTACATATCTATTCCCTTATTCATCATCTTGTCTAATATCCAATCTATTCCAATTGGACTTGCATCAATTATCAATATCATTGGCCTTCTATATTCATAATCTATTTTTTTTCAAATTTAAAAATGAAAAAAGAAGTTCCTTCAATTTTTCTATAACTCTTTTTTGTTCTTTTTTCCATTGAAATTTTTGATTCTTTCTTAGCAGCTCATATAATGGATCTGTTATATATGCAAAATGAGATATCCATATATGATAGAAAATGCATGCTTCTAAAAATCTTCTGACTTCTGTTGTATTTGTACATTCTTTCATCTTTATAATAATATCTATTTTTTCAATACTTAGCTTACGTCCATAAGAACCACACATATGTCCAACAACAAGTATCTCATTTATTCCAAATATAGATTTAGTACTTGATAAGGTCAAATGTACCTCTTCTAACCGTAATAAAATCTTTTTACAATTGATAATATGATTTGTAACAAATCTTCTACAACCCTTTTGATGCAATATTTTATCTTTTTTCTCTTCTATACATCCTTTAATTAGAACATTATCTAAAAATGACATAATTTTTTGTGATATAAAATCTCTCAATACTTTGTTCTTTATATTCATCATATGAACTAGTGAATTATTAGTCCCTTGAGGCAATGTACACATCTTTATTAAACTCAATAGAGTCTTTATAGAAGTTAAATCTCTACTTTTTAATGCCAATTGGAATTGAACATATCTTGAATAAAGATCTCCCATTGAATAGATAGCTCTTCTAACAAATGTTTTTGCAAATTCATCCACAATTGGACTTGAACCCATATTTTTAATAGTCACTTTATTTACAAATTGCATGTCTTGTATAAACCTCATTGTTCCATTTTTATTTGATATTATAAGCCATTGATTAGAATAAGATACAATAGATGGTTCAAGATTTATATTTAAATATTTGCTTTGATTTGCTTTCGTCCAATATGTTGATGCTTCCTTACTTGAGATTGTATGCACTTTAAAAGCATCTCTCATAAATACCTTCATTCTTCCTTTATCAAAATTTGTTTCTAATTTTTTTTCACTTTCTTTCAAGTGTATCATGCTATCTTTAAAGAAAACAACTCCTTTACATAGTGCCTCTATAAAGTTTTAATACTCCCTTCTTAAATGTTCCATGCTATCACACCACATGCATCTATGTACTATATCTTGTATTGGTCCTGAATTTTGTCTTGTTGATACCCTTGATGATTGACCCTTCTCTTCAAGTTTTACAAATTTTATTTATAAATCTCTCATTCTATATATGATCTCATCCATACTCATTTTTTCTTTCTTCAATGTGGATATTGAAGGTTGAATCATAGATGTAGGATGGTTGGTAGACAATTTTACCTTAGATGCTTGCAATAGTCTTTGACTACCCATCTTATCATTTTTTTTTATTTTATTTTATTTTATTTTATTTTATTTTTTTGCAAATAATCCTATTGCCTCTTCTACTTCTTTCCAATTTGATGTCAATTTTTTATTTATTTTTTATTTTTATTTTATTTTTATTTTTTTATCTTCAAATAATATTTTCAATTTTTCCTATAACTCTCCATCAACCGCTTGAAGAAAAAGTTCTACTTTACTTGGATCCAATAATTGCCTCCCTTTCTTTGATAAATAAGAATATTATTTGTCAAATTCTATTAATAATTTTGTTACTTGAAGATCCTTCTTTGGCCTTTCAATCCATTCAAAAAACAACTTCTTTGTAATTCGATCATTGTCTTCTAAAAAATATTCATCCCTCAATGTTTGAAAAAATTTCTCCAATGAACCTCCAGCATGTCCTATTATAGACTTCACAGGATTCCTTATCTCTGATACACTAGCCAATTTGAATAATTGAACCATCTCTTTCTCAGAAACAAACTTCAATTCTATTTCTTTCACATAATATCTTAAATATCTTGTGATATCCTTCCTTTCAAATTGATCAAATTTGTCCACAACCTTCTATAATGCTTTGTTTGTCATACCTTCTTTGCAATCTTTAACCTATTATTATTATATAAATAAAGCAAATGCTTCAAATATGCTTGCAGGATTAAGATCAAAATACATGCCTTATTATCTATTAGCACTTCTACTTGTAGCTCCACTTGAAATACCAGCCATAGCTCCTTCTCTCATTCTCTTGCCTTCCTTCTCCATAATTCAAATAGATCAAAAAAATCCAATTATCTTCTACTTCAAGCTTTTCATGTCGGGTTCACTAAATATGTTGTATGTCATGAAGTCTTACTTGAAAATGCTTCGGGCACCTGATTGTAGAAGATAAAAGAAATAACAATAACTAGTCCTAACACCTCTAATCAAACTTTAAACGAAGCTTAACCAAATCCTAATTAAATCCTACTCAAATTCTAAATAATTGTAGTCAATCCTGATCAAATCCTAACTAAATCCTAATAAAATCTAGTCAAATCTTAATTAAATCCTAGTCAACCTTAGTCAAATCCTAATAAAATCGTAACTAAATCCTAGTCAATCTTGATCAAATCCTAACTAAATTCTAGTCAATCTTGGTGCAATCCTTACTAAATCCTAATCAAATTCTAAACAAATCCTAAACAATCTTAGTCAAATTTTTACTAAATCTTAATTAATCTTAATTAAATCCTAGTCAATTTTGATCAAATCCTAACAAAATCCTAACCAAATGCTAAACAAATCCTAAATAACCATAGTCAAATTCTAACTAAATCCTAATCAAATCCTAATAATTCTCAATCAAATCATAATTAATCTTAATCAAATCCTAACAAAATCCTAGTTAACCTTGGTCATATTCAAATTAAATTCTAACCAAATTCTAAGCAAATTTTAAATAATCCTAGTTAAATCCTAACTAAATTCTAATCAATCTTGGTCAAATTCTAACTAAATCCTAATTAAATCCTAAACAAATCCTAAATAATCTTAGTCAAAATTTAATTAAATCCTAGTCAATCTTAATAAAATCCTAATAAAATCCTAATAAAATCTTAATCAACCTTGGTTAAATCCTACCTAAATCTTAACTAAATCCTAACTAAATCCTAAATAAATCCTAATTAAATCCTAAATAAATCCTAAATAAATCCTAAATAATTCTAATAAAATTCTAATTAAATTTTAATCAATCCTAGTCAAATCCTAATAAAATCCTAGTCAACCTTGGTCAAATCTTAATTAAATCCTATTCAAATTCTAAATTAATTTAATCAATCCTAATCAATCTTGATCAAGCCCTAACTAAATCCTAGTCAAATCCTAACTTATCTTAGTCAATCTTGATCAAATTCTAAATAAATCCTAACAATCCTAATCAAACCCTAACTAAATCTTAATGAATCCTATCCAAATCTTAACAAATCCAACTATAGATTAAAACTATAATGGCTAATGATCTAACTATTGATCTTAGCCCAAATTTCACATACCTTTCAACAATCTAATTAACAACATATATAAGAAGTTTGAAAGAGATCTAAGATATCCACCAAAAGTTATGATTAAACTTATACTCGGGTATTGGCCACCCTCCTTTTCCAATCCTAATGTCAATTTTCCAACACAAATAACTTCTATTTGCACCATTCAATCACTTTTAAAATACATATACATATAGAAAATCTTATCTATTATCTATATAAAAAACTCTCATCTCAATCCAACTAACAGATTGTTAAATATCTAGCAAATCCTCACTAATCCTCAAACCTCAACTTCCAAGATCTTAGTATACTTGAGCTCCAATACCTCCTAATTAAACTGTTCGATCTAGCTCAAATTCAAAGTATACAATAATCACATTTGTAGTTACAAACTTTCTAAATTTTATTTGTAGATCTGAAATTAAACTCTTAGAAAGCTCAAAAATGTAAACCTCTCATTACTTCATAAGATCCCAAATCATTCAATACAACCCTGACTTTATAAAGCTCTTATAAAGCCAATTCTCTTTAAAATCATCCAAACTTAATTTTCACACACACCTTCTCTAGTTTGGTCTCTAACTCCACTCTCCAATCTGTAAAAGACCCCTCTACCTGCTGTAGGCATGCAGTTTTGTACCTTAGGGTCTGATTCTGACCTAGGCACATAACTAATCTTCTCCGAGTATCAACTATAAGATTTTTAAGGTAATTTTTTTTAAAATCTCACCTTAATTCTTTCTTAAAGATGCTTATATTATTTATTTTTCTAATATACTTTGATTTGTCTTATTTATGGCCATACAAAGTAAATAGAAGCCTCTCCTATAAAAAAATAATATTAGCCTTTTAACTTTTTTTTTACTTTTTTTTCTATTATCTATAATTTTTAGATAATTTTTTCAAATATTTCCATTTGAGTTCCTATATATTATAATTATTCCCTTTTTCTTTCACCTAATGGCCATGTCACTACATGACAACATTCATGAACTTTAATAAGACAATATGCAATACAACATATTCTTGTTATATTGACAAGTATTCTAAATTTACATTTAGAAATAGAAGATATATAATTTAATGTAATACATTTTAAACCTCTTAGTCCATAAAAAAAGAAGCATTGGATAGAAGAAGGTTTATGCTTGTATTGTGGTAAGGAAGGCTATAAGATTGGCAATTGTTCAAAGAAACAAAATCAACATATCACCAAAACTATGAGTGCAATCATTTAGAAAAACAAAGATATTCAATCATAATAGGGACCATGCAACTCGACAATTTAACATTGCAAAACTATTCAAGTTCTTCTTTTTTTGCTCAATCTGCTCATTGTTTTACAATTCTTTTATATTTTAGCTGTTAGAAGCTTTAAACAATCGCCTTATTGGATTTAAAGGTATCTATTTGTTTGATAGATGAAGCATTTACTAAGCTTCATAAAATTCTTCTAGTATAGAAATCTAAATCTGTTCATGTAGGGATAAAAGATGGATGACCTTTATCCTCTAGTTGTGTCATTCATAAAACTATACCTATAAAAGTGTCATTTGAAGACTATAACAACCAAATTGTGTTCAATATTATTAGGACTCTTTCAAATCTTGTTATTCTTGGATTTTTTTGGTTGAAAAAATATAATCCATCTATAGATTGGAAGTTACAAAGAATATCATTTTTGATAGAAATTCCAGTAAGAAAACTTTGAAAAAAGTCACAAATTGATAAACCTTTATTTATTGAGGCAAAGACTTTTATAAAATTGGCTAAAGAAGGCACATCATTTTTTATTTATTCAACTCCAACTAAAAAAGATACAACTTCATCGACAAGTATTCCAAAGCATCATAGCAAATTTCAAGATATTTTTTTAAAAAAAAATATTGATTTATTATCAGAGTACCAACCATACAATTCTACCATAGATCTTCATGAAAGAATGCAACCACCTTTTGGTCCAATTTGTAATCTTTCTCAAAACAAGCTTTTAATATTAAAAGATTATATTAATAAAAATCTTGCAAAGAACTTCATCAGGCATTCAAATTTTCTAGCAAGTGCACCTATATTCTTGTGAAGAAGAAAGACAATTCTTTGCGTATGTGTGTTGATTATTAGAGATTGAAGAATCGTTATCCACTATCATTAATCTCAAGATTATTGGAATAACTTTGCCAAACTAGAATCTATACCAAGACAGATCTTTGTAGAGCATAAAACTTGATACAGATTAAGGAGGGCGACAAATGGAAGACCATATTTTGGATAAGATATAAATATTTTGAATATGATGTCATGCCTTTTGGATTAATAAATATATCTGCTATTTTTTAGCATTTAATGAATGATATCTGTTGAGAATATCTAGAGAAGTTTATGGTGATTTATCTTGATGACATCTTAATTTATTCAAAAGATCTAGAGGAACATAAGAGATATGTAAAATTGGTATTATAAAAGCTACAAGATGCAGATTTGTATACCAAGCTAAAAAAATACGTATTTCATCAACCTAAGATAAATTTTTTGAGATATATTGTATCTACTCAGGGATTGATGATGGATTCTAAGAAGGTGGAGGCAGTTATGCAATGGACCATTTTGAAGATTATGAATGACATATAATATTTTCTTAGATTTGCTAACTTCTATTGGATCTTCATTAAAAATTACTTTCAAGTTGCCAGTCTTTTTATTCAATTGACATGCCAAGACAAATTAGAATGGAAGCCTCAAGTGGAGAAGGCATTCCAAGACCTCAAAATGGCATTTATTATAGTCCCAATCTTGATGCATCTAGACTTTACAAAAGCATTCTACATAAAAATCAATGCTTTGGATTTTGTACTAAAGGTCGTACTTTCACAAATGGATATAGATAATAAACTCCATCCTATTATATTTTATTCTCAAAAATTTTCTACCTCCAAAATTAATTATGAAATCTATGATAAAGAACTTCTTGCTATTGTAGATTCTTTTCAAGAATGATATCATTTTTTCAAAGGAATAATGTATCTTATGATTATATATACAAATTATAAGAATTTGGAATATTTTATAGCAACTTATGTTCTTAATTGTTGTCAAGCTTGATGGAATATGTTATTATCTCAATTTAACTTTGTATCACTTATTGATTTAGAAAATAATAAGGATTGTTTGATGCTTTATTAAAGAAATTATATCTTATACCAAAGGCAAGAGAGGTAGTGTTTGATCAACAATATACAACTTTGTCGAAGCCAGAGCAAGTTTGCCTTTATGCCACTACTACATCAATATCTATTAATTCTAGTTTCCTCAATGAGATGCATATTGCAATGACTAATGATACTTGATGTCAAGCATCACCTGAAAAAAAATGCTAACAAGTTGAAGCTTGAAGAAGACCTTCTATACTTTGAAGAATGTTTGTATATCTCAAAAAGACCAATACTACTACATGTTCTTCAATCTTGCCATAACTTTCCAACTACAGGTCACTTTGGATTTACCAAGACCTTGGAACTTATTTCTTAAGATTTTTAGTGGTCTCAAATATAGAAGACAATGAAGGACTTTGTATTCTCTTGCGACATTTTTTCAAGGTCCAAAAATCCTTAACAACGCCCTTATGGATTCTTACAATCTTTGTTTTAAGACGGTTATGGTCTTCTATCTTGATAGATTTTATCAAAGATCTACCGTCATCCAATTCATTGGACAACATCCTTATGGTCGTTGATCAACGCACAAAGATGGCTCATTTCATTCCTTGCAAGAAGATTGCATTTAATGAAGAAATGGTAAGGCTCTTCTTTGATAATATATATTGATATTATGGCTTATCAAATGATATTGTATCTAATTAAGGATCTCAATTCATATCTAAGTTTTGGAGATATTTTTTTGAAATATTGAAGGTGGATATTAAATTTTTTTTTGGCTTTCTATCTTTAAATTAATGGCCAAATAAAATGAGTTAATCAAATTTTGGAACAATATTCATGATGTAGTATCAACTATCAACAAGATGATTGGATCTTATATCTGTTATTAGTAATTTTTGCATATAATAATATTGTTCATGCTTCAACTCAATAAATACTATTTTATTCTAATTATAGATATCACTTGAATTTTGATCTATAAAATATGGCAAAAAATAATAATTCAGCAATTGAAGGATTTATAAAGTATCTATTGTAATATTAAACAATTTTGAAGCTTCAATTGTAAGCAGTTCAAGATGCTTATAAAATATTTGTAGATAAATTCAGAAATCAACTGGCTGCTTTTTATATTGGAAATAAGATATGGCTTCTTTGATGAAACATCAAGACCAAGTGGCTATGCAATAAATTAGACTATTGGAGGTTAGGATCATTTTCTATCTAGTTGAAAATTAATCTAGTGATACATTGTTTGGAATTATCATCTTCTATAAAGATACATCTAATTTTTTATGTCTCTTTTTTAGAATCCTATAGAGAGTCATATATACCGAGAAGAATACAATAATTTTTGCCTAGTATCAAAATCAAAGATCATAAAGAATGCAAGGTTGAAAAGGTATTTGATTCATGGCAAAGGTGGAAAAAATTAAAATATCTTGTTCATTGGCAAGGCTATAATATTAATGAGCTCACATAGGTACTAGCCTAAAATCTTGCTAATGCATCTCAAAAGGTGTAAGAATTTTATTGACTCTATTTTCACAAATCCAAATGTATTCAATGATAATTTCTTGATAAAGATTGGATTCAAGGAATACTTATAAGAGGATGAGAGTTAAACTAAAGCCTTCATCAGTATGTAATCATCTGTTTCAAGATAGAATAAAGTGATAGAAGGAAGTCAATCACCATATCAAATCTTCAAGCATAGAGAGAATAAGATCTAGAAGATTCTCTTGTTATGCAAGCTTTGAACAAACCAGTGCAATTTTCATAGCCTTCAATTAAGCAAAATAAGGATGATACATTTCAGCACCAAGTATGACCTTGGTTAGAGCCATTAGGAGTAAGATCTAATCATATAAGTCTTGACTCTAATGCTCGAGCTTTAGTAATACTACTTGAGCTTGAAAAGGTGAATCCTTCTAAGCTTGAGATCTTGTTTGGAAATTTTTTTGAAAATTGCAATGAAGATCAAATCCTTGGATGGAATGTTTCATTAATAGAGGTACTAGCTCAAGGCCATAGGTGATTTTTTAAAGGACCAATAGAACTTATTGTCCAAAAATAGAGAATAAAATATATAACTTTATTAATATAGTATATTCTTAATTTTTTTAAATATATAAAAAGATTAAATTTTTCTTAAAACTCGTTGTTAGAGAAGAAGGTGATGTTAAGGATATATACTTTGGAGGTTCAGAGAACCTTCTAGAATATTCTAGAGATTTTTGAATTAGTGAAAGTTGATTGAAAAACTTCCTAATTTGTTAAAGTAGCTTGAGAAGCTTTTAAGTTAATAGAAAGAGCTCGAGAAGCTTCTTAGTTTGATGGAAGCCGCTCAAGAATTGTCTTAGATAGGGATATATATAGAAGTTAAAGCTGAAGAGTTCTTTAGTCTTAATAATACATCTCTT